>CP045903.1:10932596-10968391 GCA_013387185.1 Caligus rogercresseyi
AATTTAAATTGTGAGATCTTCAACCTAACATAATGAGGTATCAAATTTAGTTTCCATTTTAAAAAGCAACTTCTAATTAAAATATAACTGAGCTGCTATTTATCATTAACGATCGTCATGGTTTGATTTTTTTAACAATTTCTTTATATCTTTAATGATGGCACTTCCTGATTCATAAAAGCTGGATTTGTGAGTACTTATCTAGTGGGAAAATGAATGTTTATTTATATTGAGTAATTTTTTTTATGCTGATAGATCAAAGTATTAGATCTTAACATTTCCGGGCACTCAAATATATAGAAAAATAGTTTGAATTAGGCCCTTTTTGCGGTTAAAAGTGCAGATTAAACCTACATATTATTAACCTGGGACTTACAATTTAGTTTTTTTTAGGAGTTCTTTATTGTTCGATCCTTTCAATTTCATTATGATCATTTTAAACTGTCGATGCATCTCTATTTCCCTCTAAAGCACTCTAAATATCTATATCTCTATATTAAAAATTACATGAAACCATGCATTTTTATTTAAGAGTTTTGAAAATATTTTCAGATGGACTCTAGACTTATTCATCTTAAATATAATGAAACTGCTAACAATTGATTACAGGCATTATTTTACCATATTAAACTTTAACCACTATATGCAAAACGTCAATATTTCATTTGGTATCAAAAGCTGGGTAGTTTTTTAGCTGCTTGAGAAAACGCAGTGCAGTTAAAAATATATTAAATAAATATATCTTCAGGGCGATTGTTATTCATTCCTCCACTCCTTGCAATGGTTAAAGAAGGTACTGTATGCATACGAATGGGGTTGACTACATGTCATTGAAAGTATGCAATGAGTGTAAGTTTATCCCTTACGATAGGCATGTTCAAGTCTGACGTGCAAGATAGTGATGGTCTGCAGATTAACGTGGAGGGACGAAATCATGAATAATTATAGCTTTTCAGACAGTAACTCATTTTTCTCTTTATATGTCTTACTAACGAATGTTACCCGGCGCCCGGCGGATTTCCAAACTTGACAATAGTCTGGATGAAAAAAAAAAATCACACGAATTTTTTTGTGATGTGATCGCATCTGATTTTTATATTAAAATCGTTCCTTAAAAAGTCGTCATTGGGTCTTCATTGCCATTTTTTCGTTTTTTATTCTTATTGGTGGTATTTTAAAAATCATAAAAAGAAGAAATCACACGAATAAACATATTTGATGTCATCGCATGTGAATTTCATATTAAAATCAGTTCCTTCAACAGTTGTCATTGGGTCTTCATAGCCATTTTTTCCGTTTTGTATTCCTTACGGCTGGGTATTTAAAATGGCACAAAGAAGAAATCACACGAATAATTTAAATGAAATCATCGCATATGATTTTCATATTAAAATCAGTTCCTTAAAAAGTGACATTGGTTATCATTGCCATTTTTTCCGTTTTTTTCCTTACGGCTGAGTATTTAAACATCGAAAAAGAAGAAATCGTAAAAATAGTTTCAGTGATGTCATCACACTTTTAATTTTGAAATCAGTTTCTTAAAAGTTATAATTGGAGTATTCTTTGTCATTTTTCCGTTTTGTATTCCTTAAGGCTGGGTATTTAAATATCATAAAAAGAAGTCCGTTTTTTTTTGGATCTGAAAATTTTGTCAGGATCTAGTGAACCGTTCGGGAGATACAGGGAAACGAACGAACGAATGGAATTATTTTTTATTAGTATAGATAACAAGAATTATAAAAATATTAGCAGGTAATTTGGGAAGAGTTTTTTTTTTGGAAGGATTCGTAAATGGCATGGATAAAGATTCATGGAAGGAAAGTATGTTTTCTTGTGGATCATATTTCTATTAATAAATACATATTTTTCAGTTGCAATGATCATTAATATATATTTTTTTAAAGATATTTATCTTAAAGAACTGTATATTTGAAATAAATGAAATTTTAGTATAATATGAACAGATATTGACTTTGAATAGGTTTTTATTTTAAACTAAGCTTTCATCATGTATTTTTTACATATTAAACTATTCTAAAAGATATTAATATTAAGGATATGGAAACAAATACTTCTTTGATACTTTATATAACAAACCATGACTCCCTTTTAACTAAATAAATATTAATCTTTTATACACTCATTGCAGTCCTTGATTTTTATTTCTGGGCGTGCTCTTCTAAAGGCAAGCAGGCACAGTCTTCAATTCAATCATGGAGAGCTTCCCTTTCCGTGAATGTAAATCATTCATTGATTACAGCAGATACTTTTTTTCTTCAAACATTTACTGCATGTGTATACAGAATAATAATAATAAATACCTACATAGAGTATGTCTTCATTAGAATCTTAAGATATAAAACAAATAATAGTCAGATGAACGTCTTGCATTTCGCTTGATTTCAAAGCATCATGCTCGTTAGATGTGCATGCGAGGCAAAGGGTGTATTCTTATATAGTTGTAATTTATGTTGTATACCTTTTTGTTTGTTTATATAAGTACACAATTCCGGATATCTCTGGGTTCTCAAAAATGATAGTTGAATATAGAAAGTAATCATTTAAACATATTATGAGGGATATCAAGAAACATTACAGTAGAAGAAGACTGGCCTTTATATTTGTGAAATATATGAAACGATATATTTGATAAATTGATTATTTGTATTTTTTTTCTTCTCAAGGATGAATATCTCGAATCACTTTTGGTCTTAACAGTTCCATGAGAGTTAGAAATCAGTCAAACAAATGTTTTTAAAGGATACTTTATATTGAAAAAATACGTGAACGAGTTTAAAGATTTTGAAAATTATCTTGAATCTCTTAAAGGGTCTAAGAGAAAATATTATAGTTCTATATTTGCGAGTTAGGTAAATTACAGTATTGCTATATTACATGTTTTTCTATGTATCTGTTCTTTAAATGTAAGTTCAACTACCTAAAAAGTAAATTGATTTTTTCTATTGTCCCCTTCGGATTTTGTGGAGAAATGTGAGTTACCTTCTCCATTGTTTTTTAATGGTTAAGATGTTTGTTTATTTGCTTAAAATCCATACAGTGTAAAAATATAAGAATACATAGAAAGTAAGAAATAAAAAACACAATCTTAAGACAGTTACGTTAAAAACAAAACATAAATGAACATTATAATTTAAAATTACTGTCTAAAGATAAAACCATAGTATAAAATGACTTATTAAAAAGTATTTCTTATTCAATAGAACACGTTGATGTCGTCTTATTGTCGATTAGATGAATTTGAGGTATTCGAGAGAATTTGAAGGAATAAACTTTATCAAATCTCCGGTCCATGTCCATGACGTCGCAGATGAATTGGGAATTTTTGTTGATGAGGGTTGAATAACGAGCCGCTGTCCCAATCATAACTGCTGTAAGGTCTTCGATTCGAATATAAGAGTTATTTGTCAGTCTCTTCGCAATTAATGATTTCATGTTGAGGAGTGCAAATTCAACAGCCTTTTGATGAGGAGAGATCTTCCTTCTTCTTCTGAATGCTCCAAAAAGAATTGTAGCTCTAATCACGTTCGAAATTAAGTCCATATTACCACAAAGTGATTGATCGTCTTCAGTAGAGGACAATCCACGAAAGCGTGCAATGTATTATTAAATATAAAAAACTGCAGTTATTGTAAGGATAATAAAATTTGATGAGTTCTGCTGAGATTTGGAATTGAGCCGTGAATTTGGACCCGTCAGCGATTCCACAGGTTGAATTAAAAATATTTTTCCCATGACGGAGGGAGACTTAGAAGATTTAAAAACTTTCCCGCTATTATGCGTAACCTTCTCCATTGTTTAAAAAAACTCCTAAATCCACGTCAGTCTTTCGAAGAGAAGCGACGTCAATGGAACTTGAAGCCAGAGATCCCGGATCCAGTCACAGGCCGTAAGTGACTGAGAGGGGGAATAATTAGATTCCAAAATCCTTGAGATAGAATTCCAATGTCACCATAAAGCAATCGGTCGAGCACTCATCAAGTTTTCTTTTTCTTAAAGCATTCTTACGAGGAGCCTAGTCTTCAAGAACCCATTCGATTATGAATGATAAGATGTCGTAGTCTTGTTTGCGATTCCTAGGGTTTTTGAGACACATATCCACAAAGAACTTGTAAATTGTGTTCATTGGACTGATAAGTGGTGTCAGGTATACCTAACCTTGATACCCAGTCGTCCAAGAATGATCTAGCCATTGCAATGGAAGCTATTGGGCATGGGAATCACTTTTGGCCACCAGTGTCTTGATCCTTAATTGTGTGATGTTCTTCAATTTACGAAAAAGGCCGATTATATCCACGTGGACGAATGGAATGCGTGCTGTTTTGGAAAAGAACGTCAATAGATCCAGGAGGGAGTACGGATGCCAAAGGACGTTACCAAAGGCTTATGATAACTAAATATGTATAGACTTTCTCCACCTAAAGTCTAAATGAAGTACTTTATGATCTCTTTACACTTGGCAACTCTAGGGTCAACCGTTTTTGTGTCTCAGATAATATTTTTCACCAAAAGTCAAAAGGCTACATGTGTCCATTGACGTTCTGTTCCAAAACAGCACACATTCCATTATCTGAAGCATCCGTCGTTAGGGCAAAGGGTAATGTGCTGTCACGGAATGAGAGTAGATAACATGATGAGATACTTTTTGATGCCCTGGAAAGCTCTTCCAGGAGGACGCCGAAAGTCCTCCGTTGATTGTGGAAATTTAATATTTTCAAAAGCATAAATTTTTGTTTTCAGAGGTTAAACACCATCTTCATTAATAGAATGCCCCCAAAACTCCACTTTAAAAGAGTTGCATTCTTCAGAATACAGAAATAAAGCAGAAGTTTTAAGGCGTGTGATTGTTTGAAAATGTTGTCTTTCGTCTTAGAAGCTATTATTTGTGATCAAGGTAGACCAAAACATTATTAATTCTCTCAAAAATGAATCCAGGAGCCTTTGAAATATTTGAGACATTTCTTAGCCCAAATGGCATTCTCAATTAATTATATAATTAAAATGGAGTGATGATAGCCATTTTGTTGATTGAATATTTGCTCATGGGAATTTGATTGTAGTTTCGGTGAAAATCAATTTACAAATATTGTATATATATATACAAATATTTGATCTTCGTTGCCATTATTAATGGAATGGTTCCAATCGTTCATGCGTTCCTTTAAGATGATGGCCTATTTGTCGTTTCATATCTCAGATTGCTCCAGGACATAATTTGACCCAGGCTGCGCCATTCTGTAACTCGTTCTTCACTTTGGTGGGTGCAAGACGGCGCTCCACCACGTTGCACAAATGCAGCTTTAGAATTTCTAAATGAAAGTTTCGAGGCCGAGTCATCAGCAGAAGGACGGAAAATCCCTGGCCAGCTCACAGTCCAGATCTAAACCCTTTGGACTTCCACTTCTGGGCTGCAGCACAAACTCGAGTTTATAAGAAAAAACCAGATTCCATTGAGTCTCTCATACAATGTGTCCAAACCTTCGCTGAAGGATATAGCCAGGAGACGATCAAAAACGTTTGCAAGAATGTCCTGAAGCGTGCGTCGTTCTGTCTTCAGGCTGGAGGGGGTCATTTCCAGCAACTTTTGTAAGGCTTTAGATGTGCCTCTTAAGATATAGGACAATAAATTTTTAATAGTAATAAAATCCATTCTTTTCCTTCAAAATATATGAGGGAATTTTAAGTAATTCTAATTCGCAATTTAAATTACATTACTGATGGAACACACTGTAAATCTGTTAATAAATAAATAAAAATTACGTAAAAAAAACATGCATCCTTATCTTAAATGGGACTTGGCTATATTAATGGTAACGTATTCATCATTCTTATCATGCCGTTTCTGTGATAAAGAATACACGTGACGCCATGCAGTGATTTTTTTATGATGAGGTATGAAATTATGTTTTTCTTTAGGATATGAGACGCGTGTAAAAAAGATCTACTTTCTTTGCAATGGCTTTTGTATGATATCACATAGATAAAAATCAAACATTCGTTGATAACCTTTCTTTCATTCTGGTCATCTGAATAGATAAGTCGAAGTGTAGTGTGTGTCTCACTCCCGTCCACACAACAAAAACCACAACATAATGTCGGAAAATACGGTATTTTCCATCTTTCATTAAACTAATTTATATATTTACTTACAGTTGATTATAATAAATTCTATTTAGTTAGTTTAGCATTCATTCAACCAATTCATTGAAGGGTTTAATGAACGTCCATAAAAGCAACAACAACAACAACAAATCCCTCAAGAATTGCCCAAATATGTATAATTCAATTAGACATTTGATTAAGCGATATGCACTGAGAAGGGGAGTCGTAAATACAATTAGGACCGTGGACAGCAGAGGCAGTCGTGAATGTTACGACGACTCATATTGCACTTTAATACACTTTGAATTATTGCCGTTTTTAAAGTCTCTCATGAACCCTTAATTAGGTAAAAAGTGGGCCTCCAACCTAATGCACGAAAACATATTTGCACTTTGAATTTTCACGAGCAAACATGCATGCATCAAATATAATAGTTTAATTAATAAACAAAACTCATAGCTAAGGACACACATTCGGGGAATTTGTTCGAATCTGATTGGTTGAAAGAAAAGAAGGGCGACAAATGACAATAAAGCTTCACACGCGGCTTTTAAGTTGCGAACATCAATTCATGGATAAGATTCCCATTCTTAACAATACTTATTCTTTGTCCTTATAGGCGACTATCATAGAGAATATGTAGTGTCGAATCAACCTACAATAGTATTGAATATCTCTCCATTCTTGGGGAAAGACAGCGACGGAAAGAACTGAAGAGAGTGAGACTTCATATTTGTGATTCTGAAATAGTGTGAGAGTGATAATAAAGTATCACTCTTTCTTCAGTTCTTTCCGTCGTTATCTTTCCCTAACAATTGAGAACTAACAATACCTTTGGCACACTATATTCTTTATCACGTATAAATATTAATTGAATGAAGCAACTGCTCCAAACTCAAGGAATTATTTAAAGTTTATATTATTTCATATATATGTCAGTAAATGAATCATCAAATATTTATAAGACATAATAAAATTAGATGAATAAAATGAAATAAAAATAATTCAAAAATTTCGATATGTGTGAATTGCGAATAACTTTACTTTTTATTTTATCATATCTGAAGGGGTAAATCACATATATCTTCATAAACGATGAGCTTTAAAATATAGTAATGTTAGGTAATGGAATTGCCGATGACTAAAAATGTTTTATTGTTGTTAATGGAATCTTACCAATACACATCACTTTCTGATTATGATTTCATTTTGACAGTGTAAAAGCGCTCAAAAGGTTTATCGTTGGCTCGTAAACATCGTATTGAAGGTGAAACTTTCTGCAATTGCAATGCATGTATAATTCCCGTATCTTAAAGCAATCATATATAAAATGATCCGTAGTTTCCCTGTAGGGACTTTGGGGGTCGGAGAAGAACTTTTCTCGAGTATCAAGTGTCCCAGTGAGAACTTCATGTTATTGATATTATGCAAAAATATATTTTTTTGCTGGCCCTGTTACATCCATCTTACAAAATATTCAATCATAAAAAATAATATATATATATATATATATATATATATATATATATATATATATTATATCTTTATTTGGATTTCCGTCCTAAGATACTTCAGTGTCGTCTATGATATATTTACAGATAGTATTGAATCTATATTTATTTACATACTTTGTATATAGTAATTATATATGTTTCACCATATTTCAAGAGTCGGTGATGAACTGTATATATACACTTTGTGAAATATGATGTCCTATAGGTTTTTTTTCTCACATCCAATCATACAATTTAGGATATCTTTAATCGTTACTTTTTACATGTCATAGAATTTAAAGCCAAACAGCTTGATGGCATAACTTGTGATTATATGGTTTAAAGAAGCCATATTCATCAAATGCTTTGTCAGAACTAACCTTTTCTATAAATAAGGGGGTTTGCTTTGATTATAATAATAATAGTTATTATTAATAGTATATATATTTATATATATACAAATCGACAAACAATGCAGATTTTTATATATTGATAAAAATCCCTCTTTATGAACAAATGGCGTATCAATAATACGATTTGAATTATTTTAAATACTTCTAATTCGCAATTTAAAAATTACATTTCTGATGGAACACACTGTATTTGTTTATTTTCAATTGTTATATACATGAGCATTATAGCATGACAATTAGACTATCATATCACTCATTAGCAGTTCATTACATTTTGGATTTAAAACTTTCATTGGCTGGAATGAATAATAAAAAGTGTTTGATAGAAAGTTGATTTACTTAACCCACCTTAACTAATAATTTATAATTTTTTATATATTACTTTGTTTAAAAAATTAAGTTGGCACGTTATTAATTCAGGAAAACCATTTCCAAATTCTTAGACCACAAAAATATAAAATATTGATACGAAGGTGATAAATTTGTTTATATCTGTTTTTAACCCATCTATTTATTATTATGTTTTCAACAGTATGGTTCATTATCAAGGTTATATTTGCTTAATAATGTAATCGTTTGAATTAATGCACCGCAATGCAGGAATAAAAAGCATCTTCTTTATCTTTTTATGGATCCCTTATTTAAAATCAATACATTACATACACACAATATAAACAAATAAAAAGCAATATTATTTGTTTGCCTACGGCAAGTTATGATATTTGAATATAAAATATGCACTTTTAATGCATTTTTTGCCTTTTAGGGATTAGAAAATACACTTCCTGTGTATATAAATATATGTTTTTGGCAATGCATTCTGTTTACGGAACCTAAGAGATTATTAATTAACTTTGTGCATTCTTTATATAAGCTTTACTATTTTACAATGTATATTGGGGCTTGTTTCTGTTCTGAAAGTTTCAGCAAGCTATTTTTAATGACGTCATTCCTGAAGCTTAAATACATAACTAAATGTTCTATGGGGATAATTAGATAGGTTTTATTTCTGTATGCTAATATATATAGTTTAAAACCAAAAAAGTATATAAATTTGATAAAATACATAATGAAAAAAATCACAAAAATATATAAATAAAATAATTCTGCTTAAAAATTCCTTTATATAAATAACTTTATATATGGCTTCTTTAGTCATCTTAAAGAGAAGATAACTGAATCTAATTTATCACTTTTATCACTTCATCATATAATAACGACATTCGTTGGGGTTCTGGTTGTTTCAACACTTTCTTATCAGGTGAAAACATTTTGTGATTTATCATAAATATCAAAAAGAAACATTGTAAAGAATGATATTCCTTATATATTTTTCTACCATTGTTAATTGCTTCTTCAATTTTATCAAATATTTTTTTTTACATTTGATGAGAGCGATATGAATAATCAACATCTCATTACTTTAAGTCCATCAAACATAAAAACTCTTAAAGAGGTTAATCAAAACAACATATCCTCTTGGATGCCAAAACATATGCCCTCTATGCCCGAGCCATAAAACTTTCCTCAAATACACCAGTAAAACTGATTGAAATGAGAACGATTTTACTAGCAGCAAGAGAAGATACTCTTTAGCGCTGTTTAATCAAAGATAACTCAGGAGAATGGTGCCACTGGTTCTCTGCAATCAACGAAATCAATTATCTTCCATCAACACCAAAGCACCATAAGAGATGTCTACTACAAATCGTAAATTTTAAAAGAAACATTCGAAATTAACTTCATTATGAATTTAATTATGTTTTGTTATATAAATTATTTGTTTGTTAAAAACTATATGATTGAAAATATACTTGAATGCGTTACAATAGTATTTGTTTTGATGATTCATATTCACTCCCTAGATAATATATGTGAGCATTAACAATAAACTTACATGTTTTTTATGTTCTAGCGTGTGCAAAAGAGCATAACTGAAACATAATTTATAATGATCTATTTCCTATAATTCAATATGGCAGGCTAATTAATCCTTATTAAATCACTCTGCCATGTTATTCATTATTTATGGGCATAAACAAGCCAACTGATGATTGCATATGAAGCTATGCACTCATAGTTTACCAAATTATGAAGGTATACAGAAGTTGGCTGGAAGTGCTTGTTTTTATATTTAGCATGTCCTTCCAACCATTACGCAATTCGGTTTTGTTCATGTGTCTTTGATAACCTCATTTCAAATTTGTTTAATAAATGTGAATACTAAAAATATGGAATATTTCGTGCTATTTCAGAATTTTTTTGAATTTCCAATTTATGTTATTAAATATGATTTTCTGATTAGAATGCATCTGTTCGCATTCTTTTTTGTCAAAAACGTCCGATTGAGTTGTATATGTAAAATCCTTTTGATATTAAAAAGCCAAATCAATTTACACTTGTCGAGACACAGAATAGTTAATTATTTTATCGCATCTTTTATGCAACGGTCATTGGAGGAGTGTCAGATATTTGTGGCGAGAAAAGAAGTTTGAAAATGTCCCAACCGTTTATATTTCAAACATGAATATAAAATAAGTATTATAAATATGGGGTTGAATGTTTTTGTAACATTTTATTAGTTAGATGTATAGGAGTTTCTTTTAAAAATGCAAGCAAATGTAATTAATTTTATAATTATTATTAATAAACAAAAATCAAATGCATATATTTTTTTTTTGGTCAGCTGTCTTCAATTTATTTTTAAATGATATAATATACACTACATATTTCATAGAAAAAAGATACTCAAAATAAAATTTGAATCAAATTTCTTGCGACATGTGTTCTTTAAAACCTTAAAGTAAGTTTAACTATTGGCAGATGTCCAATATCGTTACATGTTGCACTTCTTCAACCTTTTAGAACATGCTTTGTTTTTTTATGAAAATAGAGTTATTGGAATGGTCAGTGGAATCCAACATTAAAAGCGTAAAAACCACTTTTTAGCTGATAAAAACTAAAATTATCTGTTAATATCGGAGACCATTTATATAAGTGCCAATATATGTGAAGTCATATAAAAAGTGGTTCAGCGAACGGAAAAATAAAGCATATTGCATTGATTTAATAACATACATAAAAAATAACATCACTTTTATTTGAAAATAATCACCTAGGTATTATAGAAATGTGCGTTCAAAAATTATAATTTTCAACCGTCTTGATAAGAGTTATGAGTTATATTTTGTATAGGTGCAGTGAAGTTGCAGATGAAACAAATTAAATACATCGAGATTTATAATAATATAATATATGTATAATACATATCTATTTACCAAGCCTTACAAATACATCAGTTAATCCTGGCAATGCTCAGTGCGGGATCACAGAAATAAAACTTTAATGAACGGCTTGACAACTTCTATCATCTTCATTTTAGGGTGCATCTACGAACATATAAATGATGCATTTTAGGGTGCATCTACATGATATGGCTATGATGACTTCACATCTCGCATAGTCCACTGATGCCGGCTTCTTCTTTTATTGCATTTTGATTATTATTATCACTTTAAAAAAATATTATTAATCCTTTTTTGTATTTACCTGTTTCAAATTTAACCCCTACGAATACAATTATTAATATTAGTACGTTTTTATGAAATGTTTTTAAAATACAATGTTATAGAAAAATATTAAGGGCTGACAGCTTTCCATCATCTTCAGTTTAGGATGCATATTCGAACAATATGATATGACTGTAATGCAAAATATGTAAATTGAGTAGGGTTGCAACATATACAATGTATTCTAAATAAACTGTTGGAGTATCACATTCTTTCATTTCTGAATTTATCATATCGTAGTCTTTATAAGAAAGTGTAACTTTATGATATTGGATTGACAACCTTTTTTAATTTTTACCTAAGTTGTATTCATAATATTCTGATTATAATGTTCATGATGTTTCATAACTGTTCAGATCTGATTTCTTGTGTTATCTGTATTTTTAGTGTATTTTTATTATTATTTTTACAGCGTATTCTTCATTGCAGTCAGAGAAAAAATTATTGGAGAGAGTGACCACGAAGTAAGCAACGAAGGTCAAAGTGTAACTGCAGTTCAGGACTTGCATTGAAGTGAACGCCGAAAATTATATAGAGGCTGTTTGTAAATAATAGTCTTATATTAATAATGCTGCCCCTTTCATGAAGATCTCCTGTTTCAAACCAAGTCTCAGGGTTCAGGCAATAGTATTAGAAAAAGAATTTACCCTGCCCCTTCTATTGACACTGTGTCAGTGCTGCAACTAATATAGTCGCATCAACATCTATAATAAATAAAACATAACTAATTATTTTAACCATAAAAAAGTTGAAATTGTAATTCCTTATTTATATATTTAAATCCTATTTTAGAATAGCGCAGATCCGTTTCGTTGTGTAATAAATTCGTTTGGCTCTGGTTTGGGCTTACGATTTATCTTTCACCGAGTTAGGGTTATGTGCATTAAAGGATAAATGTTCCTGCGAATCTAATAATTGCATTTTCGCTTTAATTGGCTGCATGTCGATCAAAGTATTTCTTCAGAAAGCTTGAGTGTTTTGAAGTCTTCTATAATGGTATTAAAAATGGTATACGCTCCATATATGTTTGAATGTTCACGTTTTCGTTCATCCGTGCAGGATTGTGGGAATTTTTATAGTTTTTTCTGGATTTACATGCTTTTAAAAGTTTAATTTAAATGAATGATTCAGGCCTTCAGACTACAGACAAATTTTTTTTTTTGGCAAAGCTTCAAAACTTCTATGATCGAAAAAAATATTTCCTCTTGGCAAAATTAAAACAATTAAAGATTGTAGGGGAGTTAGGAGTTTTTCCTGACAAAGAGTGGCGACTTTTATATACTTCTTCAGAGTACTATTCTTGGCTACACTTAGGTACCCCCTTAACTAATGAAGTTTTGGAAAAAATTTTCACCATTTCTTGCGTCGATGCAAAAAATTATATGGCATGCTACCCCAGAATATTTATCAGACTCTTCGATTGATATTATTCACAAAAACAGGGGTGTCCGACCTTTTATTATAGATTTGGTGATCCCTCATCCTTAGAAAAAACAGCTCTTGTGAATGGAATTATTACAATCCACGACGTGGGGGCAGCTTCCATTTTCGCAGAGGTAGATTTAGGTTTCTTCTTCAGAGGTCTCTCAAAACCATGTGTCCTACAATGGCGTGGTTTTTAAAATTGAATCTTGACAGGCAGAAGTTTTATGAAGAAAAGAAATAATAAGTAAGTTTTTAAGCATTTTAGTCTTCTTCCTCATGGAAAAAAAGAATTTCGTGTTCGACCTGGAGTATTGCTGATGGGTCCAAATTTACAGCTCAATTTCAAATCTCGACTCGGCTCATTAAATTTTTTTATCCTTGCAATAATTGTGGCATTCTATACAATAATATAATACACGCTTTTGTAGATTGTCATTTTTTAAGGACTGTGAGGTATTTTATTCAATTAAATGTCTTTCCGCAAGAAGATATCGACTCCAATATCATTAAGGCATCGATCTTGTTTGGACCCTTCAGGCGAAAACAGAAGCTGGCATCTCATCATAAGGCAATTGAATATTCGCTGTTAAGCATAAAATCTTTAATAGCAAAGAATTGACAAATCATTCGTATATAAAAATTGAAGACCTCAGAGCTATAATGATTGGGACAGCTGCTCGGTATTGCGCTATGGCAATTAAAATTCCAAGCGTCTCTAGCATCTTCGTGGACATGTGCTGGTGACCTAATAAGGTTCATTCCCTCCAATTCCCTCCAATACCTCAATATCATCAAATCTACCATACGTAGACACCGCCGTTACAGATTGAATAGAGATTAAGTTTTTTTGTTTTTTAGGTACATATTATATATTTAGGTTTTTTTTTTCTTTAGACAGTAATTTTGAATTACAATGTTCATTTATGTTTTGTTTTAACGTAACTGTCTTTAGATTTTTATATTTATATATTTGTTTTCTATGTTATTGTGTATTTCACTATATTTTTTTAGAATAATAAATATATATTTTAACCCCCAAAAAAAAAAAAAAAAAAACATTACCAATACCCTTTAAGAGGTTTTTATCACAATATGTTATTTGTCCGTGGGAGTCAATGAATCATTCTCATGGAAGTGACAATATATGTAGTATTGGATCTCAAAAACTTTTATTATGGGGGGAATTGAGATTGAGCTACTGACGAAGGGATACTTCCGATCAAGTAAAAACTATGAAAAATACATCTTTAGATATTTGAGGATTTTATTAAAAATTAAAAGATTTGCTCATATCAATTACTTACATTTTGCAAGATATCTCATTCAAAATTGTGTTTCAATTTATTTGATGTTACAGTTTTCAATTAAAATGTCAAATTATGCATTTTTTATTCATGAACACAATTCTATAAATATTCATATTATGTTTGTATATTTCAAAGAAATGCAGAATAATAATAATATGAATGGCAATTAAATAAATCATTAAATAAATTCACGAGCTAAATAGAAAAAAATCTTAGTTTCAGAGAAGCAAAGTTTTAAGTTTCATTAAAGATCTAACCTTGCATTTTATGTATTGGCAAGGTAGACTTTTTCAGGTAGGCATTTGAGATTTTCTTACTGCATTGGTGCATGCAACAAAATAAGTCAAATTGTTGCAAGGATTTTGTCCTAGAATTACGTCATGTGATTATTACTCTGTTTGAATGAAAAAATACTGTGCTACTTTTCAAGATTGCATAATATTAATTAAGAGAAAGGTAACTGTTCTCATATGAAGCGAAAGATGTATTTTGTACCCACAGTACAAAAAGAATATCGTCTAAGCCTATACAATGAATGATATAAGAAACATATATAAGAATAGTATTTGATAATTTTATCTCGAACATGATTCGAGGAAGAAATGGGATTAAAAGACATATAACATTTGTGAAAACCATCATCAGTTCACTCACATTCGCTGTTGAGGTGATATAAACATCAACTCAGAGATGAAAATATCATCCTTTAGATTGGAAATTGTCTTTTCTCATGGGCTTCGATCCATGTCATTTACGAATCCATTGTATGAACTTCTCTGATAACATATTTTAATACTTTTATAAAAGGAGCAGCAAGTCAAACTCAGGAAATATGTTTCTTTACTTGTTTGATCATATTTCAGAATAAATGGATCATCACTTTAACCAGAAGACGTATAAAAAATAAGTTACCAACTGAAAAAAATAATGTTTGTTTAGTAAGTTATAGAGACCTACTGTCATGTTATCCTTATAGTTACATTATTACAAATGCGGGCTCTTATAAAGGGCTTAACTCGAGAAGATTCTAGATTCACATAATTTTAGTTATATAAAAATACGTTAATAAATAACATACAAATATAATTCACTCGTCAAAAATGATACATGTTTGTGATCGTAGCAGATCGTATTTTGTATAACGAGCCCAGTAATTTTCTTGGGATAATTTGAAGTAATAAAATTAATTGATTATTCATAGATGATTTTAATGTAAATAATTTATGCGTTCACTTTTATTCAATACTAGGAAGAAATGGTAAAAAAGGGTTATGAATAAATGACCGTATATTAAAAGGAAAATTATGACTCATGAAATAATGGCCTAAATAAATCTTTGCCCTGACTTATAACAATGACAACTAGGAAGTGATTTATTTATAATAGCAAAACTAAAATTATTTTTTGCCGTTAGATACTCATTTTCCAACTTCATCCAAAAGGTATTTTCAATAAGAGAAATGTAAGCATTCTGGTTTGTCGGAATATATATATATATATATATATATATTTAATATATATTTTTTTTTATGTTATATATATTGTCATAAAAAGTTGAGCATACATTATCTTAAACAAACTTAATATATATCAGTCATTCGTTGATTGTAGCAAGTCGCAAAATAAACATTAAAAAAATCACTTATTTTGTGTTTGTGTGCAAATGCACAACTTTGCTAAAGGTTATAAGGTCCTCAAATCATGCTTCCATGCTTGCCTTTCCGCCACATAAAGATATTTTAAAGACTGATATTTGAGCATGCCCATGATTGCTAGAAAAAGAAGTAGTCAGCTTAGAAAACCTTCATACTCTCTTAATTGGATAATCGTTAATTTAAGGCTTGTAGCTTATATATATATATATACACATATATATATATATATATATTAAATATATATATATATTTTATATTATATATATAGTTATGTATATATATACATATATTGTTTAAGAAAATTTGAAAACCTATTTCAAACAAAAGTAGGGACATATATATTATCTTCAACAATGTTAAAAGAGTCAAACATCTATGATTTATTAGTCTCTGAACATAATTACCTCCGCCGAAGGAGGTATGTTTTCACTGGCGTTTGTTGGTTGTTGGTTGTTAGTTTGTTGTGTTTGTTGGTTTGTCAGCAGGATAACTCAAAAAGTACTGAACGGATTTGGATGAAATTTTGTGGAGTTGTGGAAGTGCCAAAAGGAAGAAGTGATTAAATTTTGGCATCTCTGAGTGCAGAATTAAGGCGCCAAATGAGCTAAATACTACTAAATTTTCCAAGTTAGCCTACTCTGCCAATAGATGTCGCTGTGCTGTGAAATTGGGTGCCGGAGCGTGTTCCTCTCGGAATTCCGTCTAGGGGAACCCTCCCCCGTCTCTATACGCCTCCCCAGTCGTGAAAAAATCCGCCTCGGAAGGCTCATGACGGCGGAGGTTTGCACTCTCTGAGTGTATATATGCCTCTAGTTTATCTTTCAGTTTAATTCATTCGACTTATTTATGCTCCTTTTTCTCACACATATTAGTACTTCTTAATAAAATCGGCTTGATCTTGTTAGACATAAGTTAAACTAAATAAAATAATGCTCACAAAAAAGAACAACATAAAGATACCGGAAATGATTTTTTGAAGCTGAGGTGGATTTTAATCGGTCATTCCATGAGTATGTGTTAATATTTCTTTTTTTATATGAGTTGAATTCTATTCGTAACTTGATCCATTTCCCTAATCCAATCTGTCTACTGTAATTATGTGTCAAATTTTTTTATTGATTACATTATGAATGTTTTTTCCGTTGTTTGTGTCATTTAAGCGGACATGTTTCTCAAAGAATATGAAACCGGATGCAAAGCTCAGCTTCCATGTCATTTTTTGCATAAGAAAGAGGAAAAAACTTCTGTTGTATCATTAATGTGTTACTTCAAAAAAGTCTTTGTTATTTCATAAAGTCTTTTTTATTTAATTATTTTTTACACTTCTTTAACCTTTTATTTTCCTCACACTCTCTGCAAAGTTCCTGTATGATATGACAGCATTGATATTATTGTTATTTTAAAGTTAGTCATTAATTTTTATCTCTAGAGTGATGGTCCATTTATCGTCAGATATGATGGAACAAAAAGCAATCCGTCTATGAGCTTGAGGCGTTTATTTATTATTAAATTACATTAGGTGATGTTGAGCTAATCCACTTAAATAAATTTGATTGAGGTCCAATATAACCGATAAATATGCTATAAATAATAACATCCTTATATATGTATTACTTACCTCAACTGTAGCGATTATTTCAAACGACCCACTACTTTTGTACAACTGACGCTTCTTGATACCAAATTGTCCATATAAATTCCATCTATATTTTAAATCAATGTGGATATGCCAAAATACGAAAAAGCTGATCGACTTGCATTAGTTGGCTCTAGATGAAACAGAAAAAGGCCCGTCTAATTTCAAATTATTTCCTGTCAGGGTCAGTGTATATGGAATTGTATGAAAAGTGGAAGCAACGTTAGTAACGAGAAACAACTTGAAGGCAAAAAAAAAATAGGTATCATTAGTTGTTAAATAGTACATATTTTATCTTTGAGAATCATTTCTGCCAGCACAGTGACAATGCATCTTATCATTTGTAGACTGAGTACGACTTCTTTTTCCTATAAAAGAGGAATTATAATTATTTGCCTTCACCAAAATCCTCTCAAGCCAGATCAGAATATAGTAATTCTATAGAATTTCCATACTGAGGATCGTTTTGACCCTTCCAAATGGAATAAATACATCATCGTTAAATACGGATGTGTGGCCAGGGAAAAGGCTAAGATTGGTCTATTACGGATTCCGCCTTGGATCACGGAATATATTACATTCACAAAACTACCCTACAACAACCAATCTAATGTAAGTTAATGACTAATTCCTTGCAGTCTCGTATGTCCACCATTTACCATAATGTTCTATTTTGTTGGATGGTGTGAGATGGCGTCCACAAGACAATGATAAAAGGAATCATTTTATCAATTGCCAAATATTAAATATTTATACGAGGATTTTATTGTTACTTAAAGTGCACTCAAACAACTTTCTTTTTTGTCACTTTTGAAGAAAAGGGTGTCCATTTATTTATGGTTTATCATTACATAGATACTTGATAAATCGATAGAAAGTTTAAAAATTCATTCAGTGTTGAGAAGACTAATATAGATTTTAGTATTGGAGCTGAGTAGACAGAAATCTTATCACTCAATCAACGCCCACAAGCCATTTAACTCCTAACCTTAAAGACCAGTTTCCACTTTTTAAAAAACATTCATGACTTTGACATATCCATACTTTGCAATGCCTTAAAGGCAAAGTAAGCAGGTTTTTCTGTTCATCAAAAAAATACTTCTTTATTTAAATAACAATTCGCTCTAATCCCATTTATAACTTTAAACGGCCCTTTATTTTGTTACAATGACGGGAAAAGATGAAGGCTCTTAATAGCCGTATTAGTTTATCTCAACTGTTGCAATAGTAAAAGGGCCCTTGAACTATGACTAAGATACAATGGTAGTAAGCCAGGGCAGTATGCAAAAATTATTTTTCAAAGCTGTGCACAAACTAAAAAATATATATAATTATTTTATCGTATCTTGTAGTAGGAGAAATAGTAAATATATTTTAAACACTTTTATAATAAGATTTTCCTTTTTTAATTTACATTCATTATTTAAAACATAATCATTGATTTTTATTGAAAAATACATTTATCACGTACTTTTTTATTACATTTATAATTATGTTAGAAGACTTCCCTCCAAGAGATATATATATAAATCGTATCTTGGGACAGATTTGAGGTGTATTATGAATGGGTTAGATCTGATATCGTTGATCAGCAGTACCCCACATGTCTTACAGGATATATCGAGGGACAAAATTCGCTTGAACTTAAATTCAGACTCTGTTTAAGAGACTCTCTCACCCTTTATTTGGGGGCTCTTTGAGGGACAGAGTCTACCAAGAGAAACCCATAACGGAACTAAAAGAAGCATTCAGAGAGGAAATGAGAGCCATTATCATATCATTTTGTAAGAAGGTCATGGACAACTTCGTGTCGCGCCTAAAGAAATTCAGAATTAATTATTTCTAGAAAATAACGACGATCGTAGGTTTTGAAATGGTTTATATTCTTTTATGTACAAAGTTTAATTTCCTTCAGAAAAAAAATCAAGGAGAGCGTTGAAATCTTGGGCATCTCTTGTGGGAAGAATGGCCCTTGGATTCCAACTGGACAAATATATCTAACTTTATGAACTGCAATATTCCCAGATGGAGGAAATTAAATTTACAAAAAGAGTAGAAGTTTACAACTACTTAATTGTACCCAGAATACTTTTCAAAGCTTCCGCCGTTCCTTGGCCCGCTGAAAAAGCTATCAGAGAGGAAAATGTATGGCTGGAAAAACTGTTATATAGGAAATACTTACCTTCTCTACAACGTCCCAGGGCACAGCTTGGTGGAGGTTTGTCAGTTCTCGCAAAATAATCCCCAAAATTTATCAAAAAGTCTTAATTGACTTGACAAAGAACCCCGATGTGAAGTGGAGGGCTTATATTTCTTCGAGCTGGGCTTACAATGTGCTGTTTCTAGGCACGGACTACTCTAACGACATTCTAGGAGAATTTTCACTCGTCTTCGCTACGATTCAAAGGATTCTGTGGAAAGGAAAACCAAGTTTTTGCCAATCATCCATCATTGATATCATTCGATCTAATAGTCACAAACAATATTTTTTTACAAATTTAGACTCTCCACAACAACTAGAAAGATTGGCCATTTCCTCAATCGTGATCTCTCTTCATGATCTCTCAGAAAAATCAATCTTTAACTGTGGAAAGTTCCTCTTTCAGCTAAAAAGAGCCGCAGCCTATCATCTTGCCCCTGTTCCATGGCACGTGAGGATAAGTTTTGAGTCCAACGCAAGAGAAGAAGCTGATAAAATTGCGGTTCACTATTTAAAAGCTTTAAACTTACCAAATCGCTGGAAGAGTAGAATATTGTCCTCCATTCAAAGAGTTGTTTCTGGAAAGCGCTTTACAGCTCAATTCCAAATTTCCACTGGAAACGTGTTCTTTATCACTCCTTGTAAGGATTTTGGCAACCTTTACAATTCAATCATCCATGCTTTTTATGGATGTCCTTTACTCAAGATTTTGAGGGATTTTATAAGATAAAATATTAAGCACATTGAAGACAAACATATTGCTCCGTTAATTCTCTTCGGTCTCACCACGATTATTTGCAAGGCGAGGGCCATGGAATTTGCTCTCTCAAGCTGTAAAAGCCTACTGGCGGAGCGCTTAGCCTCTGGAGATCTAGTCAGAGAAAATGACCTGAGAGTGATTATGATATCATTTATATGATATCTCGCTATTCTGCCCTCGGCATCAAGATTTCAGGGATTTCGGCAGGACGTTGGAATTTCGTGGGTGACCTGGTTAAATTCTTCCCTTCCTGCGCGAGAATGCAAAGATCGGCCTGAAGCGACTTTTACGTTTTTACAAAAGATTATGATTTTAAGTTATGTTGACTTTTGTTCCTTTACTTTGTCTCATTGTTTTGTATGTGTTTTTTTTTTGTTGATGATTAATGTGTGATGACTTTGTTTGTGTAATAAATTTAAACTAAAATGTTTATTTATATATATTTATATTTAATTACACAAAATTTAAATAAAGTCGATTACAAAAAAAAATCGAACCCCAACTTTGATTTTTTGGTGTTTGTCAAAAAAGTTGGGGTTCGATTTTTCCACCCAGAGCACAAATATTTTAACTCAATGGGTTATTCTGGAATTGTTGGATTGATGTACAGTCACATAGATGTTGATTGACCTCTTTTTACTATGAATAAGGTCAAGAGCTAGACCCAATAGTTGTGCAAGGATTATCAGGAAATCACTAATTCAAGATTAGCTTTTATAAGTCAGAATATAAAAGAACTCAAAGGATACATCGAGTTACAAAAAGTTCTATCAAAAAATATATTGGTAATATTTGCATACATAGGTACATTATTACCATAATTATCAAATACAGTAACATAATATAATTACATAGTTAGATCCTTCGAAATTCATATATTAAACTTCAAGATCCTCTTTATTTTAATTTAAGAGATCATCACGTCTGCTCCGTGCAAATCACGTATGAAATGAATAAAATTATGAGTACTGATTTTCTGGCCTCATAATTCTTTTGATATCCAGGTAATAGTCAATTAAATATTTTAATCATTAGAAAGGTGATCATTAGCCATATGAACTAAATTCATCCATTTCCACAGGCTAAATTCCTTTGTATCCTCTTATAGAAGCTAAAAAGTCTGCTCAATTAGATTGCTCCAGTTTGGAGTAAATTATTAAAATTCTCATCGGAAAAATACTGTGAAATAACAACTGACCGTAAAAATTTATATCTTGTAATATTAATGGCCCCATTTAGTTCAAAAGAAGGCCAACACTAAAGAGAAAAACATGTTTTGAGGAAAGAAAATGGATGACAAAGTAGACAAACACATGAAGATATGTTATGCTCTGATGGGAGAAGCTTGGATATGAAGCTATGCTGCACCATATTATCCGATAAAAGCATTATCTTCTAAGGATTTTTAGATGATCAGCAAACATGGACAAAAACATTGGTATAGCCCTAAAAATGTAAATTATTATCCTTTCCGGCCAAAACAAAATGAAAATAGTGCGAGAAAAACGGCTTCATTCAATTGGAAACACCAAACCTCCATCTATTTTTTGCTTCAATGGGTTTCAATTGATGCTGATGAACGAGTTGTAAATAGTTGTTGCTTTTGGCCGTTCTTTATTCATGTTCACCAACTGATTATATTATTTTGCTATTATTTCTGATGAATTATGTAGTATTAAATGCAAGCAAGAAAGGAAGAGCGAAACAGTTTCTACCATTGATCTTCTTGTCATTGCTTTGTTTTCATTTTAGGAAGAAGAAAAAAAAGTTATATCAACAAAATAAAAATCAGAACGGAAAAAAGAAGACTTGTTTAATTTATTCTATTTAAATCTAACACATGCAGTTTGGGATCCACAGAGACGTTTCAGAGATTTTTCATTTCTCTTCTATTTCGTCCCATATAGATGTAAGCACTCGCTAGCTAATTCTCATTCCCGATTAATTCAATGTCCGAGGCCCAGGGCGCAGAAAGAATGGGTGAAGGCAAAGAACATGAGATCTGCTACGAGGGAGGTATCTATGCACAACTTTGGTGGATTTTTCTAAGACACATGAGTCTCGAGCTGAACAAGAGATTATCTTGAGGCTCCTCAAGTCCCGCTCAAGCATTGTTTCGAAGAGGCAAGGGAGGAAGATTCCAGCAGGTCTCAGCACAACCCAAAAGTGACCAGAAGAGGGACCCCAGGCTCAAGAAATCTGTCATCAATTAGGATAGCCCCTTGTGGTCTCATGTATCGTGTTGTAGCAATAGAGTCCAAGTCATTCCTCCTCAGGAAGGGACAGAGTCAAGTCCTTCCTCCTGGAAGGACACTGGCCTCCGCAAATGATTGAATGTTCCATGTAAAGGCATTCCTGGAGACTGGAGGAGGGAATGATACCTTAAGTGTAATGGGCCTATTTGGTTGAGCAAATATGTCTGCAGAACCTTTCCTTATTTAATCTAGGGACCCTTAACTAATATTAAATTGACCTGCATGGAATTGCACTTAATGTAGTTTTGATTATTGGCTGGCTAATTTTTTTATCTTGTTTGAATGAAAAATAATCTTTTAATTGGTGATTCTCCATTTATAGAACTTAAAACAATAGACTATGTAATTTTATATTATCATACTCTTTCATAGCTTCAAATTAATTTGTTATCAAAAAACATCTATATCACTAACGTTTTTATTACTTTCAGATATTCGAGATGCCCAAAGTTATAGATCCGATCCGTCTCATCCACGAGCTCGGTGGGAACAGAGTGTGGGTTTACGACTCACAAAAAGAATCTCTATGCTGTAGGCTGTGTTCAAAATCCTTCAATATTAAAATTAGGAGCATCCTCTTCCATCATGTGCGATCCAAGACTTCATCGGTTACACGCCCTACTTTTACCATGGATCTGACAAGAATGATAATCGCCTACAACATCCCTTTGGCCAAGGTGGAACAACCTGAGTTCATCAACTTCTTCGAGAAGCATTGCGGCAAGAGACTTCCAAGCCGGACAACGCTAACAAAGTGTATGGAGGAGGAATGTGAAACAATTTGCTCGAAGATTAAAGAGCAATTGAAGGAGAAGGATATTTTTGTACAGGCTGACGAGACGACTGATTCGCAAGGACTGGCCATGACCGCAATCATGGCTGGAACTTTGAATGGAGTCACTCTGGAACGTCCGTTCTTGATTGGTCTGAGCGATGTTACTTCCATCAATAACACAGGCCAACTAATTTTGGCCAATCTCCCTTGATTGAATGAAATGTACATAGATAACTAAAATGAGACCTCCTGAATCCAAATCTGGCCTTACTTTTTCTGTGGCACATCCAGATTTTTGATTTTTGAGTTTTTTTGAAACGGTCACTTTATGATGAGTACAATTTTTAAATACGATTCTTCGTTAGTATATCAAGTTTAAAAGAAATTAATAAAATAATGTTTGTTCGTGATGAATTAACAAATAAAAATGGCCGTTCAAATTATTTTCCTTCCATTCAAAGTCCTGGCATGATCTCAAAACTGGTGAAAAAGTAGTCAAAATGGTTAATTTCAAAGTGATGCCTATAACTTCTTGGATTTTATATATAACTACTTGAGTTTTATGAAATTCTGCAAAAGAGACCATATTCCTATAGTCGAAACCCTTGCTAATCATGTTAAATTAATGTATTATTAGTTTAATCATTTTAACGACATATATTAGCAAATGAATAAAATTTATAAGCGCTTTTAATTACAATTTTTTGCTATGTTTGGTGACCATTTACAATGGTTGCGGGATTTGAAATAAGAAAACTAAGACATATTAAACATAGATAAACTTAAGTATATTATTGTACTATCTGATTACATTGAAATTTTAAACTGGTTCAAATTTTCTTTTTGCACTTTTTCGTTTGTATGCTTTGTCAGAATCCCTTTAAATCGTCCAACAATAATCCGCCATCATATGTCATAGTACAATAATATACTTAAGTTTATCTAAAGTGAACCATCTCATCTCGGAAGTCAAGAATTTTTTTTGTGAAGTCATCGATTAGAAAGCGCCACTTCGCAGGTGATTAGTCGTTAGGGAACTTGGTTGGAAGCTACCTTCTATAATATGAGAGGAATTTTGTACATTTTTATCATTTCTTATGGTTCACGCCCAGTTATTTTCGTACAAAGTAAGAATATCCTCAAATGTCAGAAGTATTTAATTTTTTCTAGTATGTCAGTGCATTTCAAATCTGTTTTTATAATTTCAATATCTTTCTTCTAGAAAATAATAGGAAAAATTATTTTCTAAAAAACGTCGTCACTTGCTTTTAAGAATGACGAAGGAACGAATATATTAAAGCCCCGGCCCGGCGAAAAAAAGTGTCCCAGTCGTTCCTGATATATATATATATATATATATATATATATATATATGTTATTCTTCTTATTTTTGTTAAAAAAATTATCCAAATGCAATAATGCTGGTGTTATAACTAGTATTTGGTACAATATTATATTTATGCATAAGAGCAAAGTTATCATAGGCATATCAGTTTACAAAATTGAAATTCATTTATTTTCTTATCTGACATAAACAATTTACGATACAATCAGTTCAGATATATAATGTTACAATATTTATCGTGAACTATTTTGATACATCTAATCTGATAAGGAGTGCATAACATTACATTTGTGGCTGAGAGTATTTGATGATATAAATTCATTTTGACCTAGAGATAGTAGTTAAGATCATTTTATATTTTAATCGAAATAAGGAATATTTGAAACCACAGGCATAGCAATATATGAAGAGGGATTCCACCGCTATGAATATAATTTCTACCCTCCATCCTTCTACATTAAGTGCCGTCTAGAAGATTATCCGGGCCTAAATGAACCCCCTTTTGTGCTATAATAAACCTTAACGACGAACTGGTACTGCTGTATTGGTGAGGTTAGAACGGATTGTTTCTCCAATTACGTTCTTGATGGGATCTGTTGTCAACTTCAAACAGTCTAAGGCAATATATCTGGAAGTCTCTGGACTCTGGCCACAAAATGTGTAGTTTCTTTAATCTATCTTCTAGTTTTGTGGAATATTTCTCTGTATTCGCATAAGAAATATTTATTATTATTACATAATATATCTGTAGAGATTTCATACTATACATAGTTATCGCCAACTCAACAATGAATAATAAAAATTATATTTGTAACTCGATTTCCTTTTTTTTTACCTATATGGTTCGACAGAATTGCATCCGACTGGATATAAATTAGCATTATAGCATTAAAATTAGTCAATCGAACTTAGGATCTTATCAATGAGGTAGACCAAAAATGACCATCCCCTCTAGGGATTCGAACCTGCGCTCCCAACATATAAAGTTGAACACGCCTTAACACGCACGGCTATTGAGCTACCTTTATTTTTTAAGTATTATTATTCAGTGATATGATGATCCATTGATCAGCGGATATGATAATACAAGATAAACATTCATCACTTCCCTTACTAAGACAAGATATATATTGCATTAATATTATAATAATAATACATAATATGTGATGAGTCCAAAGGATATGTAATGAACAAGGATTGAGGCCCATAAGTAGAAACAATTTGTGTTCTTGTGCATTATTACCTCCGCCGAAGGAGGTATTGTTTTCACTGGCGTTGGTTTGTAGGTTGGTTGGTTTGTTTGTCAGCAGGATAACTCAAAAAGTACGTAACAGATTCAAATGAAACTTTGTGGAGCTGTTGGAAATGCCAAAGGAACAATTGATTAAATTTTGGCATCTCTGAGTGCAGAATTAAGATGCAAAACGAGCTAAATACTAATAAATATTTCAAGTTAGCCTACCCTACCAATAGATATCGCTGTGCTGTAAAATCGGGTGCCGAGAGCGTCTTCCTCTCGGAATTTCCGTCGAAGGGAACCCCCCCCGTCCCTCTACGCCGCCCCAGTCGTGAAAAATCCGCCTCGAAAGGCTCATAAGGACCCCGTGACGGCGGAGGTTTGCACTCTCTGAGTGTATATATGCCTCTAGTGTTTATATATTTTTTAATGTATTTATTTAAAACTATACAATACTAATGTAAAATTCAATAACTAAAAATAGGTTGAGTTGCCTAGAAATAAAAAAATAAATATTATGATTTAAAAATACGTTATTTAAAAGTTCAAACCTTAACTAAACATAAATCATATTAACACTGAAAAATATGGAAACGAAGATATTTATGAACTATCTGCTTCAGGAGGGTGAGGTGACGGCTTCAAAAAGGTATCCTGTAAATACCAAATCGAAGGCATAGTTCCACAATTCCGGCTTTACTCCTTGTATCTTCAGTTCAAGTTCCATATCGAGCAGCAGCCGTTATTAGGCGTAGGACGCCAGTATTGTTTTTCAGCAGTTCCTTCCTGGAGAGTTTCAATCTATTGAGAACCTTTGCACTTGATTGTGCGAATGAGTAGCCTGCAAAGTAGAGTTTGTCCTTTTTAATATACAAATAAAATTATGTTTGACAAATTGAAAGAAGAAAAATAAGGTTAGTTTTATAAATTCAATTACATATTTGTTCCCCTGAATTGATGCTCCAGCCTCAACAGCCGCAAGGAAAGTGATACACTATTTCATGATACCAACTGTTTTAGTGACTTTAGTGACATTGAGATATAAATTAAATATAATAAATATAAATAATCATAATTCTTTAAAATTTAATATTTAATATTAAGCCCCATCATTTGCCAGAATCATGTAATAAGGAAAATGAATACTAGCCAAATAATATCATTTTTTAAATACAATATTTATGTAATGTTACATAAGAATGAACAAATAAAAAACAAAGAGTTAGCATAAGAATAAAGAGACATTTTATTTGACATATTTTTTATACATTTCTTATAGTAATTTGTTTCAGAAATAAAAAATGTCAAGCAGAACCAGACAGATACTTTGCACTATATCTCCTACGTATTTTAATGAAATAGTGTTGATAACATGACATTGCCCGTAAAGACAAGGTACCGTCCAGTCATTGCAATAAAGATATCTTGGATATCTTTTGTGTTAATGCTCTTGATCTTCGTTATTTTGTGCGTCAGTAGGCTACGAATACTCGATAATGTTAGCATCATTGCGCTTTTTTTATTTTATCCAATCACGTTACAGAAAGAAGTCCATGTATATTATTTGTAGATATAATATAACTCAAGAAATAATTGAAAAATCATATGTTTCATTGATAAAAACTATGATTTAATTTGTCAATTAATAGTATAATATGGAAATGAGAGATATATGACGTGTAATAACAGTATATATCCCCTTCTAGATGCCTTTTCCATCACATCCTTCAAACCCGGGCAATGACATTGCTTATTAATATAATGTACGTCAAGGCACAATATGAGTTCGTCGTCTGAGCTACTACTATCAATGAAATGAAGCATACAAATGAAATATTGAGTTGAGTGATCCATCATATTATCATCATAATTGTTATTATTATTGTTTGCTCTCTGGAGCTCATTGACTTGACTTGTGGCATGCAAGACACTTCTTGCATTTAATGTGAATCTGCTTAATATCAAGCCTCATGCAATATAAATAATAAGAAAAAAACGTGCTTAAGAGCATTTAAAATGCATTTAAACCGGTTATGGCAACAATTGTAGATTATTAATATAGGATTTCACTTATGAGGGAAAGGGTTATGGATGGCTATAAATATATCACAATTATTTTGGAAACTGTATTCGCCAGCTTTTGAATGTATATATAATGAGGGTTTAAAAAGGTATCATTTAAGCCCAGCATGGAATATATATTTTGAGCTAAAGAGAAAAATATCAATCAATCCTTAAATATTACGTTTAAAAATATTGATTGTATATACATCACCGACCTATATGTATATAATAACTGGATAATCAAGGAACGTTTGCCCTGTTTGAAGACTGTTTTTACTTTTTTATTTAACTTTATTTTTAACTTCTAATTGTAAATATGTCTTTTATTATTATTATTTATTGTTATAGCGAAATACATTATCTTTTTCACAAAAACCTTCGTATTTCAAATACAAGTCACCAGATCATTCGTTAATAAAAATACAATAAAAGTAATGCAGTCTCATGAATTGGAGATGAAACATATAAATTTAAAACAGGATTTAAGACATATTTAAAAAAAGTAAGATATAAATAGGAAAAGAAGGCGCCAAGAGAACAATATGAGGTGTGAAGTTCTATTAATAAACAAAATCTCCTTGTTTCAGACACAAGGTGACTTTATACAGGTGTTACTATAGAAAAAGGAATCATTCTAGAAATTTTCCAATTCAGTGACGTCACTGAATTAAATATATAAGAATGGAATTCTCACTGAAATCAAAGAAAATATATTTTTAAATAATTATTTTATATTTTCTTCTACTGAAATATTAGCATTACTAAATAAATACTAATCGTGTTAAATGCTTGACAAACAAATGGAGGCCTCCTGATACCTTAAGACGAACTGTTGAATTTATACCAAGTATTGGAATGTCACTTTCCAAAATTCATAGTTGTTTTGGATAAAATCCTCGTGTCCTATGCAGACTTTATGACCCCCTTTTACAACAGTGGCCCGATGGACCAATTAATTATTAGTAAAATAAATAGATTCCGAATATGAATAGAATATTTATATCATAAACTTAGATTAATTATTGAATTTCTAACCTTAGAAGGTTAAACTTAATAGGAGATTTAAGTAGTAATATTAATTTAAAATTCGAAATGTATATAACCTCTGACATTTATTTAGTTTAAACTTTTTTTTTTGTAAAAATCAGTAGTAGTTATTATTACGACTCCCTACCACATGAAAAAACACGATGCCTGAATTATGATCAAATAATGAAAAATGGTGCAAAATTATCAATGCACATATTTGCTGTTGAGTCATTTATTCTATAAATATTATTGAAAAGTTCCTAGTGAAATCCTTCCCTTTAAAGGCAGGGACGGGATAATAGTGGACTGTATCTATAATTTTGGGAGACATCTGTCCCCCTACTATATTCCAAGGGGCTCCAAACTGAACTATATACAAAAATAATGATAACAAGAAAAGGAAGAACAAAACACGTGTAAAATAAATATTAATACTATAATATAAGACATGATATTAAATAGAATACAATAGGACGCTGATGAATAAAAGTTATATTCACATTTATAATTTCCAATTACATTAACATTATACAAATATTACATAGACAAAATTCACATTATATTCGTTAATGACTGTTCTTATATTTAGTTATGCTATAATAATAATTCTTGTTAGCAATTATGATATAAAAATTAGATGACATTGAACAATATAACTGGGATCATTTATGGACAATAGAGAGAAAGGGGGAAGGGATGCTTGAAGAGGCTTAAAGAATTCATCTTTGCCAAATATAATTTGTCAATTTTCCCAGTCACGACTCGTCTGCTACTGAACTGAAGTCAGATCCATATGCTTTGATTTGAATCCCATTCCACACTTTCATAGTTTAAGCCAATAGGCACACATACATATATAAACTATACCTTCCAATATATTTTAAAGATCCGAATTCTGACTATTCTGCAATAAGTATGTCTGAAAGGATCCAAAAATAGAAAATGGTCGAGTCAATTCTTAAAGAAATATATTATATATAAGTGTTAATATGAATGATTAAAATCATTTAAATAAATGGAGATAAATACCTTTATAAATGAGTTAGGAGGTCATATATTATATAAGATCCCAATGAGTTATTAAATACAGCTTTTCTGATGTTCTTGAGAACTGTAATAAACTTAAAGTTACAGAATAATAAGCACCAATATATTTATGTAGACAAATTAATGTATAACATGCAGACTTTTTTACTACTCACTTAAATAATTATACAAATATTTCAGCATGTGACGTCACTGAAGTTTAACTCTTTAGTATCATTCCATTATGTTATAGTATATAGGCAGCCACCTTGTCCAGACCTGACACTAATAATAGAAAATAGGGACGGATTTTTTAATAGGGACGTTGTCCATGCTTCTTCTTGCCAAGCAATTAATCCCACTGGGGAGAAGATCTCACTCAAACCTATCGGTGAAAAGGATTCCCTGGACGGTAAAGATGTTATGTTCAATTTGGAAGGTACACTCAAATCATGTAGAGATAAGCCAATCTTTGTGACTTAATGACACTCTGTACACATATTGGATGTCTTCCTCCACCGCACGAACAAGAATGAGGGCAAAAAATGGAAGAAATGGAAAGTTGACTTGAAGTGTTGTTTGATAAAATAAAACCAACCAAAAATTGCCAACTCATAGCTTTTGTTCGTGCATTAAAGATCATAACATTTGAAAAATTGTGATCAGCAATAAAACATCGCTTTCTCCAATTGATAGTCGATTAAAAAATATGATTCCTATGCCTGGATAGTCTTTTCATTGTGAAGATATACTTTCTGCAACATTGAGCTTAAGTAGAAGCTTTTTCAAACCTCCTTGTCATTGTAAACCACTCATTGAGCTATGTACTTTTATTAGATTTCCTTCATGAAGTTTAAATATCTCTTGGAAGTTCCACCTCCATTGCCTGTTGGAAAGCACTTCCTTTAATAAACCATGCATTTTTAATACGATTTCTTTTTTTACATTCGATGCATAAATGCATCATTAACAAAGCCTTAATGGAAAAGACAATCAAATGCAATCAGAGTATAAAGTTGCATATTAATTTGTTTCCCAACCTTCTTCTAAATCTAGTTGATCTTAAAAGGTCTAAATTGATTTTTGAAATTCATATATGAACTAAAAGCACTCAGAAAGTGCAAACCTCCGCCGATCCCCACCAATGAATCACTTGGTCTTTTTGTCATTTCCAACCCTCTATGCACTGTCCTTTAACTCTACATACTGCTCCTTTATTGTTTACACTCTAGAGGTACATAGAAAGAAAAAGAAACTGACATCATCAAAGAGGAGAGCACAGCACAGCGACATCTATTGGCAGAGTAGGCTAACTTGAAATATTTATTAGTATTTAGCTCATTTTGGATCTTAAAGAAGCACTCAGAGATGTCAAAATTTAATCACTTGTTCCTTTGGTATTTCCAACAACTCCACAAAGTTTCATCCGAATCCGTTCCGCACTTTTTTCTTTTTTTTTCGGTTAAGATTTTTTATTTACCATCATCAACAAACAGTGTAAATAAAATACACATAAGATATACGATAATAAATAAATAAAAATATAAAACTAGGCAGTTGCGTAAAAAAACAATACATAAATGAACATTATAGTTCATAATTACTGCCTAGAAATAAAATAACCTTTTATAAAGGGACAATGAGACGAAAAAGCTAAAAATTATCACAAAGAGGCCGTTCTTGACATAAAACGTTTATATCTTCTAGCAATTGATTTAATCAGGCTTAGATATTGTGCTGAAGTTGATGGTATGAATTTGATGATATCGCCAGCCCAAATCCAGGAGGAAGATGCCACTTGAGGGATTTTGATTCCGAGTGCCGAGTAACGCGCTGCTGCTCCTATCATGATGGATCTTAACTCTTCTTCGTGTATGGGACTGTTCATTGTTAATTTCTTCCCGATCAATGATTTAATATTCAATAAAGCACACTCAATCGCCTTGTGATGCGGTAAAGAGTTACGACTCCTCTTGTGTGCTCCAAAAAGAATAATGGCCTTCATTTGTCCTGGCAGTCCGTTCCCATCCACGCCAACATTTAGTTGGACAAATGTCTTAACAATTTTTAAAAGTGGGCAATCCACAAAAGCGTGAACTGTGGTATTAAAAATAAAACCGCAGTCCTTGCATGGATGGTAAAACCTTATAATGTCCGAGGAAATTTGAAACTGGGCTGTGAATTTATTACCGTCCGCAATTCTACAAGTTGATCCCATAATTCTCCTGTCCCATGAAGAAGGCAAATTAAGTAATTTTTATATTTACAAACTATGGAGTTAGGATCCGTTGTCCGCTCCAAAGGATATAAAAGTTTTGTATGCCATGGTCGGGTTGGGCTAAAATTGACGAGAGATCTCTCAAGGGGAAACCGGAATCTTCCATTTGAAAAAAGTGATTCGGATACCAAGTCATGCAGAGAAAACATTTCATTCTGAAGAGCAAACTTTTCTAAAGAACTAGGATCCCCAAATTTATCCGTGAAAGGCTTTTTATTTTTGTTTTGATAAACTATATCTATCGTTGAATCGGAAGAAAAGCGCGGTGTACCCCTCCAAATAATTCTCTGGATGGAAGCCCAAAATGTGCATCCAGTTGAGGTATTTTGGAGTTGTAAATCTCCTCCTCCAATCCTTTCCGTGAAGAACACCTAGTTCCTCTACCACTTTTTTGTAACATTTTGGAATAATGTTTACTAAAAGATTGAGACCACCGCCAATTCTATTTTTTGGACGTTTTAAAGAAGGGAGATATTTGTAATGAAACAGATATTTCAGCCATTTATCCTCTTCTGCCATAGCAGATTCCGCTATAAATGGTATGGAAGTGGCCTTGTAAAGAATAAGTGGGATAATTCGGGTGTTGTATATATCTATTCTTTTTTGAAGAGAAAGATTACGCCCTTGACGAATGTTGTTATACACCATGCTTTTCAGCCGATGCCAATTACTTGTAGCGATACCGTCCCGTGTCCACTCGATTCCCAAAATGTTGACGAGCTTAACTACTTGGCACCCTTCAATTACTTTTGAGCTATTAGGTTGCCAGGAACCTAATGGAAGTATCGCAGTCTTTTTGTGGTTCATTTCTAATCCAGACCTAAATCCGAATTTACCAAAACATGCTAAAACAATCTTGATGCGATGTTCCAACTGAGTTTCTGTATTGGCTTCAATCGTTAACGTAACATCATCTGCATAAAGGTCAATTAGGTGTTTCTTATCGGCAAAAGATACACCAAAACCAAGATACTTTTTTGTGATGAGTCTCGTTAGTTCATCTATCGCTGATATAAAAAGTAAGGGAGCGACAGGACAACCCTGTCTGCAGCTCTTCTTCAGTAAAATAGGTGGACTTGTAGCACCATTCAATGAGATGACTGATGAGCCGTTGGCAAGTAAAGCTCTTATGGGATTAAAAACGGATCGGGGTAAAAGTTTTTTAATGGATCTTAAAATTTGACAGTGTTTCACAGAGTCAAAGGCTTTTTTAAAATCTATGGCTATTAAGGCGCCAAATTTTTTGTTTTCTCTAAAAGATTCTATAACAGTTAAAATGTTTCTTGATATGTCCGTAATTTTTCGGTTTTTAAGGAAACCTTTTTGCTCGTCTTTTATGTTTTTATTTAAAATGGGCTCAATTTTCTTAGCAAGCACTCCGGACAGTATCCTGTAAGTATCATTTAGGACAGTGATTGGCCTCCAGTGATTAAAATTCGTTCCATCCCCTTTTTTTGGTATCAATGCAATCCTTCCTTTTGAGAGAGAGTCCGGCATTTTTCCGTGTCTTTCCATAGTCCTCCCAATCGCTAAAACAAACGGAGCAACTTCCTCTGGAACGAGCGAAAATAATCTTCCACATATCCCATCTGGACCAGCTGCTTTAGAGTCTTTATAGTCTTTTTTAATGTAATTAACTATATTTTCTAGGGTGTAGACTTCCCCTTTATGATATCTTCTCTTCTTTGGAAAGCGTTGTCTCTCCCCTCCAAGGATCTCCGAGAATCTCTCATGAAAGTATCCGAGAATTGCAGAAGGTTTCCTAATTATTTATTATTAGTAACAATTTTTCGTAAAGTTGAAGCAGTAAATTGTTTTTTTTTGTGGAAGCAACTTATTTCTCATAGTTGGGTCAGACTCACGATCCACTTTATTTTTCATTTCTGTTTCTGCAATATCGAATATTCTATATGAGTTGACTAAGTCCGTGGTATATTGCTTCATAAAGATAGGCGCCTTATTTAAAATATTTTCCACTTGATTTGGAGTTCAGAAGACTTCTTTTTATTTGAGTCGATGAATTTATTGACAGTCTTTGTAATAATTTTGTAAAGAAGAGTGTAAGGTCTTTTTTTAGAAATTAGAGAACGTCCTTTCACCAAATTTAAAGTAAGAGATTTTTTAAATTTGTCTTCTCCTAAAACCCATCTTGGAACCTTGAACTGGCGTTTACGAGGAATAGAGCGAAATGATATGTCAATAGCTTTGTGGTCCGACGAAGGTTCCGGTCTATAGAAGCATTTTTAATATTTTTAACTAAAGCGGATGAAATCAGAGCTAAATCTATTCTTGAGGATTTCCCTCCCCCACTCCATGATATTACATCATCAGGACTGAATTTTTTTGTCACATCAACTAGATTGAACCTTCCCATTATATCCCTCAGACTTACTATATTTGGGTATTGACCTGAAGGTTTGTCAAGATCAACATTCAGGTCTCCAATCAAAACGAAGGGAATCTTGTCGTTATTTTGGGAATCAATAATGGTTTGAAAGAAGGTAGATGATTTTATATTTGGGCCATATGCGTTAATGAGGGAGAAAGTACATCCTGAAGTGTTGATAATTAATTTATGCCAATCGCTATCGTTCGTATGCTCCTTAACGAATAAGGGTTTGAGAGCTTTTTTTGAGAGGAGAGTTAGGACACCCCTTTTGCCGGTACCCGTGTAGAAATTGTGAAACATAATTGGCAAGCATCCGCCACAGTTATCATCACATGTTGTAGAAGTCTTTGTTTTGACGTCTTGTAAACAAATTACATCAGGGCTAAGAGATAGCAAGTGCTTCATAAGACCATGTCTTACACGCCGATCTTTTCCTCCTCTCACGTTCAACGACAGCATCTTGGAGAAACCCATGTTGGCTCCCATGTCATTTGATATCCTTTGCGGAAAAAAGTCTGTAATTAACTGTTGTTCCATTGATTTATGAATCATTTCTTGTTTTCTTGTTTTCATTTGAAGAGACCTTACTAACTTCAGAAGTATTATTCGAGTCCCGTCTGCTTCGTTTATTAGCTGATTGTGATCTAGTTCTGACAAGTAAGGCAACTTTTTCTGTCATTGGAGGCTTTTGGGGAGTTTTACCTTCATCTTGCTCTATATGGTTTGATTTTACTTTATCCTTTTCCACAGTATCAAGATTCGTGTTAAGGTCCAAGTTACATGTCAGAGTACCATTGTCAGATTTTCTTGTCGGAGTTA
>CP045903.1:10968491-10983228 GCA_013387185.1 Caligus rogercresseyi
GTAAAGGCCTGGACCGAAAAATTGTTATGTTCCTTTTAAAGATGCATGGAAATACATAAATATACTAGCAATATCTGAGATAAAATAATAATTCATATTTCACTAGCGTCGCATGTGTCTCCTTAGATTCACATAAAACACTTGTCTCCTTCCATTTTTCACAACAGAGGTTAACACATACATACATAGGGTTTCTTTTTTCTTTTTGGTTCCCTTCTTTGGTTTCGTCAACAGATCCTTGGCACCTTTGCACGGAACAAGTTCATTGTTGACTGTTTTTTCTGTAAAAATAGTTTTTGATATTCATGTCTTGTTGACTCTATATCTTCGATAGACTTACTTAATTGAAATCATATGCAAACCAAATAAGTCATATATATTTTATTATGAGAATTTTATTATTCACATATAGCATTGATGTTAGAACAATGAGGCATACTCACCCTCAAGGACTTATTCTAATTAACCATTCTTTGTTTTACAAAACGAAATGGATATATTCCTAGCCCGTTGCAAAATGCATATATGTTGATGAGGCGGAACCCCCTTCACATAATTAATTGTTACATGCAAATAGAGTAACATTATTAATGACTAGTTGAAAAAAAATAGTTGACCTCTCTGGGTCAACTTGCTCTTGAGCGAATATAAAATGTTATTTTTAACAAGAATGTATAATTTAACGTTTCAATCTTTTATTCTTTATAAAACTGTTTGTTTTATGCTATGTGGGAGAACAGAGTGATTTTATTAAATCTTAAGTAATTATGACTAACAAATAATTTTAGTGTCAAATATTATTATAGTGTCTTATACCAAAAATGTATCTTCCGTTTGGATTAGTAATAAATAAATCAAGGCCAAAAACAACTCAGAACTGTCCCAACTCCCCAACGATGGTGCTGGGTTCAAGGAAGAGTTGATGGAGCTTCACACCTCTTATTTTTTTTCCTCAACACCTTCTTCGTATGTTTATTTATTATTATTACTACCTCATTTTTTAAATCATTTTATATCTTTTTTGTATATACCTGTTTTCATGTTTTAATCCCTACGATTATATTACTTCTATTATATACCATTAATTATAATATGAATTTTTGTTTTATAGATTTGAAATAAAGTATTTTTTTTCCTTCAATAAAAAACTCTCTAAAACGATAAAAATGTTTAAATACAAAAAGATCAATACGATAATCATTCATAGTTTTCTGTATGTTCGTAAAATATTTTCAGGCCATTCTTTGCATTCTCTGAGCAGGATGGGAAGAACTAAACAAACTCTTGACCAAACTTTTTGTTCCAATTAGATATTTATTTCAACTATTTCTCTACATTAAAACTAATATTGTCAACACTTTTTAACCGCGTATTCCTAACTCCTGTAAAATTATTGGGGGGGGCACTTTGGTACATTGAAATATTGAATTTAGTATCAATTTTATATTACTCACAATTACAACAAAATAATACATGAGATAAAGGTCATTAGAGCCTTCTATTCCAAAAAATTTAAATATATCTAATTTCAAACTATATAATACAAGAGTTATTTATATATTGTTGGCCCTTAGTATTATATTATTTTTTAAATACATGTAAAGCTATGCCCATCCTTGTATTTATAAAGCTTACACACATATTTTGCTAATTTGGTAAGAATTCAGATTTCAAAATATATTTGTAATTTAATTGTCGAGTTAAGTTGTTAAAGTATCTATTTAGAAATAAATATTTCAACATATTTAGCCAAACAATATATATTTATAAGTGTCTTTATTCGTTAAGGGCTTTAAAATGTAGATGATCATTGATGGCATTTGGTGGGAGCTGTTGATGATATGAGCTTTATATAAAGATATCTATTGCAATAAAAAATAAAAGGACGAACAAGACAAGCTTCTTCAACAAACTCAAGAAGGTCCTGGAACATTGTCACGACGCACTAGCAGCCGGAGGGGATTCTATTTTATAATTAAGAAGAGTTTTTTATTTGATGCAAATCCTGATCTTTTCATGGTGAGGTTCGTCCTTGTTGGTACACCCTTGTACCAAAAAAACTAGCTTTGTATGAGACCCACCCTTACAACAAGCTTTGCAACTGCCTATTATAAAAGAACAGAAACTCACGGAAGACAATAGTATAATTATTTTTGTCAAATTGTCAGGTAAGACTCTATCCCTTTTTTCTTCTTTGCTCATCAACTGTCTCAAGAATGTTTGCAAAGCAAAAAAAATCAAATTCCTCATGTAAGTCTTGCAAGGACAATGCAAAAGGAACAAATTATTTTGTCAATCATTCTGCTATCAATTGATCACAGAAATCAAGTTAAAGAGGCAAACATTGGTAATATGGAGTCAAATCTTTAGCAATAGTCTTGATGAATCAGTTTTGATATGAAGTCAATCGGTAAAGATTTTTAAATTAATAACTGTTTTTTAAATATGTCTTGTGGATTTTTTATCGTTCTATAAGACCATTTGAAAAATTGTTTTCTTTCAAAATAAATCTGCTTTTCAAAATTACTTTAACAATTCGATCACTTATAATAAAACAGTCATTAGTTGGCTCTGGTTCCATCTTTATTTTATTTAGCTCCTTACTCGAACTTAAAGACAAGCGTAAGTGCACACCTTGATTAAAAGTTCTTACCTCTCACCGTAAAAAGATAATAACAAAGCCGGTTTGCGAAAATTAATCACTTGAACATCAAAGTCAAGTTGTTGTTTTAAACAAGATGAACTACGCATGCTTAGTTTTTTCAATTTTTAAATATTCCAAAATGATTGAAATAAAAAACAAAACATAAATAACCATTTTATTATCAAGTTAATACATTGAGGGAAAATAACCGGAAATATATATATATATATATTACAATAAAAAAATAATCATGTTTCTAAAAAGTGATTTTCAAAAACTCCAAAGACACTATTTTATTTTTAAACCTTACATAACATTTTGAGAATAATTCGTTTACAATCGTAAACAACAAGATTTTTGAATTTCGAAGCGACGCCTCCAGCTACCAAATGATATGGACAACTCTTATGAGCTTAAATATTGTGGATGTAAAAGATTACATATTTCACGTAACATTTCAGTATCAAAAACACTACATAATTACCACTTAGGGCACATGTTGATTTAAAAACAAGTGAACTGGTTTTTTATTTAATGCAACTCCTAGTTTTAGTGAACCTTAAGTAAAATCAAATCTTAGTCAACATATATCAATACATATAAACTATATTTTTATCACAAACATGAAATTTGATGTTGTTAAATGCATAGTAACTTATCCCAAGGGATTTCATGAATTATTGGTTAAAGGCGTGTTCACTCCCAAGGTTGAGAGCGCAGGCTCCTGAGAGGTTTATACCAATTTTGGTAGACCTCATTAAAAAATCCTGGTGCAATAGACCAATTCATCTGCTAAAACACTTATTCTAGTACACATGAATACAATCCTATCAAACTTAATACACACAAAAACTAATTCCCAAAGTTTTCGGAGATTTTAAAGAGCTCAGAAGCCTTTGAAATGTAAAAGACGAGAGAACATTGAGGTAAGGGTGAGGAACTTGAATTTCTTTCTTTCCAATCCAAGATTCTCAGAGCCTCCTCCAAAGCAGTTACCATGTTTCGAGCTTGCATAAAATAATTTCCTCATGTGCCTAGATTAGACCTCATTGAAAACATCCATATAGTTGAGTTTCTGTTTCTTCAAAGCTTTAAAATAAAACATTTTTTTTGTTTTAATATTACTTGGACCTGCACAATTGATCATTTTAGGCGGAACCAATGAAAATTGAGTTACATTGTGGCGATTTGATTAGGAGCCCTCACACAGCTCACCCTTTTTATTATTGTTATTATTATTTATTACGTATTAAGATGGGATTAGCAAATTTGACCGACACGCTCACACGTATATTTTATTGTATATTCAAAACTATTTTTGAAAAAAGCCAAGTGAAGTAATTACAAATTTTGTCATATTGAGCCATTAAGTTAGCACTAAATAACCTAGAAGGAAAAGTGGACACCAAATTTAAAAAAAACACAACTTTGTTTATCGATATATTTCCTAGCCAACCGACAAATGTTTCAAATTAGTCAAAAATTACTAACTTTTTAAGTTTTTATTAAAATTGTGAAAATAAAAAATATAGAAAATAGAAAAAAGGCTTTATTTCTGGAATTATTAACCTTCATATTCTTTTTAAATTAGTTGCACTGACCATTCCTTTCTTTTAGGCTTTGTAGATAGCACCAACCTACAATTCTTTATGTAGGTGTCCAGAAATACAAATCAAATGAAGAATTAAAAAATTGAATAAGTAACTCCATGAATGCAACAATAGATCCACCTTGTAGTGATGCAATGGCATATATGTAAGGACATACAGAAATGAGTTATGTAACCTTGAATACAATTTCGAACATAAAATACCTCCCTGGTTGAAAGAATTACTTTTTGACTTTGATTTGATGCGAATATTTCTGCTTATTCTGCTGTCAGGAAAAGCAAATCGCAAAGATTATTTAATAATCCTTTAAAAGATTGCTCAGAAACATTTGCATCATACAAATTACATTTATCATACTGATTAGTGCAACAGGATTTTTTACTTCATTTATATTTGATAACACTTTTTTAGATAATACACAGACTATAAGCATTTTTTAACAAGTTGAGAAAATAAATGATATATCTTAAAATAAAATTTAAAAAATATATAACAAAATAAAGAATCAGAAAAACCATCAATCTGTTTTAATTTTTTTTAAGTTTATAATATTGTGATCCTCCAGTGGTCTTGATGATTTCCATTGTTTCTCTATACGTCTTGAGGAGTTTCCTACAAAACCAATGAAGATGTTTTCGAGTTTTGCGTTCTTCTTCGCACAAATGGATTTTTTTGTAGATGACTACAATTGATATCAATCGTTTTTTTGTTGTAAATATTAATGGAAAATGTTGAAATTATGATTTGAGAGGGGTTATAAGTTACATGTTTTAATGCTTATAATTATTTTAATAAAGCAGCAAATACATATAAGAACGTCAAACGTTGTTTGCAATATTATCTTTTGTCGTGAGACTGAAAGGTGAGAGTTTTATAGATCCTGGAGGAACTATTTTATTACTGTACTATATGGTCCAACACGAGAAACAATAAGATGAAGATAGGTACAGTATTCTGAACTGTTATAAGAAATACGGAAGCAAAAATTATTTTTAGAATATTCATCATTAAAATTATACTTTTTGATAACACTTTGTTCAGCATCGAGAATGTCCAATATTTTAATAATTAAAATGTTGGTCCTATTTTATAAAATATTTAAAATTCTTAACATCAACAGTTAAAAAATATTTGAAGTCAGTTTGCTTAGGAATTAAATATTTTTTGTAAGGAATTATGTTAAATTATTATTTTGTTCGTTGTTTTATTAAGATTGTATATTTATTATATTATTATCTTCTTCGCTGCAATGTTTTTAGACTAAAATGTTGAATGTTTGTACACAAATGCTCCGTTCTTGCATTTGTATTATTGTATTCTTTCTATATGTTTAATCAAGAAAAGAGGAAAATGAGGGTAATTGTATATTTCATATATATATATATATATATATATTTCAATTTATTTTTCATGTATCTCAGATTTGGATTTAACGTTAATATCATATTAGTTTAAAATAAATGTTGTACGGGTGTACAAAAAAAAAGAAGAGGAAAATGAGGTAATTGTATTTTTCAATTAGACAAAATATGGAAATAAAAAATAAATTATTGCCAAAATAGTTTTTTTAAATTACACAATTGATTACACCGTGTAACAAAGTTTTTGTCCTTGAGTTGAAACGGTTATTTCCTATTTGCCTATGTCCAGAAAACTTGAAAAATACTAATCGAAAATAAAATAAAACTAATCGAGTAAAGAAATATCAATTTAGTAGGACAAAGTATTGATCATATTAGTAAATACTTTTAGGTGAGTCATTGAGGCTGCATAAAATATTATTGTGATTTGTTACGAAGAAAAAAACAGGTTTGCCTTTTTATTTACATATAATATTTACAAGTGTCAAAATAATTTTATTTCTTAGAGAGTTACTGTGATTTGGAAAATTGCATTTCAATATTGTTATCAAATTATTTAAGGAACATGCAAATAAAAAGGCAAACCTGTTTTTTTTCTTCGTAACAAATCACAATAATATTTTATGCAGCCTCAATGACTCACCTAAAAGTATTTACTTATATGATCAATACTTTGTCCTACTAATTGATATTTTCTGTACTTTCATGCCAGATATCGAAATTTATAAAACTGTTCTGAAATGCATTGACAAATACCAAAATTTATTACATATTGGTTATAGTCAATAGACCCGAAACAAAAAACATATCGCCGCTTAAATAGAACACTAAAATATAGTCAACTTTTTGAAATATTAAGCCGATTTTTTTATTAGTACGAAAGATATTGAATTATAAAAACTAATTTGAAATGCTTTGACATACTGGAGAAATAAATGTACTGACATTTGTGGTTATTTTTACTTTGCACGAAGATAACTGGGCCTGAACCATTAGAAATGATGAAAATTATAAATTTCACAAATATCCTTATCCTGGACACAAAAGCAAAATTAGAAAAAATGTTTTCTGGACATAGGAAAATAGGAAATAACAGTTTCAACTCAAGGACAATCAAAAACCTTAATTTTGTTACATAGTGTTATCATATAAGAAAAAATTACTTTTACATTGGTAAATTTTGTTCTTTACAAAGGAATGGATGGTTTGTTGTGAGGAAGTATATTATAAAAAACTATTTACTTTCTGCTTGAATCAACGTCAAATTTTATATAAATCATCTTAATAAGAAAATCAGGCTTTCGAAATCATTCCCTGCACGGTTTATCATAGGAAGGCACTGGTGATAATCATAATGAAAAAATATTTAATATATTAGTTGGCCATCCTAAATAGACACATGACATTTTGACCTAAGGATGATTTGCAAGGAACACCATAATGTCATGCCCTAAGTATCACGATTACTGGAATTCGGCAACGTAACCAAAGTTTTCAGAAGTGCGGGTTACCCAACCTTCTCTGAGAATGATTAAATGAACCTGAAAAAACTCTTATGATTTTACATAAGATTATGACTTTTTTATCAGACATATTTTTATTGTTTTTAGATATATTTTTGGTTCTGTCTTTTATACAGATCATTGGTGGATCATTTAATGAATTTTTATATGACATTTTTTATTTAAGATATAGTTAGTTTATTTCAGTATGTAAATACACAACCTTCAGTTAAGCAAAAAATTAAGGCGTTTCAAAGTATATGAATACCCAGGTACATTTATTGCATGTTTTAATTAAATGTTAGACGTCAGTAATCTTATTATTACTTTTGTGGCGTGTCAAAAAATATAAAGTCGTAATAAACTTTTAATGACGTAAGCGGGAAAAATAAAACTGCAAAATATTATTACCGTTAAGAATCACTGACAAGGGAATGTCAGCTTTCTTGTCGATTCGGGTGTACCTTGTTTTTCAATATACCTTGGAATGTTTCTACGTATCGAACACAGAGAGTGATTTATTATATTCTAACTAACAAATAAGTCATTAATATATATACATCAAAATGACATATGCCTTCTTTTTTCGAAATGACCCAAAGGATCATAAATGCAATCCATAAAACAGTGTTTAAACATAATTGATGATGTCAAATAAAAGTATTATTTTATTTATCTATTAGGCACCCATAAAACCATAATTTATATCATATATATCCCCCCCCCTAAATTATTTTTAGTGACATTCATTTAAATGTATGCAAGAGACTAGAACAGTCATATGTAAATTATACTGATTTAGGCTTAAAGGATGTCAAAACATGCATTTATAATCATTTTATAGAGACAGACCATTAATTATGGTGCAAAAATTTAACAAAGGATAAAAGTAACAATGTTTTACGGTTAAGCTAGAACTCCTATCAAGATTTATAAAGACAAATTCTAAATATTTAAAAGGACTTTGCGGTTTTTTTTTTTTGTATATTTAGTTCGGTAGATGTGCATCCGACTGGATATAAATAAGTATTATAGCGTTAAAGTTACTATATCGAATAAATACGTTGGCCCGAATTGACCTTCCCATCTCAGGATTTGAACCTGTGTCTCCACATGAGAGTTGAATACGTCTTAACGACCTGACTATTCGCACTCCCTAAACAATTTTTGTTGCAACTATTAGTAACAAGTCATTATTCTTTTCATAATATAAATTCTTCAGAAGACACAATCCCCTAAATGAACCCTCTACCTACGGACCAAACTCAGTCTTATTGATATCTCGAAAGTGACTCAATAAATCAACAATTGTTGCAGACAAAACGTACTCTGCCACATTGCCCACCAATCGATTACAATACTCATTTATGAATATCTACATCTGAGCGAAATTTTAAAGTTACATCGCTTCAATTTGTTTTCCTACGATCCTTGGTATTCTGGAGATAGATTACATCATAAATGGATGGAGAAACACCAACAAAAACTGATTCTCAGCATCTAACGGAAGGGTGGCTTGTAAGTGAATATGGATGAGATACATTTAGTGACATCCACATAAGTATGACGTCATACAGGTGTCTTAAGAAAAATTGGGCCTGATAAATTCACTTTTCTCACTATGTACTGTCATCAGTTCGTTGACTTTCACGATTATGAACGACTAATATCATAAATATAATCGATAACTATGCTTCAATCCCACTATTCCTTGATATTATTTCGAATTCACACCTGCTAACCTATTTGAAGCTTGATTAATAATATAATCTAAAAGAGACAAAATAACATTTATTTGCATTAATATCAAAGACACTACTACGATTGGTTTTAATTTAAAAATATCCAAATATAGTACAGCTCCGTTGATGTCCAGATATTGAATCATTTTAATATATTATATGACATAAAAGTACTGACTTTATTATATCAGACAAGACCATTCCTTTATGTATTTATCCTTATATGGATATCTTAAATGACTTTACAGATTTTTACACCCTACGTGGTTTAAAGGAATTGCATTCTAATATACAATTGGACTGCAGTCAGCCTTATGATACCAGCCCACAACCTCTTTCATTAGTCTCTTCAATTCTTTCTTATAATAACTTCCTCATGACTTAGACATGTGATGATGAATTTATATATAAATAAGGTCGGCTATTTCTGAAGGAATGTAATAATTAACTCTGATATATTGGAAATATATATACAAATACCTAAAGAATGGAATACTCATTAGAAATGTAGGATTCTATTCAACTTGGCATCAGAATGGGGTGAATTTTTATGAACAAACGTCATTCTTAGTGGTGAATCTCTATAAACATATGTCACTAAAAATCAATTAGTTTATTGATTTGACTAAATGTCCCTAAGGTAGAAATAAAAAGTATATGTATTTAATTCCTTGGTGGAGTCGACACATGTTATGATAAATAGGTTTGAATATCAACAATGTCTCCAACATATGTTCTATGAGCAGTTATGAGACCAATTTTGCTGAGCCGAAATATAAATCTATCGTCAATAACAAAGTATGAGAATCCATGGCGAATTTGAAAATGGCAGTCTATGGGTTATTGGAAATGGGTAGAATGTTATACTCAGTATAGGGTTCTTGACATTTGCCACTACAAAGTCAGGGATATTTCTTCTAAGAGATTTAATGCCAATAACTGAGGTGATCTCCCCATTTACATTATTGACTCCCCATTGCCGCGACAAGCTTGACATGTGACGGAGTAAGAGAGTTGATGGACACTTGGGAAATTGGCAAAGGGAAATTGTTGCTCCTGTATCTATTAAGATTTCTAATTTAAAGTTTGAATTTATTTGAGCTGCAATTTTGATGAAGGCAAGGGACCTTCAGCTAGGTTCACTTGCCTTTCATGTTTTCCAAGGGGATGGTGAAGAGGATCGGGATGAAGGCTCCGTCTTAATTTTGAATTCTTGAGTTTGGGGAAGACACACCATGGTTTGCATGATCGGGCCATAAGACCATAAAACAAATGGTCCCTGCAAACCTTTGTTCGTTGATGAGGGTGATATGGTGAAAGAGATGATGAGTTACCCCTAGCCTCAGAGCTTAACGAAGCTGCTCCTACCGAGCTGACGGGTTTCATTTTTAGCATCTCGTGAAGTTGATCTGCTAGTTTCCCAAGCTCCTCAATCTAATCTCCAGATCGTGATACTAACACAGGATAATATCTGGAGGGGAAGCACTGAGAAACCTGTGGTTTACCATGTCTTCAGGTACACCTATCTTCTTTGTAGTGTCCGAATTTCTGAGGGTTTTCCCGTTATGGTAGTGCTCCCTATAAGTTCTCAAACAATTGACTTTTGGATTTTTCGAAAATTTCAAGAAATCATTTTTTTAACTTTCGTATGAATTAGAGATACAAGTCTCTCTCGATAATTTTCTGGCTACATTATGTGGGAGTCCTGTGATGGCTGAAGAAATTTTGTGCTCTCGGAGTTTATACCTTGGATCTTAAATTGTGATTCCAAAATGTCGAAGAAAAACGAAGGATCCTCCATACAAAAATCAGAGCTCATTATAGCCACTTTAGCCGGCTCATTTCCATATTTTTATCCTCCATAGTTATATATATTATATCCTATACAACCTGAATCCGCTGCCACCAGTTATGGTTTATTGGAAATGGGTAGAATGTTATCTCAGTATGCGACAGAGCGATGCGTGCTGTGATCCGCAGAGGCCTGAGTGCGATCCAGGAGGTGTATATAATATATATATATATATATATATATATATATATATATATATATATATATATATATATATATATATATATTATATATATATATATATAATAGATATATATATATATTATATATATATATATATAATAATAATGAATAATGATTTACAGTGTTTTCAGTGGAGGAATATTGGGAAGGTCTTGACTATGAGGAGATATGAAGAGAGTGAGAGAGAGGGAAGGAAAGGTAAGTACGACCCACAAGCATCAGCTTGCCGGTCAAACTGATTATTCCTTCCTTCTTATAAATACATATTAAACGATAATAATATAATAATACTAATAGGGTGAGCAGAGAGAGGGCTCCTACTCAGGCCGCCACTAGTCCATATACGCTTCTGTTTCAGCATTTTACTTGGTAATTTGGTCACTTATGTTAATTTTTAGGAATCACTTGTACATTTTTTTGCCTATAGGGTTCGATAGAATTGTATCCGACAGGATATAAATAAGCGTTATAGCATTAAAATTAGTTTATCGAACCTAGGATCTTATCATGAGGTAGACCAAAATGACCATCCCTGTCAGGATTCGAATCTGCGCTCCCAACATTGAGAGTTGAACACGCCTTAAACGCACACGGCTATCGCACTCCTTCAATGTGTTTCTAATTTATTGGAATCCTTCTCTTATTGATCTACTATTTTTTACATTATAAAAATATTTTACTTTATCATCTCCCCCTATCTTATTAACGTGTTCTCCCATGTCAAAAGTATTTTATTCGTTCAAAATATCTCCAAGTCTACGACGGTGTGTTCAGTTATGGGACTAAAATATATTTAAATAATAATAATGACAAATTTTGCACTTTTAGCGATATTTTAGCAGAATATCTTTTTTATATTATGTAACGGGTAAAAAAAAGAAATAACACAATTAGAATATACCAACAGGTATCTATATGTACCATTCATCAGTACCATGATGAATAATTTTGAATATTCAATGTGTATATACTTTGCATTGTGCTAAAAAAAAGTTGTTTGTGTTGAGCAAGTGTATATTTTTGCCCAGCTAGAGGACAGGTAATCTTATAATCACTCAGGGGCCAGAAGATAGGAGTGGCCTTTGTTTTTTGATTGGCACGACGAGAAATCATGTTTTTATTAGCAGATAGATGTTATATGTAAATATGACGAGGATTAAAAACCACACACCCATTCACAAATAATAAAGATATTACTTGCGATTTTTAAAAACTGTACCAAAAAAAACTTAAAAATTAGAGAACATAGGTTGTTTAACATAAAATATTTGTCAGTCATCTCTCGTTCATTCATCAAAAACATCGCGTATGATTATTTGAATAAATGTCTATTATATATTGACTATATATCTCAAAAATAAAGTAAATTTTAAATTGTCAAATTTTATATATGAAAATTGTGTATATATATTGCTTTCCCTTGACCCCCACGATGGAAAAGTCTTATTTGTGAACTAATTAATAAGATCCTTACTTATTATTTATACAACTATATTGTATTTATTCTTAGATGGTGTAAATAAATTGAGCCTTGAAAAAGTCTTATTGTTTTATATGAACATGACAGTTCCTGTTTTAATTAATAAAAAAATAATGCATTGAATCACATTTAATATAAATAATTACATATTATTTGAGCTTTGTAGCATAAAGAATGAACGCAAGGCAAGGACCAAAGACAGAACCGTAAATATAGTTTAAACGAATTGGTGAGTCTTTCAACTGATATTCTAATAATGTTTTCCCATTTTCCATACTATATAAATAGGTAGTAACTATTATTGAGTAAGTTCAACGTGATATTAGAAAAAAATAAAGGACTTATCTATCAATTTTTTGGGGGGGTTCATTCAATTACTCCCTATAAGTGTTATTAATTTACTACCTATAAACCGTCTTTTGATTGTTCTCATAAAAGAAAATTTGAATTATAAGTATCTCCAACTTTTTATTCTCCAGGCCTTCCATTTTCAAACACTTTCCGCTGACGATACAAGTCCAAAGAAAACTATGAATGAGGACACATTAATAGAACTCTGTTCCAGTTATACCGGGTAAGCTACAGAATTTCAAAAACGTTGTGCCCCCTCAAATATTATTTTTGGTGGCACGCCGAGGACAGCCAGCACTGGGACAATATATCCCCATAATACAACAAGAACACGTTAAAAGACCTTCAGAAGGAGGCTCGAGGCCATCAACAGTGGTAGAGCGGGCTACATCGACGGCTAGGCAGGGGTAATGATGACAAAGCTTACTGCAAGTTTGATGACTGTACAACTCTTTCTTACCTAAATAAATTTTCTTGAATTGATATAGCAAAGTATTACATACTTCCTTGGCTCACCCCTTATAGAATACAGGTTATATTTATTTCATTTTTCAGTGATGCCTTAACTACCTACATACAGTCAGATCTCTTGGCAATATGCATTTAATAAACTTAGTTTTAGACGAGACATGATTGGTTCATAGAAAAGAACGAAAGTATAATGAAGCAGTTGGCACATCGAAATTCCTCAAAATTTACTTATACAAATATACAACTCCAAGAATTCCATTCTTCCTCATGTGCCTCGATAAATAGAGGCAATGGCATTCCTCGAATAACTTAACTTTAGGCATCAACTCTTTTCCATATCACTTACTATCTTTATTAAATTAATGAATCCTAAGAAAAATTAAGGAATAAACAAAAAGATTTTTTCTTCCTCATCAGCAAGGCCTTTATTTATCTAAGTGACAAAAAGTAACATACTTAAATAAATAGTAAATAGGAAAATTGTGCTTTTTACAATAAAACATAATACATTCTAGTACGTAAATAACATTCTATTTTTCTCACAACTCGTTAATAAACCTGATTCTATATATACTATAGACAATTTTGCCAACCCCAAAATATCCATTACTATTTTTATGGCCCTTTTAAATGGATAGCGACTAAGAATAACCACAAGGATGATATTGCCGGCTTGGTAGTAACCTGATTTGTTTTTATATGTCAGATAGTCGGAGTGATAGTCAATTATCGCCAGATAAAAGGGGAACAAAATATACATTATTTATTATTGAGTATAATACTTCTTGCTTCCTAATATCAACAGGTAGAATAAGAGAAGTCAATTAAAAGTATTTTGTAACTTAAATGGATCAAGAACCATGAATAGTGCCATTTATATTTTTTAATGATGATTTTCTGCTCTTTAATTTACTGCTCCCCCCTCAACAGCCGCGAGTGAAGTGATACTTTGTAGCATAAAGCCACTTCTTTTTTATTATCCCTCTTTTGCTTTTTGAGCCATCACGTTTCAAGAAGGACCAACTTTTTCTCAATCTCTAATTATGAGAATGGATCATTTAGCGCTGCCATCCAATTAATATTTTTTTGAATCATTGAATAATCTCTTCGTGATTCTCAACTTTTCTTTGGCCTTGTCAACCCCCTTTTTGGCCACACCTTAAATATAAATATTCACCTTGGCTTTGAGCATGATTCACGAAGCTGACTTTTAATGCCTTATTCCTTGAGGAACAATAAACATACGATGCAATCTGTTAGGCTAATAAAAACAATCTTGAGGGAAATGCATTAAATATCAAAGCAGCATATAAGAAAGCTATAATTCGACAGGAGTTGTATGAGTGTTTTAGTACTTATACTTTTTATAATCAAAACTCCTGTATACATATTTTCACTTAGGAAGAACAACATTATTTACACTTATTATTTACCCATGAAATTATATAATACTTGTAAATTAGTGGTGTGTATCACAACATATTCATTATGATTTAATTAGCCACAGGGATGGGGAAACATTCAAATAACATATTTTGGAT
>CP045903.1:10983328-11000608 GCA_013387185.1 Caligus rogercresseyi
TGTTCCCCCGCAATTTCACCATTTTTACTCAGGCTCGGGCAGAAGAGGAGTAATGACTTTCCTCACAAAACGTCTTTATAAGCCTGTTTTTGTAAAGATTTACTCGAGATGGAGAGTGGTATAAGATTACTTTGAATACTTCGGATGTACTCTCACACTCATCAATGCTTATGGGACGAACTCCAAATCATCTACTTTTTTTCAGTCGATCCTTGATATACAAAAGGGTCAAAATATTCCACTTCTCATTATTGGCGACTAAATGTAGATATAAATAAAGTCCCGAATAAGACACCAAATTATGCCATCTTGAAAGAGGTCATTCACTCACTGGAATTAGTAGACGCTACTTATTTCAGTGGGGAAGACGCTACTTCATGGAGCTCGGGCAAAAAATCTTCTAGAATTGACCTAGCGTTGATATCCCAAGTTCTAGTTAAGAATACTAGAAATGCATATTATAGACCAGACCCGTCCTCGGACCATAAGATAATTGATATCTCTCTAAAGTACATTCCTCCTAAACAAAAGTTTAAAATTCCAAATGGCATCTCCACGAAAAAAGTTTTGAAGTATATTTAAAGAGCAATTTAAATAAATACATTTCCGGTATCAATCAAAAAAGTCTTATTCTCTACTTGTACAAACTACCTCTAATTGTGTTATAAAATATACAGCCACACGAAAAAAAGAGCTGTAAAGTTTCAAAATGACTTAGAAAATATTTTAGACAATTCTTCTATTTTATCCGTAATTATACTGCAGATCTCATTAACTCGTATAGGATTGTTGATATCGCCGAAACTGAATTTAAACGAAGGATTTGCTTTGAGTCCAGTAATGTTCATAGATCAAAACTTTTATTTAAAAAACCTAACGACTCTGCTAAAGTCATTAAAAAAATATTGTCTGACGGTAAAGTTATTTCTAAGTCCTCAGAGATCCTGCAGCATTTTCACAAACGTTTTGATGAAAATTAGGCGGAGTAAGATTAAACTTCCCGAAGAAAAAGAAAGCTGGAACTACAGAGGTTTCTACAATTGAAAACATTGTACATTATATCAAAAAACATTTTAAAGATAACAAAGCATCTGGTCCAGATGGTATTTGTGGGCATATTTTTACTATTGCACCTGAAGAGACTGCCCACTATCTTTATAATGGAAAAGGCATGGAAAGTCTGGCAAGATGCCAAAATCTCTTTCAAAAGGAAGAATTGCTCTTATTCCTAAGAAGGGCGACGGCACTGATTTTAACCACTGGAGACTATTACGATTTTAAGCGACGCATATAGAATTTTAGCCGGAGTTTTAGCAAAACAAATCGAACCTATCTTAAATGTAAAACTAATTTTGAACAAAAAGGTTTCTAAAACAAAGGAAAATAACAGATATATCCAGGAATATAGCTATTTCCATAGAATCTTTAAAAAGCTCTGGTAAATTTGGTGCGCTGGTTGCGATAGACTTTAAAAAAGCTTTTGACTCAGTGAAGCACTGTCATATTTTAAAATCCATTAGCAAGCTTCTCCCGAAATGCTATTTTAATCCTATAAGATCGTTATTTTTTATTTCTTTGGATGGTGAAGACAGTTCCCCAATTTTACTGAAAAAAATTGTAGGCAAGGATGTCCTTTAGCTTCTCTTCTTTTTATATCCGCCATTGATACACTACAAAGTCCTCTTGTGCAAAAATATCGAGGCATTCTTAGATTTATATCGATGTTTCATTGAATTAGAGAAAATCACATCTGCTGTCCTTTTTCAAAAAATTTGAAGGCAAATCAGGGCTGCAGATTAATTATAAAAAACTGCGATTTCCCTTTAGGATCCTGGATACCTGCTTCTACACTTCTGATTAGAGAATGTCGAATTGCTGATTGCGTCAATGTTCTTGGAATGAATGGTTGAGAGAGGGACCTTCAAATAATAATTGTAGTCAAATTAATGGAATTATATATTCTCATGTACGACAATGGCGCGGCCTCTCCCTCCAAAAAAGGATAAATCTCTATAATATGCGAGTTCTTCCACTTCTTTTGTATAGAGCCACCTCTATTCTATCTCTAGCAGAGCGTGCTTTGGCAGAAGAGGATAGGTGGCTGCACTCTTGTTTCATAAGATATATCTTCCTGCGTTAAAAAGAGAAAATAAGTTTTTGGGGGAGGTCTTTGTCTCCTTAAAAATATAATTCCCAAATGTTATATGAAAGTTGTTGAGGAAATTGGTGTCTATCCCAACAGAGATTAGAGAAGATATTTTTGTCATCTGATATGTATATTGGATTCATATGGGAACTATACTATCCAATACAGACTTGGTTGGACTTTCTCCGTTTCTGGCTTCAATTCAAAGAATTGTGTGGTCAGCTGAGCCGACATTTATTCAGATTCTGTTCCTGATATAGTATACCAATGTAAAGATATGCAACCTTTTGTGAATAAATTCGGTGATCCATCACTGCTAGAAAAACTCACCCTCAATACAAAAACATTTACAGTCCATGATTTGATATGTGGTTCTATCTTTAACGTGGAAGGTTTCGCCATCCTCTACAAAGAGCGATTAATTCGCAATGTCCTGTGAGGTCATGGATCTCAAAATTTAACTTTAATAATGGATTGCCACCGGAAGCTGAATCTGTGTCGGACGAGTATTTAAAGCTGCTCAATCTTCCACCCTCTTGGAGACAGAAAATTTTAAATCAACTTGTAGAATATTTGATGGCTCTAAGTTTACAGCACAACTTCAAATTTCAGCTAAGCTACTAAAATTAGTTATCATTGTAATAATTGTGGCTCTTTAATATAATACAATAATTCATGCATTTGCTGAGTGCCCAAAACTAAAATTTATAAAGCAATTAATCCAATTTAACGTGTGCAATGAAGAACATATTTCCTCTAAATTAATATCAGCCTACATTTTATTTGGTGTATACAAAAAAAAAATACCCCCCCCCCCCAATACAAAAAGCGATTGAATTTGCCCTTCTGAATATAAAGGCCATAATTGCATCTAAACTGACCGCTAACTCTGTCGTTGACGTCGAAGACCTAAAGCGATATCCATTGGTGCTGCTGCAAGGTACGCTGCCTTTGAATTGAAAATCCCCTCATCGTCATCTTCAACTTGATGGAAATGGGCAGGAGACCTGGTCCGATTTGTGCCATCAAGTTCAGTCCAATATATGACTGCTATCAAGTCTATGATAAGAAGACATAGACAATTTTTATCCGTTAACAAGTAGAATTTTATATTAGGTTATTTTTTCACTGGATAGTAATTTTAAACTACGAGGGGCGTTCCATTAATTCGTTCGCGGCTACTGTAAGTCGGAAATGGCTTGAGATACGGGAGGTTTATTTTATCACTTTTCAATGTAGTCACCATTGCAAGCAATCACATCATTCCACCTCTTCACCCACTTCTCTTTGAATGTCTCTGTGAAGCTCTCTTTGGGGATGGCTCTGAAGATGCGGCCGACGGAATCTTCAAGTCCTTTCCACACGTAAATGACGATCCTCCAAGCTCTTTTTTGAGATGAGAGAAGAGCCAAAAGTCACAAGGCGCAAGGTCTGGTCTATAAAGAGGGTGAGGAACTAGCACAACACCTTTGCCCTTCAGGAAGTTGGTCGTGGCATTGGACGTATGCACACGAGCGTTGTCATGATGAAGGCGGAAATTCCATTCTTCTTCAGGGCCTCTTCCGTGCCAGCTTGTGGTTGCACTCCTTGACAAACTCAATGTAGGCGGCTGAGTTGATGGTGTTAGAGGTGTAGGTGGTGTAGACAACACCTTGGTTGTCAAAGAAGACAGTGGCCATGATCTTCTTGGCCGAGAGAACCACCTTGGCTTTCTTGGAGGCCTTGAGCCCTTTGGAAGCCACTGCTTTGACTGTTGCTTCATCTCTGGTATGCTGTAATGCACCCATGTCTCGTCAACTGTGATGATTGAGTCCAAGAAGCTGGGGTCTTCATCAACAGCTTCAAGGAAGAGCTTGGCACAACGAAACTCTCTGCCTTGTGTTTGTCTGACAAAATCCTTGGGACCCACCTTGCTGCAATCTTGCTTAGGCCAAGGTCTTGGTTCAGTATCCTGTGGACAGTCCCTTGGGAAAGACCAGTGGCTTCGTGGATCTCCCTCACAGACACTCGGTTGTCATCGTCAAGAATGCTTTTGACTTCATTGATGTTTTCCTCAGTTTTTGGAGCCTGGGCTTCCGATTCTGCTTTCTCTTGTCCAGCCCATTTCCGCCATCCCTGAGGTCTTTGAAGACCTTCTGAATGACTCTGTGGAGGCTTGGCTTGTTTTCGTAGATGGCTATGAGAGAGTCAAAGGCCTCAGAGATGGAAAGGCCTGCATTGAAGGCGTCCACAATGACGTTTTTTGGGGGCCGGCATTTTGAAACCAAATTTCAAGCAACTTTTTCGGGCGGTGATTGTTGACATGCTTTATCTTCACCTCCCTCTCTCCATGTTGGCAAATAACAATTAAGAGATTAGACACTAAGCCTTCTGTCTCAAGGTTTCATATTGTATAAAATAAAGTTTCCGTATGTCAAGCTATTTGGGAGCGACAATGGCCACGGCGAATTAATGGACGCCCCTCGTATATGTTATTTATGTTTTGTATTTGCGCAACTGTCCAGTGAGTTTTATTCATTGTATGTTACTTTGTTTTTAGTGTATAATTTACACTTTTATTGTAAAAGGACATAAAAACATATAACCCGAAAAAAAAATTTTGTGACTAGCGTCACCTGTATCAATGGTCACTTTCAGGGTTCCCTTGAATTGCCACTATAGAAAAATTTGACCATATTTCTAAAAAGGCATTTATGGACATACTTGCAATCTACCATAAAACCATTTTTCAGTTTGCATCAACTATTTTCTTTCGTTTTATACGTCTCTATATGATCTATCAACACTGCCGATAAAAAATAAACATTTATTTTTTCACTGAATAAGAGGAGTAGCCTTTTGAAATAAATTAGTAATTAGTAGTAATGATAAATATATTTTAAAGATTCTTAATGAGAGGGATAGATGGCCATGAGAAAAATCTTTAGTTTTCTTAAGAATTTTACTTAAATCTTTATTTTTGAATGATGTTCACACTATAACGCCCCGAGAATGAAGTGATATCATTTCCGTAATCCCTATTATTTTTATAATTATTGCTGTACTTTTCTTTCAACCAACACGTTCTAAAAAGGAGGTTCAGTTTTTAAACATAATCTTCTTTATAGATATTTATAAGGAAGTTCTAAGTGAAAATTCGATCATTTTTATATTTTTACACGATAATCTACAGAAGAATGAATGAAGTGTTATTGAGAGGAGGGGGGATGTGAGTAAGTCCATATTGAATCATGCCTTCCTTAGAACTCCGATAAGTAATCTATTGTTGTCTAATTCAAGATAGATAAGGAATATGTCTAATTTGACGTATGCATTATTTTTAATTGAAAGATGAGTCGTGACGGACGCTATAGTTATATTTAAAATTGCGTCATGAATGAGTTGAAATAATTAGCAAGTATTTGATTACTTAAAGTGGAACGGATTTCACTCGAATATATATATTTATATATAATTCTCCAAAAAATCTATTTTTCTTTTATCAGATTCATGATCCTCATATACTTAAATTAAATCAATTTTTTACTTTTTGAAAACGTTATTTTGAAATATATCTTTGTGTCGTATAGAACTAAGAATGTTTAAAGCAATTACGTATTATATATATATATATAATATATAGATTATAAATTGCGTTCGGGATCCTTTTTGCCGAATTGTTTAGTGGGGTGTGGGCTTCAAGAGATTTTTTGGACAACTTTATAAAACCATAACTCGAACTCTATTCACTTTCTCATTTTTCCAACTTTTCAATGCTCAAGCACCATACTTATCCCATTGTTTGTGTTATATGAGTGCATGCCAACTTAAATGTGTGCAGCATAACAACGTACATCATATAAATAAAATAATTTAAACATGTAGGGCACCAAGTTCCATTAGGCGACATTAGGAGGGGGTCCGCATCATATCTAGGAAAAAAGGAGATGTGATATAATGTAGCTTCAAGTAATAGCAATTCCACTCAGTAAGCATCTGTATTTTATGTATAAGATGTAACCAAGAACTAACTAAGTGTGCATCACTTTTTTTCCTTGTTCACTTACTCTAACAGAATTACATTAGATTATATTTTTTAGCTTTCATATCTATACTCGTAAATAAGAATTCCGTTCGTGACTAACTTTTAGTGTTCAGGGAGTGGTATTTTAGTGGTGGTGGAATCTTCAGTACATTTTCGCCAAGTTGATTTTATTGGCCAAAACGTTGTTTTCCTTCTTTTTATACAATTGACAAGTTAGATTTGGAACCAATTTTCTGTGATTGACTTTTAGGTGCTGTTAAGGTATGTTTTAGACTATTCGGTTAGACCATAGAGGAACATAGAATATGATAATATTTTCAAAATTAATTTGAAAATATCCGGCGTTTGAATGGAGAAATTGTATCTCATCAAATAATAAGTTTTACTCCTTGCTCATGTTCGGCTCAGAGTTAACTAATAAAATAACCTCTGATTTTTTGGTCGCCTGGGGATGTGCGTAGAGAATTATTTGGAGAAACACTCCGATATATGACAACAATTCAACGGTGGATGTCATAAGGCATAATTGTCATAAAAAACACTTTTTAAAAATTTGGGAATACCAGTAACACTGGAAGAATTGGCAATTACAAATGGAATTTTGACACTCTACAGTAGTGATCTTCATCCCATTTTTAAGGACGAGAGATTCAGATATCCTTTGCAAAGATCAGCAAATGGTCATTGCTTATTGAAGCCCTGGTTCCTTAAAATGTCTGGTTCTCCGAAGTCTAATGGCAGGAAAGTGATGAGGTTTGCATCAAATATATGAACAGTCTGAAACTTCTGGAAGGTTGGAAAAGGAAGCTCATGAGGTCTCTCTGTTGAATAGCTGACGGGAAAAATTCACAGCTCAGCTGTTGATTTCTACAGAGCTCATTAAGTTATATCTACCTTGTAAGGACTGTGGTATTTATATAACTCCGTAATTCATGCTTTGTTGAGTGCCAGGCTGTTCAAATTTTGATGCAATTTTGAAACTAAATTTACGAGGAATGGATGGTGAAAATGCAAAGAAATACATCAAGGCTTCAATATTGTTTGGAGTTGGAGGTCGTGAGAATTCCTCACGACTGAAAGCAATTAACAATGCCCTTTTTCTGCCAAGGCTTTAATAGCCAAACGATTAAAAACATATCATCCTCTGCAAGCTTCAGAGCTGAGGCCAATATTTCTTTCTGCTACGGCGAGGTACGCCGCTTTGGACCTCAAAATTCCGTCCGTCTTTGGTGATTCGAGGACACTAACCTATACTACCCTTTCCGGTCCTTTTTTATGATTACACCATAATAAGCTTTTAAAGAAATTTATAAACTACAAGTAGACTTTTTATAATTTTCCGTGTTTTTTCGTTTATTCTTGTCATATCGGTTTTATGTGCTTTTGATTGATATATATTTTTAAGATTGTTCAGCTCGGATGTTAAAAATTTAAACCATATTGTTTTATAATGTATTTTTTTACACATTAGCATCTGATTATATACCTTATACTTTGTATTGTATATATTCCATGAACTGTGAAAAAAAATTGAATAAATATACAATGACGTGCCAGTAAAGATGTGATTGGCTTGTCAGCAAAACCAAAATAAAATGCTACCGTTAATAATGATCTTGAACAATCATAATATTCTGAAGCAGCAAATACATTTTACTTTGGTTAGCAAATCCACAATATTGAAATACAATTAATAAGTTCTTGAACTAACATACAATTATATGCCAACCAAAAACATAGGCTGGATAGCAAAACTCAAATAAAATACAACAGTATATAATGGTCGTGACTGAACATGCAGTTCTGATCCAGCAAAAACACAATATGGTTGTCAGCAAACTCGAAATAATATAATGCAGCTAATAAAGATATTGAATGAGATGTAGTTTTGAGCTAGCTAAAATACTGTAGGCTGAATAGCAAAAAACAAAAAATGTTACTTCAGTTAGCAGGAACATGCAGTTCCGATCAAACAGAGGTGCAATATCCTGTTGAGCAAAATCCATAATGTGACACTATAATTAAATAAATGAGTTAATCAAGAATGAACATGCAGCTATTTCTAATAATAAAAAATAATGTTGTCCAAAACATAGTAGATTTTCTACTAAAGTGAATACCTCATTTATTTTTTATACATGCGAACCTGGGGCGTATATGAGTGATGAAGCTCATATTACCTATATTTGTCCGTTGTCAGGGATCACTCAGCATGATATTATGATTATGACTTTTGTGTGACATACATTTACTTTCTCCTCCCTTAAAGTTATTTTGATAATTTTTTAATGAAAATTACACAAAATGAAGACAGTCCCGAATAATGTTGTTAAAATTGAAGCAAGCTTTTTTAAGTCCAAAGTACTTGGAGGTTTTGTTACAATTTACGATAGATATACATTAGCGGATATCATAGGAGACAAAGTTTTAGGTACCAATAGTGTAAGTCCCGTAATGTTGCCTCTTGGAAAATGAGCGTAGACTAATGGATTTTTCTATTAATTACTTTAAAAATTTGAAAGATACCAAAGTTAGATAAAAGCAATAACAAAAAGTTTAATCAATATAAAAAAGTGTTATAAAAGGTTAATTTAAATAAAAAATGAATGCAAGATCTTCACGAAAACTATTTCCAAGTATCACAACCCTATAGACTATTTTGAACCTCAAAAATATTTTTTTGTATTGTTATTTAAATATCAATGCCCCATGGAATTTCTGGATCTACCAATCATAATGTAGGGTTCCATCAGTGACAATAATTGCATTTTAGGCTTACAAATTAACTACGAATAGATCATTAGGTTCCTCCACTCACAATTATGACACATCGTGACATAAAAACAACACCCAATACATCATTGGTTTCCATAAATGATAATTTCACTCTATTGGGGCTAACCGCCAATGAGGTTTTAAGTTCGATCGTACACAATATAGCATAATGGGGATTCAAACCATTTACCAATTGTCCCTAAAGTTTGTGTGGCAAAATTTTAGCATATTTTGGGTCAAAAATATGATAACATTAGGGTCCCTCGCTCGCAATTATAGAATATTAGAATTAATAACCTGCCAACAATACCTCTATCATGAGGTTTCTCATGTATCAACTATGACTTATAGATACTTAAAGACATCACCCAATAGATTATAATCTATGGGTGTTGTTTTTATAATCTATCTAATTATTGTTGGACTTTGGGGTCACATCCACTGTCAACGGGATGTCCTGTTTTATCGGATACAATTATGTCATATTTCGGATTTAACTTCACTCGAGTTTTACCACTCAATCTGGTTAACATCTGCAAACAATAAATGCTATGCTACCGCCGGTCACAATTATGACTTATTGGAACTTAAAATAGGTCCCGAAGGGTCATTGATTTCTACCGACTCAAGCCCACTGCCGACGAGATTTTGGGATCTGTGGCATATAAGGGACTTAATCCAACCGTCAAAATCAGTTATCGGGTTCTACCAGCCACATTGTCGGCATATTATGCTCTAAATCAACTAACATCGTACCAAGAAGATATTAATTTTATTACCACTAAAACTCAATATTTCATGTATAAAATGAGATCTACTCGAGTTCCTTTACCTAAAATTTTTACCTCTCTGGTTGATTATATTGTTAATAACGCGACGTTTAATGTATTTTTATGAATATTATAAGATTTAATATCATGTGAATAAAGTTTCACCTTGGTAAAAAAAACTAACATCAGGTTCTAGCGGTTGCAATGGTTGCACAAAAGGTTACAAATCCACCTCAAATGGATAGATCATCAAATTCCACTGATTACATTTATTGCATATTATGACATAAAATAACACCTAAATAGAGTTATGGGATTTTAGGTTCCTTCAGATAAAATTATGACAATATTTCAAAACAACCGGCAATGAAAATCGGGCAACATAGGCTACAATTTTGATATGCCTATAAGGACCATCCAACCATCAAACCTCGATTTCTCTCTGTCACAATTATGGCATACGGATTAACATAAATCTACCAAATATGGATCAACAGGTCCCATCGATCCAAACTGTTGCTTTTTAGGATTTAAAATTAAAATGGCGCATTGGTTTCTGTCATTCATAATTTTATACTTTATAGGGGCTTTCAAACCCACCCTTATTGGGATTTAGGTTTTTCTCGGATGTAAATTGACATATAGAATATCAAGCTGAACCTGAATTGGTAACTTAACAATTTCATTAATTATATTGTATTGCGATTATCTTATAAAATAAAATGCTCAAATACATGTATATTTATTTTTCTATTTTAAATTGGAAAGTTTAATGCACATAACTAAATGCAATTTTATATCCGTAAATACATCATCATTGAAGCATTATACATTTTTCAAAAGGATGCATAATAGTGTAAAAAATACAACTAACCTTATTCTAAAAAAAAAATTGACTGACTTTTAACATATATATATATATAATATTTCCTAGAAAAGTTATTTAATAAAAACTGTTATGTGCGAAATATGGAATTCACTACTATATTCTACTAAGACATTTAAAACAAAATGTATATTTTATACAGTTTCGTAGTACTGCGCAAATATATGTATATATGTAAATTAGTTGAACACGGCTAATAAGCGTACAATTAAGTAATAAAATAATTTTATTTGAATTGTTACATAAGCATTTTTTCATGACTAAATGAACTGGTCTTTTATTTTCAACTTGAGCATAATTTATGTATATAATTTTGTGATGAGATCATCTAATTGTCTATAGTTATGAACTATCCTTGTTCAAAATAATCGATAGACTCCAATATAATTGGAAATTATGAACTTGGGTATAGCATTTTGTTGTAAATTATATTTTTATGAAACTAACATTGTACTATACAAACGACAGTAAATTAAGTATATCTTCCTTTCTTCTTTTAATATTTTGCTCATAAAGTAAATTGGTAATTTGGCCTTATCATTGAAGGAATTATGTCATTCTTGGAGCTTATCGAGATTAGCATAAATTATATGGGATTAAGATGCACTTTCTTAAAGCGGCATGTAAAAACATAGGCAGATAAAAGTATATGGCAACCCTCAACTGATTTTTCTAACTGATCTTAGAAAATCAGGATTTTTATCATATTTTTTTAGCATATAATATAATCAACTCCTCCGACTGCGATGACGTCGGTGTCGAAACACCCGGAGTTTAATAAGATGATCAAACATTTAGTCTTAGCTCACCCTCGCCTGTGAACAGCAGTTGTGGCTTCCTCATATTCCCTAAACTTGGCATTACACTGACTGTCCACATCTCAATCTTTTCCTCTCACTTAATAAAATATATGATAAGATTCATTCCATTTGATTTTTGAGCTATCGGTTTTTCTTATCTATTTAACCAACTTATCAAAAAAGAACTATTAGTATTGTTGTATGGTTTGTATATTCCCGATTCAAAAACTTCAGAAACGCCTCAAAAGTAATTTCCGTATTCCAAAGTAGTGTTGTCCATCGGGCGCGATTTTTGAGCCCGAGCCCGATTAGTTTGATATGCGCCCGACTGCGCCCACCCGACCATGGGAAAATGTATTAATAGAAGAAAGAAAATTCATTCAACAGATCCGAGATAAAGTGAGGACGTTTTTTTAGAAGAGGCTGAGGAAAAAAGTAAGACTTTTCTTTAGAAAGAGGTCATTGTAAAAAAAATTGAAAAAAATTAAAAGGCCGCTGCATAGCCCGCCCGACTTTCATATTTTTTTGCGCCCGACCCGGCCCGTCGGGCGGGCGGACGGCATGCCCGCCCGATGGCAACACTATTCCAAAGTAAAATAGCTTATGCATATTTAATAAACAAACATTGCGAAGCTGTCCAAATTGTTCTAGTTCTTTAAGCGTCATCTAATTATATATTTTTTTATTTCCAATGAATATTATTATATATCACCTATTGTGTGTTTGTGTGTGTTTGTGTGTGTGAAAGTGTGTATTAGAATAAAGTAAAGACCCTGCTGACGAGAAGTAAATAATAAATTTGCTTAAAACTGTTTTTTGCCTATATGATTCGAGAGAATTGCATCCGACAGGATATAAATAGCATTATAGTACTAAAATTAGTCTATCGAACCTAGGCCTTATCATGAGGTACACCAAAAATGAGCCATCCCCTCTCATGATTCGAACCTGCGCCACCAACATTGAGAGTTGAACACGCTAATAAGTGAATGGTTGAGAGATGGACCTTCAAATAATAATTGGAGTCAATAAATTGAATTATATATGCTCTTGTACGACAATGGTGTGTCCTCTCCCTCCAAAAAAGATAGAGCTCTATAATATGCTAGTTTCTTCCACTTGTTTTGTATAGCACCCTATTCCAGAAGACATAGACATTTTTATCCGTTAACAAGTTGAATTTTCTAGTAGGTTATGTTATCACTGGATAGTAATTATAAACTATAATGTTTATGTACGTATTGTATTTGCGCAACTGTCCAGTGAGTTTTTATTTCATTTTATATATACTTTGTTTTTAATGTATATATTTACCTCTTATTGTAGAAGGAAATAAAACATATAACCGAAAAAAACTTAAATTATACAAAAAATATTCAAATATTTGGTCGGAAATACATTGAAGCTATAAGAAGAACGAGATATAATCACGTTTATTGTCTTAAAGAGCTTTATAGATAAAAATGTTACTTGAAGCTATATTTACAAGTGAAAAATCTTTAAACTGAGTTCATACAAATGTATATCGTCAGACAAAGGAAAATAAAAGTTTACTTCGTCACGAGCAAACTTTCTATTTATAGATAAGTTTGAAATATAAAGAATATTTATGAGCAAATACAAATACAGAACAATAGCCCTCATGTCAATATATTTTTATGGGAATGAGAATTTCACATATGGTTTATAACACTTCACACCTTGTTGGATGTCACTATTTGTAGTTAAGATAAGAGTCAAAATGAGGCATATTTTTTAAGGACAGTGATCAGTAGTCCCGTTATTAGAGGAAGCAATTTTTATTATTGAGATCATGATTACATTCATATATTTTAAATACAAGTGAATTGCTGAACAATATATACTTTTTAAATTAAGTATTTCGGGTCAAGCAAAATAATATAGTTATAAAACACATAATTATACTTAAAAACAAACTTGTCATTACCTTGGTTCTTTAAAACGAAAAGTAGATTTATATCATTCATTTTGAAACTCTTATTGCAAATCAGAGGAAGCAGGCTGAAAGATCTATCATTAGGAATAACAACCATATCTAGCAAATTCACAAATAATTATAATATTTTCAGTTGGTAAAACTCCATTTTCTTGATTTTTCTATGTTGACAGTCAGATTGATGATCCAGATACTGCATACATGAAGACTCAAGATCCCTTCTTGCTCCTGGAAGTTACTTCATTAAATTAGACTTAGTAATAAGTAATATTGAAAGTGCTACATTCTTAAGGTTCGAAAATAAAACAAATTGAAGCCCCATGAAAAGAGACCAACTGTGTTCTTATTCCTTAGTGATGTTCCCTCCTCAAAAGCCTCGAGTGCCCATTGATATTGCTCTCCTTTTCTTTCCACCAATCACAATCGAGATCAAGGTGTTTATCCTCACTGATCACTAAGGATACCAAAAAGGACTCCATTCTCGAACATGATTGTTTGAAAGAAAAGAGAACATATAGTAATAACAATGAAGCCATTGCACTACGTTGTACACTAATTTCATTCATTCATGGCTGTTTATGGTCCGACAGACTTACTGTGACGTATATTTATATCCAATGTTTGACCACAGAGGGGGGGAGTACCCAAATATTAAAAATTGATGTTTTATATAAGAAAAGACAAAGGCATTTCGTATATTCAGAAAATTACAAAGGTTACTTGGCAAAAAAAAATGGAACTGCCTAAAGGGAGCTCGATAGCCGTGCGTGCTAAGCGTGTTCAACTCTCAATGTTGGGGGCGCAGGTTCGAATCCGAGAGTGGATGGTCATTTTCTGGTCTACCTCATTGATAAGATCCTAGGATCGATAGACTACTTTTAACGCTATAATGCTTAGGCTTTATAACTATCCTATCGGATGCATTCTATCAAACCCTATAGCAAAATAATAATGCCTAAATCTTATTATTAGTTAGTAAATTAGATAAACAGAACTAACTCTAGATCGAGATCATGAGATTGAAGAGGTTCAAATGAGTGTCCATTATTGTTTGTTATGAGCGCGATTTTGATCCCGAGCCCGGTCGAAAGACTAATTACTGAACCCGAGTACAAACCGAGTACCCAAATAGTTTGCTGAGACGCCCGATTGGCACCCTCCCTTTTCGATTCTGATCTACTAAAACGAGGTTAAGTGTTAATGTAACATATTTGAAAAAAAAACAGAAGAACTTGGTTTGAAATCCGAATAGCCCGCCCCCCTTTCTTGAATTTGAGCCCAGCCCGTCGGTGGGCATGCCCGCCCGATGGACAAACTAGTGCCCATACTAAGTTGTCAACTCCATCTCAACGTGCACAGTAGTTCTTTGCCCGTCTTTGAGGACTCCGACGCAAGAACTACGTTCTCAGAGTGAGGACCGCCAGCATCCGGTAGTGGGCAAGTTATCCCAAAGAGGATGTCGTCAAAACCTACAGCAAGGTGGAGACTGTATACAGCTGGAGTAGATATATGAGCAGTTTTTAATTCAAAAGAATATTTGTAGAGAGACGATGTGACTCATAAAGCCTTTGTTCACTTTGTGTTATACCAGCAGAGAAATGCATCTTCAGCTGTAAATGCACAATTCATAGTATAATTTCGAGCTTAAAAGCTATCTCTATACGAACATGATGCTGGAAGAATAAGGCTTAGATGATATAATTGTTTATGTAAATGTAATATATTTAACTAAATACAGATGAAGACTGATAAGTAGACTTCTACAGCTGATACCGATTAAGTTATGGTGTGGTGGAACTATCTAGGATCTACAAATAGCGCCTTTTGATGAAAAATCGAAACGTTTAATCTATAAAAATGAACTACTTGACACCTTGGCGTCTGCCTCATGTAAGTAATCGGAGATCCGTCAAAGTAAGTATTTTTATATCCACATCGTGGTCTCTATGAATGTATTTTATTTTGTCTCTGATATTGTATAAAACGTTGTATTTATATTAATTAAACTCACTCAATAATTTAGCCTTGAATAATGTTCTTCATGTTTGAAATGTCATTAGCCTATAATTGTTTTTTAGAAATTTTATCCACATTTATTTCATTTGTTCAATCTATGTCCATATACATTTCATGGCATAATATCGGAGGGGGTATAAAGTTTCATTCGGAGGCACATGCAAATTTTTGGCCCCATAAACAACTCTAAATAGATTTAATTTCTTTCATGACGTAAGGGGACAGCTTAAATATATGTTTGTTTACATAGAGTGAAAGTTAGATGCTATATACAACATGAGGAAGTATAGGGATCAGCAATGTTGCATCATGATTTTTTTCTAAAGTACTGACTTTGACAAACAAACTTTTAATATATGAAAACATATTTGCATCATCAATACAATTATTTCCTCCTCAGAGGGTTTTTTTCATGACTCTTCTTGAAGGAATGAGATAGTTCTATATATTAAAATGACGTAATTTCAATTATCTTGTTTGTTGGGCTGTATTTATATAGACAATGACCGGTAAATTATATTATGCATATACTTTTCAAAGTAAATTGTATTGAAAAACACGTCTTTCATTGAATATTATTTGCAAGAGCAGCGTGTAGTTGGAACGATCTTTGAAATATGGAAATCTTTTTGCGACAAATAGACAATGTTTGTAATCAAATATAGCTAAATTAAGTAGGAATAACCACTAATGATCTAAAATAATGAATATAATGTTTGTAGGCATAATACGGTTTATTCGCATATTTTAAACTATTGGACAGGTTTTGACTCTAAATATGGACACACATGACATGACAGCCGAATTATCAATCAAAAACCAAACCATATCATCTCATTGTATTGCCAGCTGTAAATCGAATTAAGATCAGGCAAGAAATATATTGATACAGCGGAATTTTTTTCCAGATATACTGTAGTCTCAAACAATGGGTTTGATAAAGAAAGTGTAAAATGGTGTTCATTTTATTTGCATATTTAATATATGTTACGTGACGTTTTGTGTAATAAATCCATTTCATTTATGATACTTTGTATGCTTTTACAATTATATTAGGGTCTTTAATTTTATTATTTGTTCAAAATGCATTTTTGTAAAGGTGTCATTTCACACTTATTATTATCTGCACGAAAAATCACCTTGCAGACATTCCTTGCGATAAGAATATAATAAAAATTACCTCTATATTATAAAATAAATTATTCCTTCATATTTGCAAGTTCAGAATTACTTTTTAAATCACTAACATTATAAATATCAACATGACCGAATCAAAGAAGTTCATTTAAATATCTCAACATGATTTGCATTTTCATGAGTCTTTACAATCAAAATTTATACAAATTTTTCATTATCATGCTTGTACACTGATATTATTTTCAAATATGTTAATATTTTCAGAGCTACTTCTATTTTATAATACTTTTTTGAACTGGTTATTTTTGTGTCAACTTTAAGATTGGGAATTAAATTAGTGGAATATTCGTGGGTTTTCTTATATAACCTACATTAAAATACATAGTGTTTCAACGAATGAAGACATATATGTATCCTTATATCAAAATCTTATGAGTGTACTTTTTATAATATATATGTTATAGTCAGAGTGCTACACCAAGGATCATATATAATCCATAATTGTTTCACAAGATAACAATACTAGTTTATGAAGGTTTCAAAACCATCAACCTATATAATAGCACAACGGAGACAAGGAAATCAGTAGACTTAGATAGCCCTTTCACGCATACAAGACATAAAATAGCTGCCCCATTGGTGAAACAATCAAGTTGTCTTGTAAATAGAAACCATATATCCTGCAATAAATATCCGTGAAATCGTCATCCCATTTTTATGTTTCAACAAAAAGCAGTCCATTTAAATGGCGTCCAAAAAAGCTCTGAAT
>CP045903.1:11000708-11028436 GCA_013387185.1 Caligus rogercresseyi
GAAAAAAATCAAGTGCAGCGAATTTTAAAGTGATAAGTTACGGGAGAATTTCCTCTTTGTATATTTATTATATCATTTTTATCAGAAAAAACGATTTAATAAATTGCTCCTAAAAAGGACTAAATTAAGGGCCTAAATTTTCCTGATCGCAGTTTTTTTAACAAATGACAACTATTCAGTTATATTTATCTTATACATATTTATTTTTGTCAGTACAATAGTATTTTATGTGCTGAGACTTATAACAATTTGATATTTGTCTTTTTGTTTGTCCCATTTTAGAGCCATTGAGCAGAATGTGCCTCTTGATTATTACCATAATTTTTTCTTTAATAAATATTACGATCACCATATTGCTATCTTCATACCATTCCAAAACTATTTTCAATTGACCCCCTATATCAATGATTTCTAAAAAAAAATTATGCTAAAAAGTGTTAAATATGTATAATAATTTGAAGGTTAAATATATGACAATACTTTCCCTAAAAATATCATGTGTTGAAAATATTGAACATCCCATTTAAAAGTAATGCATAAAAAGAGAAATATAACTTCAATTAGCGTCAAATAAACTTAAAGACAATTTTTTTTTGAGTATATTTTGCAAGTTAATGACGTCACATATTTGTAACTCCTCTTTGATGATTTTATTTCATTAAAGGTACAAAAATAGTATCAATCTGAAATGAGAGCTGTAAACGTAAATTGTTTTGGTAATACAGTTTCAGAATAATAATAAAGTTTAGTCATTTGGCACCTTTGTTTTTATTTATTTTTACGGATAGTTTTCAAATAAAATCCTTTGATAGGAGTGGAGTAGGAACATAGTGCATAATAACCCAAAATTATTATTCAGAATGAATGAAAAATGAACTGAAGGGGGTACTTATCTAGTAGGCATGAGAAATTTAATATTTCTTGAACACACTGAGATTTCCATAAATATTTAGCCCTAGCCAGGATTTTCATCTAATTAATGAAAATCCTTATAAAGTTATGACCTTCTACAATACATGACGTCATAAAAAGCTTCCGAAGCTTTATGAAATGGTCCCAACGGCTTGTCATTCGCTCATCCATCTCATCGTCCGTTTCATTGTGCAGTAATGGCTTCCTCACACTCCAATTATGAAGCAAACGCTTCTCCTTCCGTAACAGGAAATGGTCATAAAGGTTCAAATCCTAGCTTTAGTGACTCTGCTTGACAATTTCATACTATTTCAGGTTAGAAACTCCTTTCTTTCAGCGTGGGAGTGAGGACAAACGTTGCCCTACATCAGAAGATAATTTTTCAGATACATCATGTCCAGATCAAGATCGTTTCCCGTCTTCTTCAGCTACTCTGGGAACGCCATCTGTTCCGGTCCCTCGAGATAGCGCCTGGAAAGAGACTTTAGTTGTTGTACATTTTCAACATAACGGGGTTGATATTATTTGTATGTAGTTTATGCTTGCATTTTCTAATAATATACTAATAAAAAATAGTTTTTTGCAACAACAACAAATTATCGAGAACTACTATAATAAGACCAGACATTTATTTATCCTATTATACATCAATATTTGATGACATAATGCATTGATGTGGCGGTTCTTGTACTGTTTAAGTTGTGAGGTTATTATTATAAAATATTTTTTGTCCTATAGATGAGAAGTTGTTTTTTATTTCTCAAGATTTCATTAATGTTGTTAGACGTGAACATAATTTATGATCTCCAGCAGCGCGTAGTTCGTCGACAGATTTAATTAAACCTAATTCAAAATACGATTTACAAGGTTTTTTATTGACTCTGATATGCATCTTATCGTTTCTTAAAGGGTAAAAAATAATTTATTTTAATCATAGATAGTTATTTAAAATAATGCTTTTTGATCCAAAGAAGTATGGAATAATTTTTTGGACTCTATGGTTCGATTACGTTATATCTATGAGCATATGAATTAGTATTTGAATGATTCAATTGAACATAGATTGTTTTCAAATAAGGTGTATCAATATTTTAACATTCCCCCATCGGAGGGGAATATGAGATCTCGACATTGGAGTTTGAACACGCTTAGACACCGACTTAGACAAGCACTACAAATTTTGTATTGAACAATTATGATAGTTTGAATACTTTATATAATGATTTGCAAAACCCCTCATATGTGATGATTGCTTATAGCTTAGCAGATCTTAAGTAAACATACAGGTTTTTATCATTGTTTGTTTATTTAAATATTTTTTTAATATTTAGGATGTTGTATTGAATATTAATAAATTATTGATAAATTTCTGCCGCATACATTCCACTGATAACGACTTCTTAGTTGATAGTAATTTAATTTAAGCAATCTTTGTACTATCAGGTTCAAACATAGCTTTATTCATATTCCTTGCAAGATATACTCAATAGAACCAAATAGGGAAAATAGGGAGAGGGTTTATGGTAAACAATCTTTCGCAAATTGTAAGAACCATTATAATAATCACATATAAACCTTCTACCAAAATGATATTATAATAATATCAGTATCTCTAGGATATAAGTTTTTATATCCCTATATATATATATATATATATATATATATATATATATATTATATATATATACATGAACAGACTCAAGGTATTTGTTAAAACAAGTGTATATTTCCATATAGCACCTACGCGCAAAAAAAACTTGCTGGTCACTAAGTCAACAACAGTAGAATCCCTTTGAATGGGCTCTGTATCAGCAAATGGTGCCAAATAATATCTTCTCGCTTGGAATTATGACACATACTTTCTCTTGTATCATTATTTCATTACTTACAATACCTTGTAGAGACTAAAGGATTGGAATTTGAAAACACTCCTGGCATAAGACTAATAACGGGTATGACAAGAAGAAGAAAAAAACAAAGGTAACAAATCTTTTATTCAATAAATACAGCCTGATTTTTGGACCCATGGACTATTTTGTGAGAAATTACAGCAATGAATTAATCAACACAGTTCAAATACTTTTAGACTACCTGGTCGCCACAATTAAGGAGCAATTCAGCGATTTTCAAGAACACATGTGTCAGTTTCAGGAGCCATATAGATCAGTTTTGTTACAGACGATTACACCTCCTTTGAATAAGGAGATATTCATTATCTTGATATTTTCTATATTCTTTTCCTATCCTATTTTTTTTATTCGATACCCATGAGATCGTTACAAGCAGACTCATACAAATTAACATAATCTTCAGTATATATAGAGAATTAAGCAAAAGTTCACTGAACTTGCTTGTTTACTCATCGCATTTCCTGTTTTAAATATTAAAATGTTACATTCTTTTAAGTAGATCATAAATGTTATTTATATAAAAACAAAACAAGGGATACATAATAAAACATAGACATTTCTTATTCCTGTATAATACATCAATCTTTAAAACATTATTTATACACGTACTTATTGTGGAGTTTCCACGGGTCCCTAATAACATCTAAAGTGGGATTGTTGTATTACCTATATATATAATATATATATATATATATATATAATATATATTATAGATATATATATATATATGTGTAGTCAAAACTATTTTTAGCTATTTTTCACGATCACTTTCTAGCAGTATTTAATAGATCGAGTTGAATCTTTTTTTTACAGTAGAGTATAGTTACCCCTAAATGTATTTCATTGTTTTTATTCTATTGTGATTCGTTGAAGTGGAAAAAATTCAATTCACAAAAAACTACAAAACCATTTTCCCCAGAGTCAGATTTATAACACCACGAAAAATGCGAGCGTCATTTAAAAGTAGAAAAGAAAAATTCTGATAAAATGAGGCCCTTTTTGGGTATAGTTTGGTTCATTTTTAGCCGAATAAAGGAAATATCATTTGCATTTCTATGGTACTCATTTACTCACTCCGAAACCAACGCAAACTAAATTATCGCAGTCAGTGCGAGTATCAAGGCCCTCACCACGCTGGTTACTGTACTACGACCATGACCTTCAAAGAGAAGTCTATCCGGAGGATCCTGAGGACTACAAGAGTCAATGTTTCCAGGCGTTATTCATAAATACCTGACCTCTAAATGAGACCATGAGGCCTTCTGGCCGAAGACATGGTGGACGCCCAATCACTGGACTTTAAACCCTTGGTCTTCTGAGCCTGTCTGCGCTGGAGTCCGTGGTGAATGCCAGGAAGCACTCCAACAGCGACGACCTCAGGAAAAAGATGAAAGACGTAAGGAACATGTTCTGAACGCCAAGCGCATCTGCAACTCTGTCCTTCCCCGATTAGAGTTTGTAGTGATTGCAGAGGGTGACTATTTGATATATCATTTATGTTGATTAATTATGTAAAACATACTTCATATTTCATGAACATTTTTTCTAATTTTCCATATTTGATTTATGTTTTTTTAAATAACACAAAAATATTATCACAAAAGTTTGATTACTGCCCATGTAATATAAATATTTTTCAGAAAACAAAGCAACAAATATGGCTATTCGAACTTCAAAGCGTTTTGCCTTGCTGATAAATTGGCCTAAGGGTCCAATGGGCATTGAGTTATGTATATATCTAATGAAATGCTATGAATAAGTTGGTTTTTGCCAGATAAGTAAGTTATATAATAGTTTCAATGAATGATAATGATTAATATTCATTTTCCCCTTTTGTTTGACATAAAACCGAGAGTTGCGTAGAAAAAAAAGAAAAACAATTTACGCCTACGAAGAGATCTATATCTCCACATATTTTCGGGATGAAAACAATAAATATAATATAAAAAGGGAAAAAAAATTCTTGTAAGTAGTAAATTGGTAGGTGTCTTATAAACCCAATTTTCACATTCTCTCACATATACATAATTCTTTAACGCGCAAGTTTACAAACAAACATAAGAAACTTTAAGTAATATAACATTTCAGATTTTGCAGAAAGGAATATTTATTAAAAATATTGAATGACAATTCTTGAAAAATTGGGAAAAATTGAAGTAATAATAATACATATATTTAATTTTAGTAGAATATCGAAAAATCTGGATTTATGTGTTTATTGACAAATTAATTACACAAAAAGGGACGAGAAATAGGTAATTATGACAATTATATTTTTGGAAATGGCATTCATTTTTATTAGAAGATCAGTTTCATTGTAGTTATGTTGATTCACTAGTATATGGGTTGTTCTTAACTTTTTTGATATAAAATATTATATAAATATAATAATTTACATGAACTGAAGTGAGGAATACGAGCTCATATCTTCTTTTTTGTTGCACGAAATTATGGGCATTAGGATATTTTTTCAATCTGAACATGAAAAAAAAGGATAACAATATCAGTTCTAGTTCTTTTTGACAAGAAACAATTGTAGAAACATCAAATATGAAACTTTGGACATACATTTTTAATTATATATAAATTTTTAGAGGATAATATGTAACAATATTCTGGCGTTACGTAATACATATTATTATAATGATGAAAAACTATGAAGCTCTGTCCAACAGAGTCTGTCTTTCAAGGAAAGAGAAGGCAATTCGAGGGAGATGTCGAGAGATGAGACTACCTTTAAAATATTATTTGTTTTATTTCAAACTTTTAGTAATTATATTAATTCTTTTGTTAATATGTCCATTACAAGCTGATACATTATTTAGTTCCGGTGAGGTGGGTTTATTGTAGGAGCTAAATAAACCAACAAGAATATGTGTATACATTTTTACTCAGTAGGAGTAGACTATAAATTTCAGCCATAATTGAACCAAATTTAGTTAAGGAGTTCGTAGAAGTAAATTTGCTTTCATGGGATTATAATATAAATAAAAGTATTGAACTTTACAGCAATACACAAGACGCATTTGGAACCCTAGCGCCCCAATTATATCGCCAAATCAATAATGGACCTTGAATAACTTATTTTAAATAATAGATCGTTGATATTTAAATAAAAATATGGTACTAACCACTTCAATTATAACTCAATGTTGTCTTATCCATATATTGCATAGTGCAAATTAACATTTATTTGATATTTGTTTCATCTACAAACCCCACACTCCTAAACAAGGCCCTAAGCATCCAAGACCCTTATATTATGTTTAATCTAAACCAAAGACCACTCACTTAATTGCGGATAAAAGACACGTCCGACAAAACATTTAATCCCTCAGATGATATTTGCCAATCACCCTTATACTTCTCCCAAGATTTACATTCTTGATCGCATATTTTATAATGGTAAATGCATTCTTAGTGAGTTTCTGCAAAGAAAACAAGTTTATTTACTTGAGTGTTAATCCCCAAGTAATCTGTATTTTAATATTATTTTTTAGTCGGGTTCTTAGATGATATCATGGCAAATATATTTGTGGTGAATCAGTGAAAAATAAATTCATTATAGGTGGTTACATATATAAATATAATATATTATATATATAAATTTGTTGGTGTCCCCAAGTTATGTCAAGATCGATATAAAGATATTCTTCAAATAAACAACACCTTTATGTTTTAAAAAACCACGATCAAAGGTTGTCAAACTTCACCGTGAAGGATTGAAACAACTTATCCAAGTCTACACAGGACCATTTTCTCTCCCACCTAAGTAAATGGAAAAACACAAGTGCAACCTGTGATCTTTGCAAGGAAGAGCCACAGACTGCAGACCACCTGATTAACAGATGCCCTGCTCTGTCCCTCGAAAGCCATAAAGTGTCTCAAGAAGAAGACCGCGACATCCAATTCAAAAAAAAATTAAATGTAAAAAATGACAACTAATATTGTAAATAATTTCCGTATTTAAGAAGGAATCATTTTGCTGTTGTAACACAGATACCCCATTGTGTGTTTGTGTTCTTTACCTTAGTGTCTATTGTTTGTATGTACTATTGTAATCGGCAATAAATTTCTAGCTAACTAACTATATATATATATATGGTAATTCTCAGTCAAAAAGGAAATTCATAACTTAGCTTGCAAATATTGCTCAATTTGGTATGTCCTTTATTATATCATCTTAAGTGTCCAAACAATTACTTCAAAAGTCTATATACTATCACTTTATTACGTAAGATTGTTGATTGAGGAAAATGGGTACTTAAATATTGTCATGTCAAAATTTTGCGAATTAATCATTCATTCATTTATACGACAAGGGGGCCCTCAAGTAAGAGGAACTCATGCCATTAATAAGTTGATAACTATCAACCATAGATAATAGTGGGTTTTATTATAAATGCAATGGAGGGTTGTCTTTGCATCTGTATTATTATCCTGGCAATGCACTGATAAGATAAGTTTCTTGGTTGCATGTTCTTCGCTCACGATATAAAAATGAAGTGTTAGTGTACAATGTATTTACTCTAATCAACTGTATATATTATTTACTTTTTTTCAAAACATTTCTATATGCATGAAAGAGAGTTCATTATTAAAGCCGTATAGAAAGATAATTAGCTTCGTATGTTAATGCCATAATGGCTGATCATGATGATACGTTGTATAATTATGATGCGATTTATTCCATCGTTATTTTTTAATCAAAATAAATATAGTACATAATTTTGAAGCATTTTAGATTTTTTAATAGTTGTTTTTATTAACTGTTTGAAATTTAAGCGGTAGGATGTTTGTCTACAGTATTATAACATGAGATAACTTGCATTCCTTATCATTTAAAATTGTTGCATTAGTTAAAGTTTGAACAGGGGTCGGCAACCCAAACTGTTGAAAGAGCCATAACGGACAAACTAATTGAATTCCTTATAATATTACCTTCATACGGGCACATTTTGGGTCCTATATATTTTCCTATCCCATCTTCTTCCCATTTTCTAACGTTTTTAGAAAAACTCCAGGGAGCCACAAAGGTAGCTCTAAGAGCCGCATGAGGCTCTAGAGCCGCGGGTTGCCGACTCCCGATTTAGAAGAAGAAATGAAATATCTTTATTATAAACTTTGTTGTATTAAGTTTAGATACGAATCAATTTTTTGATCTTTTCATTTTCTTTATTAACTTGTCGACTCTGTAGCACCTTTATTTTATTTCTTACAAAACGATCCTTATATTTATACATTATCATTTTATATATTTTAAATATTGCAAGTTTTTAGTACCTTGATTTGAACACGTGCACGGAATATCATAACTATACATGAGTTCAAACCAAATTATATAAAAATATAATTATTTAAGACGTTCACAATTTGGGATACGGGTTCCATGGTGTAATGGTTAGTACTCTGACTTTGAATCCAGCGATCCGAGTTCAAATCTCGGGGGAGCTTAATGTTTTACACGGAGACCTTTTTAGATACATGATGCATAAAGATAAAGGTTTTTTTGTTAAGTGTAAAAAGATTTTACATGTTTACATTCAAATATGAAGTGTGTTATTTAAAGTATTTTTCAAACATTGTAAAAGTAAATAAACGATTATATTCACCATAGTATGTTTTCCAAGTACAAAAGAGGAATATCTAACACATTTATGTTCTAAATAATTTGTTAAATGGAGGTATAATATGTTTTATAAAAGTATATTGAACTTTACGAGTTTTTTTCTTTTTGGGAAGTTAAAAAACGTGATACATGTAATAAAGCAAACTCAGATACTTTGATATAAACTTAGAAGCACCAAAACTCACTAACCTAAAAATATAGTTCCTCATATCTCAACTTTTTCAAATAAACGTATGTAATTTTAAATACTTCGACATTGTAACCGTGAAAAGTCGTCTATTTGAACTAGATAACAAATTGGTGTATTTAGGTATCCAAAATCAGGTACATTTTCTTGCATAAACACCATTTTGAAGGAATTATGAAAAAAATAAAAGTTTATATTGTTCTTATTATTTCCCCAACAATATTCCGTATTATAAATATTATTCCTTCTGAATCACTCCCCTCCACTTCAATATTATTTTGAAGGAAGTATTGCAAATAATTGTATGGCGGAAAAAAGTAATAAAGCCTTTAATTTAAAGGGCAAATAATTTCATTAACGATGTTGACGTTTCCATTAGGACCTTGATGAGAAGTGATTACTTTTCTTGATGGCATTTCCTTTTTTATATTATCACGCTTTAAAAAACAATGCATCTTCACCTAATATCACGTAAAAAATAAAAAATGAGTTGTTGTTCTCAAATAAGTGTGAAATGAAAAGAGAAACTATCATGTTTTTTAATTTATTAGAAGGTAATAAAAATATGCACTCAATAAAAGTATTGTAAAGACATGTAGAACAACAATGTGAAAACCTTTACTTTAAACTTAGTTTCTTTTTATATTATAACTCATTATATAAAAGGTATTAGTGTGACTTAAGATTATAGATTCAATTTAACTTTAAAAATATTTTATTATTTTTTTAATATAATTTTTCTCTTCAATAAAGGTTTGCAAAAGTTAAAACTAGCATTTCAGCAAATGCTTATGATGATGTACAATAAACCAAGACGAAATGCTTGTCTCAAACGTTGCCAAAATGTTGCTGTTTATTGAAATAAACAAATTTAGCAAATGTCTGTTCTTTCTTAAGTAAATATTATAAAACTTCGTCAATCTTAACATGTCTGCTATTATTGAATATATATAAATTCTTGAGAAAGGCATGAAAGTGAAAAAAATAAACAAAATATTGACATTTAAAAACAAGGAAATGCGTCACCTGAAAACATTTTCTTTTCAGATGAGTGAGAGAAAAAAAATCCATGTCTGCGAATCCTTGCTCATACCCCTGATGTTTATGAACATTTGTCTTTTATGAGTATCAGCAAAAAAAAAATTGATTTTTCTAAATCCATTAATTATAAAGTATGTATCTTAGACAAAAATATCTTGTTTATGGATATCAGTCCTTAAACTACTATAGAATTATACTATAACATTATAAAAATATCAGTAATAAAATACATTCATTTAATGTACTTGGTAAGATTCTTACCTTCTATAAAAGGGCATCTTTTTCTGTAGCGTGATTCATACAAGAAAGAAGTGGAAAATAAAATAAAAACAGTTAACATCATGAAAAACATATTATTTATTTGTCCTCTTAAGATAATGTTATAATTGCATGCTTATGATATTTGTAGATTTGTTCCTCTGCCATTGTACTAATTTTAAATTATAATATCTATTGAGGCATTTTAAACAATTATGTTGCCATTTGTTGAGAGCTGTTAGAAAACAAAAAATCGCTTACGTAGGCTATTGTGGTACGAAGAATCAATTCAGAGAGAAGAATGTCACCCTTTAGACCACTAAAGGCATTTGCCCAGGGGTCTTTATCAATGACATGAACGGATTCCTTGAATGAACCCTTCCTATATTACCTATTTATTTTTAGTTCAATGGGAAAAGGGATCATGGGATATTGAATGTGTGTTTCATCATATATATGCCGATACATGGATTATCACTCTGACTATAAGACGTAATATATAATAAAATAGAGTTTCAAATAAAAACGTTATGTTAATTGGTGAGTTTTTTGAGGACTGTCCGGATTTGTATCCCTAGATAATCCTTTTCATTCTTTGAATAGACTCCTCTATAGCATCTATTTATATTAATTTAGTAAAGCAACTGCTCCAACTCAGGCAAAAAAAGAATACTTCATTTATTTTAAAAAATCAATCGATAAAAATATCTTCATTTTGTTTGATGTTAAAAAAATAGAAACGCGGGATACCAACATCAAGATTATTGATGAGCTTGCAAGAAGTATTATCTGTCAATAATTTACACTCTCCAAGGGTACATTATTGATTATGTGATGGAACCATTTTATGACAGCTCTCGCAAACTCGCCAATGAACATCATGTTTATGTTGGTAGCCCTGATTTCTTTCTCCATGTTTGTCTCCTATCTCTGTTAATCCGTTTTTCTACGATCATTTAGTTTCTAATGACGCAGCTTCGAGGATATCGTTTGATATCTCAATTTTTTGTGTTTTGTAGAACGTGAGGGCTTGAAGTAAAGTAAAATTAATAGTTAAAAAAAGCTATATTATGGTACATATATCACTTCTCTCGCGGTTGTGAGGAGTGTTAACATCTACTTAAGAAGCCATCTTAAATCATACTAATTGTTTCTTTTCATGGTCCCCGAATCCATGTTCTTTGAATAGAACTCCTCCGATCCCATCTAGTAATATTTTTTTTAAGTAGCTGTTCATAACACAGGGAGAAAATGTTTACTATTTTTGCTCTTATCCATCGGTAAATATCAACACTATGACTATCGGATGTAATACAAATAAAGGAAACAGTGTTTACGTTTTTATTGATGAGTTTGTGATAACAACCTTTTTGTCATCTATAGAAATGGCATTTAACGCAGAATGCTAACCTGAAACAAGGAGAAAATGCAGTTCTCAAAGCTAAATAAGACATATACGATACCTTGAGACTAAAGGCATAGTTAGTAGCTCTAATTATGGGTTGGGAAACGACGGTGGAGTCGCATACATCACAGAGGACATGATAGGCAAGGCCTTGGAGCTCAACAAATGACTTCTTTGCCTCCTAATGACTCAATTTATCAAAGTACATAGACATACCCTTTCCACCCATGTAATGCTACGATGTAGGTAAGAGACTTGTTTTCCCTACTACGCATATGTAATAGATACTTATAGGTATATCTGGGCATTAAGGTATGCTCTGTACAAGGATGAAAAAAAAACTTAAATTAAATAGTTTGTGGATTATAATGGCGATTTTTAGTTCACTCTTTGGGGATGATTGGGTCAATGGTAATCCATAATTACTTAACCGAAAAAATAAGTTGAAATTAACGTTGCAAAAAGTTATCGTCCCCATAGTATATATATATATATATATATAGTCCACGCATTAAATTACACACTTTTGGTTTATTGCTCGTAGCTGTCGCTAGATGGTAGATTGGAGGCTTGCTAGACTTTCTTTTTGTTCCCTCAGTAGTAGAGAACAGCTGGTAGCGTCAGCAATGGATTCTGATGATTTTAATCCGCCCGAACACTGGAAACGCGTGACCGCGGTTATTATGATTCGCGTCTGATTCAAGGATACATCATGGTGACGGCGGCATGGTCAAGAACATCAGAGCTGAGCTGGAGGATAACAACAACGTCTATTAGGATGTAGTTACATGACGTTCGGCATCACCCGCTCCGAGGGCGACGTCATGCCACCCCACTTCTTCAAGGAGAGCCTGAGACTTAACTTAAAGTTGCGCTGATGAAGGACAGTGGTCCCTTGGATGAAAAGGATGGTCTCTGGAAGGCCTTACGTCTTTCAGCAGAACTCAGCGGCCTGCCACACGTCCAGAAGTGGCTGTCGGAGAACCTGGACGACCATCCGTCTTGTTCAACATGTTGCCCAGGGATCAGGTCGTGCTCGCCTGCGCCAGGTTTAAACCTAGGATGGAGAAATGGAAGTCGCCTACTACGAGTAGAATGGAAGCCAAAATCAAGACAAACAAGATACTCTTAATTTTTTTGATTTTTTAAAGAATTAAAGATTTTATGATTTGTTAAAGTTTTTTGAGAATGTGTCAAATTTAGCGCACGGAATCTGTATAATACTTATAAATATATATTAGGGGGTAGTATTGAAACCAAGTATTAAGATATCAAACGTAGACCCAACCCCCTCTTCCCTGCGAAATTGCATCATTAGAAACAAAATTCAGTTTCTTCTAGGGTTCCTTTGTGGTTTAAAGAAGAGAAGATAATATGAAGGTACTCATGTTGATGTTTTAAGTTATTCTTTAACTACGTTTATTTTTCACATTTTAATTTTCATACAGTAAATTTGTCGTTGAAGTTTATGATATAAAATTGAATTATATATTCTTTCTTTGTTTTAATTGTAGGGAGTTTTTTCTTGACTCACGATCGACTGGATGGGAACCTTGAACTAGAAGATGTTATGTTGGTTTGATGACTTCAATGTTAAAAAATATTTAAAAAATGGTATTTGGGTAGGATAAATTTATAAATAAATATAGTTAATGAAGAATTGTATAATTATCAAGAATTATATAAGTCAGGTACGAAAGATATATGATTTATGAGAAATGAATCAATATGTTTATATAGTGTATATAAATATAATTAAGAATTATAATATCGGGTCTACAAATATTTGTAAAATATGCAGCTCATTTAATATTGCAATGAATGCTTCCGGCACTAAAAGAATAGAAATAAAGCATTCTTTGGAATGTTCCAAATATTTGTTTGAGCCACCAACAAACTTTACAAAAATATAATGTTTCAAAGAAACATGTGTTTGATATTACATTTAACCCCAAAAATTTAAACTTTTAAGATTTGAAAATAAAGAATTTTATATCTTTTGAGGTTAATGTAGTTTTATTTGCGAGTAAACATAATTTTAGCCTTTTTGGCTACTTATATATGCTAATAAATAAATTATAAAATTCATAACAAGAAGACCCGATAATTGCTAAACAATATTAATTATATAAACATTCATATATTTACAGACAATTGGAACTATATATATATATATCTATGTATATATATATATATATATCTATATATTTATTTATATCTATATATATGTATAACTATATATATATATATATTATATATATATATATATACGGGAAGTTATGCTTTATTATGAACTCGTTTACCGTGACATCAGAATATACTGAATGTTGGTGTCAACGTTTTTTATGAGGTAAATAATAATCCTTCAGTACTTCCATCATTTAATATTATATTTCATATTCTGGATTTATCTAGATAAGCATTTACCTCAAAACGACGAAAACCAATTATTTATAGCATTATGATGTCATGTTGAATGAATTCATAAGATACCGAAGGCTAGGCAAAGATAGAGAGGTTCTGAAACACAATCAAATGACTAATAAATCTCTCATTTATTTAAGGCATATTGATCAAATTTAAAATCATTCATTGATAGTATATTACATATTTTGAAAGTGAATTGAATTAGATCCATTAATCAAATTATTGGTATTTTAGGATCTTAGATCTACATCCTCTAAACATTTGCTTCTTATCCATTACTGTAATGAACTTAATCCACCAATGCAAACAAATACAGATTTCCAAATGAACTCCCAATACAATATACGTATTTGTATCATTACTAATTTTAATCAGCTCCTCCAAAAGCTCAATACGAAACACTCAGTCAGAGTTGATTTCTAAGGAATCGGGTGGGGTTCATTCAGAAGATATTTTTATTCAGGGTGTAAGAAAAAACAGGATCGACAATCAAATTGTAGTTGCGTGCGTAGAAAAGATAGTCCATTCATGTTTTTAAAATCATATTTGGATAGTTGATGTCATAGGTAGAGACTAAGAATCCAAATTTATTCATCAAGGAAGCCTATCAGCCGTGCCTCGCCTTTGAATAAGTAAATAAGATTGCCTAGAAATAATTTAGGGATTTGTTGCTTCTAATGAGACGCTATAGATGGGAATGGAACTAAGAAGACCTGTAATTTATGATATATTATATAAATAATATTTTTCACAATATAGAAACACTTTTATTTCCAGTTACTATAATGATATATTAGTAGCTATAAAGAAGATTCAGATGTTGTTTTTGACAACATTTATATCAAATATATTTGGTTAGAAAAATGTATAGAACATTTGTTTCAGTAGTTAATTGAATTATGAAGTAGTGAATATTAATTATATATTTTTTACTTTAACCAATTGACAAAATATTGCCTAATATTGTTGTATACTTGTAAAAGTGTAACATATATAAATTATTCTTTTACTATGAATGTTTGAAATTAATTGATTAATATTAATAGTTCCTCCATGGCCCTAAAATTTCATGGTCAGTTTTTGAAAAGTAAATAGTTTTACCTATCGTATTTAATATAATTATAAAATTGTGATTTGAGGGAAAATAAATACTAAATCCTTAAATTTATTTCATTATGAATAACAAAAATTGTCACAACACTGACGATTCTTGGTAGGTTTGCAAGAACAACCATAAATGTACTGTTGTTTCAATGGAATTTTGCCTAGGTTTTTCAAGGACAATTCTCACAAAGTCGTATAATTGCGATGGAGGAGTATTTGACAAAGTTGTTCTATTAAAACCTCATATGTGGTTTCAGAGATCTCGTATTCGTCTACCGTCAGTTATTATCGCGTTTCTTTAAAATTATATATAGAAATGATGCACTTCTCCATCAATTTTATAATGTGTTTCTAAGCTGCACCTCCACGCATCAACATTAGGTATATAAATAGAATATTATTCATCAGAGTGAAACAGAAGAAAAATAAGCTAGACCCTTAACTTTACGGCTATTTACAAAAGCCATTGTAAAGGAAGAAAATATATACACCACTAGTATATAAGTATGTAATATATTGCGAAAACAAAGAGGATCAAGTTTCAAATACGATTCCTCCAAGCAATAATAGGAATTGGCCTCGGTGATTCAATTCAAAAACCTCTAAGTTTTACACTGATTTGCTAATATTTAATATTTTGAGCGGAGCATTCCTCAGTAAAGAAGATTGCTCAACTCATAGCTCTTTTATACATTTTATTTTAGGTATATATTTGCGGGAACTTGACTTATTTATTCATGGCTTGTGAAGTTTATGAGCCTTCTTTGGTCCGTTTATATATTATATATGCCTTTAAAGATACAAGTTTTAGTATTTGAATAACATTCTTCAAGCTCTATACTATTAAGCAGGCTTGGTGGTCGTTCACTTTTTTAAATCGTTTAGTCACTTTAATCGTTCAAATTTTTTACATCGTTCAGAGATTAAATCGTTCACTTTCATATCATTCACTTTAAAAAAAATTAAAAAAAAAATATATAATATATGTTTATATATATGTCATATATATATATATATAGTATATATATATATAGATATATATATATATATATATATATATAATATATATATATATATCATATATATATACATATCTATATAGGACCTTTATTTTGTCTCTTTTTGTCACTTTTTTTTTACTTACTACTGCGTTGTTATGTAAGGTGTCAATATTAAATTATGCAGTCTTGTCAATGATATACCAGCGAATGATCATAGTCTGTTGACAAAAAAGAAACAATAATAAAACACAAGTTTAATAAATATATCAATATTCATCATATATTTTACTACATATATACACTACTATATATATTTAAAATATGACACATTTACATATATATTATACAAAATTAAACTTTCTTATAACACAGAGTAAAAGTTGTTCTTCGAAATGTTGGTCAGACCTGTTCATCCTATTGTCTCTTAAAATTAATTTACCCCGCTGAATAGTCGTTCAGCCGGTGCTGAGGTTGGAGTAATGGTATTAAAAATTTAAAACCGTTCGTTATTTTTTATAGGCCAAAACAGTTTCCAAATTTGGCTAAATCTCTAGCAGATATTCGATCGATAGACCAGACCTTGCCACATCATTAATGATATTCAACTAAATTTTCTGGATAGTAATTTTAAACTATAATATTTCAAACGCCCAACTACATAAAAGGATTGAGATATTGCTCTCTTATTTTGAAAAATTATCTAAGCATCTGGATTGGAAATCAATGAAGAGAAGACTTCAATTCTGCCATAGGTCTTTGGTCCCCTATGATATGTACTCAAATCTGTGGGTGCTGTGTGGTTGACAAAGTCAGTATATTGGGCATTGATTGGCAGAGGGATGGGCCATCTGTCTCTAATTATGAGCAGCGGTTCTCGAAAGTTAGAAAATGGTGCAAATCCTGGATAAATCTCAATTTACAAAAAAGGATACTCCTATATAACACCGAGCTAATTCCTCAAATTGTATACGTGGCAACTGCAATACCTTCAGTAGCGGAAAAAGCGATAAAAAGGAACAAAATTGGCTAGGGCTATTATTCAGTCAGAGCTATCTTCCGGCGCTGAAACGGCCTCGCGCTCAGTTGGGCGGAGGGTTATCCTTGATGAAAGTTATTTACCGAAAATATATAAAAGTTTTTAAGGATATTTTGTACAAACCCCAATGTGGAGTGGAGAAATTTGATATGTCAGTCCAGTATTTTAAACACTTAATGTCGGCACTACTCTATCAAATGACTCAGTAGACCGAGTATCAAAGGAATGGGGGGCAGCTCAAAGAATTGTCTGGTCTTTAACACCTTGTTTTGATTCGAACGGGATAATCGACATTATTCGTAAAAACTTCCAAAAGGTGCCCTTTTTTACAAACCTACCATGCCGGATAGACTTGAAAAGACTGTCATTCGTGAAAGTGTTTTACACTGCATGACCTGAAGAGAGACTCCATCTTCCATACTAGAAAGTTTATTTTCCTTTGAATAGATCTTCTGTCCATCATCTTCCTTTAACTCCTTGGTGTTTCAAATTAATAACCAAAACAGATGAATGCCTTGATGTTCGGGCGATCCTAAATAACTTTAAAAAAGTCCTTTTCTTCCTTCCTCATGGGATAAAGTGATTATGCGATCTCTGGAGGGTTTAATTGACAGTAGAACATTCACTTCTCAGTTCCAGATCTCTGCTGGGCTGCTTCGATTTTTTGCCCCTGCAAGGAAAGCGGGAAAACTTATAATACATTGTTCACGCTTTAAGTGACTGTCCAGTTTTAGCCTAATTAAAATCTTGTATTATATTGAATCAGGATTTTATCAAAAAAATTAGGCCCAGCTTCCTTAATGGCTTTTTAGTTTTTGGTGTGCAACCATATACTAAGCCCATCATCTCAGTCGAAGGCAAAGCTATAAATACTTCAATTTCCAACTGTAAGGCCTATATTGCCAAACATTTGACAAGCTACACGCCAGTAAATGTTGACCATCTGAGGGCAATTTTTATTTTCGCTGCTGCGAGGTATTGTGCTCTTCGCTTACGAATCCCAAAACCCAGGACAGTTCATGGAATTATGCTTTTGAAGTTACTAAATTCTACCCTTCTTAATCTGTACGACATCTCCATACTTTGAAAAAGGTGCTTCGATTTTACAAAAAAAAATATACTCCAAGGACAATGAAAACTGCAAGGAAAAAGAAAAAATAATTGGCCTTTTTGATAATATTTTTTCGCGTAATTTTCTTCTCTGTTTTTTAGATATTGTATTTGTTGTTTAAATTTGTATGTATTTGTTAAGATATTTTGGCATTTAGTAGAATTACTTTTAAATATAATGTTTATTGTGGTTGTAAAACTGAAAATTTCTATCACTCATTTAGTTGCTTTAATTCTATGCATTTTTATGTGACTATAAAGGCCTTGCTGCAGATTTCAAAAAAATGTTTATTTATGTATTTGTATTTGCGCAGCTGTCCAGTGAGTTTTTATTTCATTATATGTCTACTTTGTTTTTAGTGTATAAATTTACGCTTTTATTGTAGAAGGAAATAAAACATATAACCGGAAAAAATTACCAATATTGTTCTGTTTTATCAACCCAGCCATATTGTAAAGGATTTTTAGGAATAGAAAAAGGTGACGTGATTGGTGGACAGAAAAGAAGAGCGAAAATAATAAAGAGTAATTGATATTATGCTACAAAATATCACTTCACTTGCAGCCGTTGAAGAATGAACATTAACATTTCATAGAGAAGACTATCATCCTTTGACATACCCGTTATTTTTACTTGATGAACCTCGATCTATATTGTTTACGATGAATTTGAATGAACTACTCCAATATCAAATATCATTTATTGGTCTTTAATTGGTTAAAGAGAAAAAGTTATTAATGGTTATGTTCAAAATTGTCGATATTTGGATCACTGCTTTGAATATCGGATGTAAGAAAATAAGGAAAAATCATGTTTATTGTGGAATTTGCGAGAACAACCTTTTTGTTATCCCTAAGGATTGCGTTGTTAGGAAGCAAGAACAAGGTTAATACAAGGAGTATTGAGTCATTTTTCTCATGACACATCATTTCATTATTAAATATTTGTTAGAAGGAAAAGAAAAATAAACTAGAGCAAAATGCCTTGACATTGAAGGATGACTTTAACTCTCTATCCTTTGGCTAGATGAGGAAGTGCTAAGCTCACAAATTACGCTCCTTTATTGTGTTTGAGAGTATACAAAGAGTCACAAGCCCGCCAGGATTGTTACTGATGATTCAATCCCTTAATAAAATAATTATTTATTATAATCAGGATTGGCAAAGGAAAAAAGGATTTAATGCGATCGTGGGAGGCCAACGCTAAAAAACTCGTAAACTAATTATAGTTTGATTAATTTTGTATGTCTATAAACTGCGCACACAAGATGTAAGCCAAAAAGATAACGCAATTGGAATACGAAGGGAGACTTGTACGCTTGAATACAGTTTATAAGAAGTTAAGACGCTCTTTTAGACATTCTCACAAATTCACTAATAAACATATTTTTTCTCAATTACTTTTATTTTTCATTTCTTATCGTAAAGGTAAAGGGATCTATTTTCATCATTAATATTAAACAAACATTTTTGTTCCTGGGTGTGAGGATTTTTTGTATCAGGTGGGTAAAAAGTCAAAATATATCTTAAAGTATAAACTATACAAATAATAATAATTGGGAAGTATACGCCATACTTTTGATTTTAAGTAAATATATATTACTGATTGTTTATTTGTAAACTTACCTGAAAAAAATTATTGGCAAATTGAAAAAACTTTTTTATTCAAATTATATAACAAGGAGATATATTGGCAAAAAAACAATTGCCAATCAATAAATGACTGAACACCTGAAAGACACATGGGTTAGATCTTATATTTGAGACATTCGTCCTTGACACTTATATGCTGAATTAATCTATTGACAAATAGATTATCGTTGCATAACGAACTTCTTATTCAAACATCATTAATCAATTAGCATTTTCTATTTTTCTTTTTATAAGTTATATCGTCCGTAAGAGATGACCTATTTATTAAATATGTTGAACAAAAAAAATATATCCTTCCTTCTTTTAAAGTGAATAATTATTTTTGTTTAATTAATAATCAAACTAACATAGAAAAGTCAATTCAAAGTACTCGTAACTATCGTTGATGGAGATCCATGAAAAAAAATATTATTGTTCCTAAGGATGAAATTATTATCCATGAGTTTATTTTTCATATATCAAAATACAAATGATGACGTGTTTCGCTCCATTGCTTCCAGCTAATCACGTTCAAGAAAAGTCGCAGTGTTGTATTTTCACTCACCTACACATATAATACATGTACATTCAACAGACACGATTTGAAGATTACTTGATGACGTTTAGAGACCTAAAATAGTAAATCAATTGAGTTGTTTTGGAAATATAAAACACCAATGACGTTTGTTGTGCTTCATAAAAGCAGTCCTTAATTTGACGATCTTAGGTGTTCATTTCTACCTCGTGTTATAAGAGAGAGGATTTATTTTAACTAAAGGATTATAAAACCAAATAATATTAATTTTCTTGTCTCTACATATTTTTATTTTGGTATTTATTTTTAGATACATAAGAATAAATAATATTATTTTTTAATATATTAACATTGTTAAATGTGTTAAAAGTAATGGAATTTTCTTGAAATATACCATTATTACTATTTGAAAGAAAATATTTATTTAATCAAAAGTATTTTTTTGATTTGCATGTCAATATAGATTATCGAAATGTCTTTTTCGATATCAAGCTATTTTCAATAATGGGTCAACCTTTTATCGTTAAAATAATACAAGAATGCTGGATTTGAGTAAGGGCGCTAAGTCATTCATTTTTGATTCTTTTAAAAGCATACACCAGTGTTTCAGCGTCCAACCGAAATTGCTCTTATTTTGTTTCAGAAAAGGCTTTAAGTATGATATACATATATAAATATATATATATATATATAGGTACAGGATCCCCCGATGAAACTGGCGCGAAAACTCTTTCTCACAAAAATTGAATAATTATGGGATATTTTTTTCAATTTTCCCCCCAGGTTAAGCATATGTTATATAATTATAGAGATATTTATTTAAAATAAAGTGCATTTGAAAGGTGAGGATGTCCTCTATAGGATTATTTAAAATAATCTCTCTCAGCGTCGATAACTTTCTGTATGCAGCCCCTGAAAGCGCCGCAGGCTCTCTTCAACATCTCCCTGTCCATAGACGCCATATCCTTCTTGATGGAGGTGATGAGGGATGCCTTCTTGTTGTTAGCACGTCTATTAGTCCGTCCTTCAAGATAACCCAGACAAAATAGTCCATTGGGTCTGGGCTGCTGGGAGGCCACATCTCCTTCCAAGCCATGTCGTGTTCTCCTGCAGCCACTGGATAGATCTAACAGAGACATGGCAGGGTGCAGAGTCCTGTTTTGCAATTTTGTATTGTGGTTTCCCTAATCTCCAGTTCCTCAGCAATCGAAGATACTGAGGGGTGGGGTCTTCGTCGATAATCTCCTGGACCTTGTTCACAAAGTCCTTGTCACTGACCTTTCATGTGGATAATTCCGGCCTAGGCTCCCTACTAATCACTTTATGTGGATCCTTGCAGTCCTCCAGGGATTTCCTGAGTCTTTGGACGCTTCTAAGAGGCACATAAGTCAACCTTGACAGCTCCGAGTTGGATATCATGCCATTCATGCTATCCAAGATTGTCACCACGGCGCATCTCCGTTCCTCCTCCCAGAAAACAATCTCCTCCAGATCGCTGTATACGTCCCTCATGATGTTTTGAATCAACTGGCTGTATAGTGTAACCCAGTAGCTTTCTACTGGTATAACTACCGGCCTCCTATCTATCTAAATAACTAAGTTACACATATTTAATTTCGACCCATTTTCATCGGGAGATCCTATATATATATATATATATATATAATATATAGAAAGAAAAAAGGAGGGAGAGAAGTGAGGCAAAATACTCTCTCCCTTCTTTTTTCTTTATCTTGCTATCCAGCTAACACTAACAGCAGTTACCAAGTGGTAATTGTATATTCTCATATCAAAAGATCAATTTTTTTGGGAGAGTACGTGCAAAAATATATTTGCTTATATCTCTTAAAGTATAGCGATTTTTAGAACACCAAACATATCAAATGAAAGCTTGGTAAACCAGCTTTAATATTTTGGTATACTAAATCATGTCAATTTAATAAGTAGAGAGTTATATGTACATTAAAAAAACATTTCTCGCGTACAAAATGACGCATATAATGGATTATAAATGCGTCAGAGACAAAGTAAAATTTTGAGAGAATACCTTGACGCAAATCTAAGAAACATATTATTATTTATTTTTTTCATAATCGATTTCTTATAGGTCAATACAGGCTTCGAATCATATGATGTAAACTCAGATTGTACTGAATTCTGAATTGATAGAATGCAACCAAGGTCATTTTTGGATTTATCATTCAAAGGTTTACTAAACTTAAAAGTACTATTTTACTCTGAAGCGAACAAGTCATCTTCTACAGGCGAGTGAAGTTAATTGATACAAAAAAGCTATGAAATAGGCTAACAATACACACTCCATTTTTTCTTTGTTTTTACTGAAAACTTTGTTTTATTAAAAAACATCAAACATACGTCTGGTAGTAAATTAGATTTCCTTTAAATTAATAATTATTATTGAAGTCTATAACGTCCACCATTTTCAAGAAATTTGCGGAAAACTATATTTTTACTAAATTTTTAAAACTTTGACCTCGTTGCGCGACCTCGTAATGTTGACCGATTTTGTTCAAACTTTGTATGTCGTCTTCTTTTATCACCAAGAAACAGGAAATCCACAATGTTGCTAACATTTCAAACATTTGAAAAATAGAACAGCCCTAATATGTATGTATATATATGTATATAATATATTTACACTTAATAAACTACTTATTTATTATCTCAATATTCCATAACTTCTATTAATTTAATGGAGAATCCATGTTAATGAGTCTGACCAAACGATTAGTACAAGTTCAGGACCTAATATGGATCAAATTCATGAATAAATATAAGAACACCACTGATTTATTAGACTATGAAGAAGTTTTCTTCTCACATATTGTTGTTTAATGTGTTTGCTTCGATTGAGAGGACATGCTTGTTAATCATGTTTGTGTATGGATTTCTATATTTATCTATTGTAATACGGCTATAAACTAGTGATTAAAAAAATGAAAATGATTTCTAGAATAAAAAATAAACTACGGGGATTATAACTCTGAACTTTTGGATGAAATGAGCAGGTCGAAGAGGACTATATATATGAAATGGATTAAGGACCATGACGACAACACTGGCAATGAATTTGTGGAAGCCTTAGCTAAGATGGGATGTAGTATGATATCTCCATCTAGCGTCGAAGTCCCTCAAATAACAATAATAAGAGAAATTGAAAACAAGACTCGATCGTTATGGCTGAAAGAATGGCATGGCGAACAAAGTTGCCGCCAAACAAAATTCTTCTTTCCTGATCTGAAACAAAGATGGAAGTTGCACACTCACACGAGAATTTAAATTCATAATATTGTAAGTTTTGTGTCTGGCCATATTCGTATGAAAAAACATCTCAAGGAAATGGGATTGGCGGATGAGGACTCTTGTAGGCTTTGTGGAGAGGAACGAGAGTCTCCCATTCACTTTGTCAACAGCTGTGATGCCCTTGCTGGTGTAAGGAGGAACCTTACCGAGGATCGTGGGGACTATCGTTGGAGTAAGGGTGATGTTTCCCACTTCATCAGGGCTCTCATCAACACGCGCCAGTTCGTGGTTGTCTTCTTCGATGACCAAATTCTTCAATGATTTTTTAAGCAACAGTTGTAGTTTTATTTGAAACAAGTATATGTGCTTTTAAACGTTTTTAGTACGTATTTAGTATGTTATATTAGATTGTTTATTGTTGTTTGTTCACCATTTGTATACCTCAACTTTAGGGTATATGCCTAACGGTTTGCTGCATTAAATTGCAGTTTCCGTTACCGCATATACTCTGGGGGGAAATTGAAAAAAAACTCTGAACTTTATGTAAAACACAATCCTACCTTTGAATATGTATACATATACTATTAACGAATTTTAGATAAATAAAAAACTTGCTTTTGAGGAAGGAAAAAAAATAAACAAGCCATTAAAAGAACACCGGGAGATATAGTATTTCTTTAAATCACAAGGGTACCATTTGGCACTGTTTAAATCTATTGAACATGATTTCAAAATTTAGCGACTAATTTAGTTGTCGTTACTTTTAGGTGAATCTGTATTCAAATAAATACTTCTATATAGTTACTTGGATATAAAGTTATTACTGTATTACCACAAACAAAGGTAGTGTAATTTTTATTTAATGAAGTCACTAAACACAATATTAACAAGTAACTTCGTCTCAATGTGACGTCATACAATGTGACGGGTATTCATACATTTCTAAGTTAATTAGTTAAATGAACGATTAAACTATTTGCATGCTTCTCTAAGGCATAGCTGGAAATGGTATGTTCCCAAGCCTAATTTGGTTCTCTAAAAGCAATAAAAGCAAACTCATTTCTACAAAGAAGAATCATTTGATACTCGACATCAGTAGCTTACCGTTATATGTTTAAACAATAAATATTTGTTTTGATGAGCACACACGCCCACTTATGAGGATAGGGTACTTTCAAATATATTTGTGTACAATATCGATCGATCGAAGCATATATTTATTGGGTAAGAAATGCCCAATAACTTGAATAGCCACTGATGCTCATTTAATGCCTCAAATATTGAGAAAAAATCATTGATATACGAGAATACTTTAGATGAAATACGACCCATGGAATGGATTTTCATTTAGACATACATATATATACCACATTTGAAAATGTCCTTGATCTATATAAATGTGCTACATATAATACTATATAATAGCAATAGTGTATAAATTTAATCCCTCCATTTATAAGAACTTTCGTAGAGTGATAATTTATGATGATGTGTTTAGAATCAAATGGATTCCTATTCTAATATAATGCTCATATATATAGAGAGGAGAGATATTGCTTCGAGCGGGAGTATCTATGGCTTTTATGTATTTATTTGTTTCTTGAGGATGGTCTTTATTATTTATTTAGTAAAAAATACTTGCCAATCATATAGAAATATATTTGAAAAAATGACGTAATTTAACACAAAAATTATATTATCTATTGTTGATTTTTAGTGAAATGATTATATATAACTACAAACTTAAAACGTGTATATGATGAACGATGCTAATAAATTGAACAAGATTATAAAAAAATCAAGTATTTCAGCACCATAAATGAACAAATAAATATAAACAATAACTATTAAATATGAAAAGTTAAAATGATTAAAAAATGAACAATTCATGAACAATGCAATGAACTAATTAAGAATCTAAGAACATTTCCATGGCTCTTTCTTATGCTCTTGCAAAAGAAGGGAGCAAGAATATATTGTCCAACATAGGTATACGAATTACTCCGCAGAGATATAATTCCATACTCTAAGGTTACAAATCTTGTAGAAGAACTATTGACCTATAGAAAGGGGCCTTCTGGCATAAGTCAAAATACCAGTGATAAGAGTGTCTAGATGATAACTGCAAATGAAATATAAAACGAATTAAACAAATTATTAAAGCTCGTCAGAGGAAAGGAGGAATTCTTTCTAAATGTATTATTAAAGTATGTTAAGTTAATTCATTTAAAAATGCATAAATATTTTTTATCATTATCTCAGACTGTATCAAAATTGAAATAATATTTGTTAGTCACCAACACATTTTGTAGCCAAATAAAAATAAGAACTGTGTATCAATTGATGGTATGAAGTTTGTAATATAATTTTAGAAGTGATCGTATTTACCTTTTTAAAATGTGGCTATTTTTCTTCCAAAGAATCGTATTCTGCAATCATTTAATTGATGAAATATTAGACAAAGCTTCCAAGATACAGTTAGTTTTTATCGTTTACAAACCATACAACATAGTTACTTTTTCATCCTAATTTCTCAAATAAGTAAATTACGAAACACCCCACTGGGATTTGACTTTCAAATATTATGACAAGATGAAGTTATTTTTGAAAGCTTAATAATAATTTATTTAGCAATCGACAAAATAGGATGAAATCACGGAGTGTTAACGTGAGTTAGACCTTTTCATTATTCAGGTATGCAAATATATATTGTTTAACTTCCTCCCTGTGTAGATATATTGTGATATAAGTCTTTTGGGATTTGTTATGTCATTCAAAGGATTACTTTGCCTGAAAAGTGTTTCCTGCTTGTCAAACTAAAGAGTACTCTGTTATGCTCATGGGTGCATTGCGAAATTGGGCACTCAACACAACTTCATTATTTTGAAGGTTATATTTTCAAAACACTCCTATTTTGCAATTTTTTTATTTATTTGTATGTACATCACACTAAACTATATGTTCAACTTTTTCAATTATTTGCATATGGTTACAAATATCAAAATATATTTTTTTTTACAATCATAGTTCGGCCGATATAGCAAGATGGGTTTTTAAAACTATCGTGCTCAAATAATATTATCAAACGCATCAGATGTAAAACAAAATAAAAGGTCTTTAAAATTTAACTACTAAGAGTATGTCTCAAAAGAGTCGAAATCTTTGGTGAATCAATCTTGTTGCTCAAAATTTGTAGAAGGCATTAAAGGCTTTAGTAGTTTAAAATATACTTCCTTCAGAAAAGGGCCAATGTATAGAAAGGAAAAGTGGCTTCACTTTAAAAAAATATTAAAATTTGTGTAAACTTTTAATACAATTTTGTCACGGAAAAATCTGAGGCTTCACATTCATCTAACAAATAGCTCCCGGTTTCTTTTCGTAGCTTACACAAGAAGCAAAACCTTTCCTCCAGTGCTTTGGCATGAATATTACTAGTAGTTGTATTTTATTGACTAGTTATATGTTTATTATAGGGACAAAGCTTTTCAGCTCTTACTTTCAAGTTATAAGCCAAAATATTATTTTATAAATTACATTAAGAATACTACGTAACAATAGATTATTTTAAATCATTTGAGACATAGGGCTCCGAAGGTCACAACTATAGTAATTAGGTAGAGTACAAAGCTACATGCCTGTCATGTAGTGCTATTATACTGAACACTTATTTTGCATTTACTTATCATTTTAAAATTTCGCCTTTCAAAATGACACGGTATTTTAGGTCTTGAAATTATCATATATATTTAATATATAATTTAAATGGAAGGGATTATTGTTTCTTATAATTTTGATTTTTTGTTTGTGTGACAGAGTAAAAACATTTAATATTACGGATATATAATATTTATACAAACGAATAAAATTAGTATAAGAATTCATTATAATAATGAGATTGCTGGAATATTTATTGATAGAAATATGTAGTATAAAATGTCTGTAGGTAGGACTATGTTGAATCTTATCTAAGATAAAAATCCATAGCCTAATATGAACCATCTATATTTGTCCAAGATTATTTTAGCCTCTGAAATTGTTTTATTATTATTATTATTATATATATATATTCTTTTAGTGTGTTTGTGAAATATTCTCAGGATTTGAATAGATGGACGTTTTTAAAATAAAAAGCAACAACAAACGAGGCTTTCCGCTCCATAAATTAACTCAAATAGCCATCATTGTTCGAAGAATAGGGAAGAATATCGATAGCAATATGTATAGATCTTACAAGTTGGCCTAGATTATAGATATCTAAAGAACCATAAACAGGAGAT
>CP045903.1:11043292-11059524 GCA_013387185.1 Caligus rogercresseyi
AAAAATATAACCATATTTAAGAAACAAATTACTGGATATTACTAGCAGTGATCCAACTGAATATCAAGAGATTATATTTGTTATTCCCTATTATGTTAAAAAAATTAAAAACGCTTTAAAAAAGTTTAATCTAAACGACTTAAGAACCAAATTTATTTAAAAAATATAACTTCTATTTCAATTCAAGGATTACCTTTCGAAAAATATTTAATCAAAACGGATGAAATAAGTTCCTTTTCCTTTTTCGGGAGTGAAAGTGTCAAATTCAATGCGAATTTTAAAAGATTAAGGCTTTTGAAGAGGCCCAACTCATTTTTAACACTCGAAGAGCTTCAAATTCCAAATGGATAGGACTTGCCTTCAGAGCGGCGTTCAAGAGAACATTATGATGAAAAAGATAAAGAGCTGGTGCTCTCAAGATGAACTTTAGTCATGGCTGTGGACCGTCAATAGACTTCCGTCTAAAGATTAACTGAAGAAATGACAATCCATAACGGTAAGCCAAACTTCATCCTTAACCTTCTTTAGTTTATAGACTTGTTTTAACTATCAAACTTGACTATTCCTCGTATTTTCTTATTATACTGATTCATACAACTACGATGATTTATTCCCTGCTATGTTGTAGTTTTTCAGGGTGAAAGATAGAGATATATTTTTAATCATCGTCGAACATATCACCAAGAACAATCATATTACAAAATGTGACACCCTCTTAATATTTTGGCCTTCTTAAATTCATTGACATCAAACTCTTCCACCAATCAACTATTTAGCTTGGAAAGTGAATTAAAACAGCTTTAAATCATTTGACAAATATCTTGCCCCATTTGGACGAAGCAAAAGAGAAGAAATTAAACTTTTTGATTGAACAATTATCCTTGTGTTTATTAACATGTCCACAACAACGGAGATACAGTCCTGCCTTGTACGCCTTATCTATGTCCTTGAAAGGTTTCTCACGAGTCTTTATAGTGATTACGGTAAGAAGTTCTCATATTGCTACAATACGTCGCCTTACGGAACTTCTTCATCTTTGAATTAGAAACTGGATGGCTGACTCTACAATACCTACCTAAAGGCTAGCTTCAAGGCTGTAAGTCAAAATAGGGATAAAAAATAATAGTATAATTTTTGACGAAACATATGGTACAAAAACGAGTTGAATATTTTGCTGTGAAAGTTTTATGGGGTGGGATGATGGTCAAGTAACTAAGACCCTATTTGTGGTCATGATAAAGAGCCTTCATTCAGTTGATCATGATATGATAGTTATGCAGCCTGTTTCGACTTTGAATTCTGGAAAAATTAAATAAGATCATCTTTGATCAATTATCAAAGCTGTAACGGAAATGATTTATTGTTCGATCCACTATTTGTGACGCCCACAAAGTGAATCAGAAAACATATTCCATAGAATTATGCCATGGAAGCATCAATACTTTTCATCATACTCTGACTCCGGATAGGGAAAAGGTATTATAAATAGTAAAAATAGAAGGAAATATGCACATATTGTAAATCTATACAATCTTGATTAGGGCAACCATTAAAAATAGGCTCATAAGCTCACACAGAACGGTATTGTACCCCGTACATTAGAAAAAATGAACGTTAAATGAATAAAAAAGTAAAAGTCTTAAAAACACCGATTTACACTATGTAACAGGATTTTGCCCTGGGCTGAATTTCTATGATTGAGTCCCATTTTTTACGTAGATTCCAAAAATGCCAGCTCAAAATATCGTCTGAAAAATGTTTGGACTTTATGGCCTTTTTTTGAAAATCAGTATTTTCATCATTTCTAATGGTTTCAGGCCCAGTTATCTCGTGCAAGTAAGAATAACACCAAATGTCAGTAGTATTATCTTTTTACTCTATCTCTGCATTTCAAATCAGTTTTTATAATTTATATATTTTCGTACAATTTGAAATAATCGGCTTTATATTAAAAAGTTGACCATATTTTAGTGTTCTATTCAAGGCGGCTATATTTTTTTTTGTTTCGCGTCTATGACTATAATCAATATGTAATTATTTTTGGTATTTGTCCATACCTTTCAGAACAGTTTTTATAATTTCGATATCTGGCATGAAAGTAAAGAAAAGATCAATTTAGTAGGACGACTACACTACGTAACAAAATTAAGGTCTTGTTTGCTTCGTCCTACTAAATTGATCTTTCTTTACTTTCATGCCAGATATCGAATTATAAAACTGTTTCCCGAATTTATGGCATATACCCAAAAATATATTACATATTAGTTATTTTTTGCTCCCTAGGGCGCTCTAAATTATTAAAATAATGTAACCTTTTTCATAATTGGAAGCCCTCGCAAACAAATGAGGTCTGTGAAATGAATGTCCCGGCACCATATGACGTCATAAATTAACAGCACGGTTCACAATCTATTAACCAGTTTGAAGTATAGGAGTATTCCCCTTTTCTCACAGGAGACACAGGTGAACGCGCTCCGAAGTATGAAGGGAGAGAAGGGAGGAGCTCTATGAATATAATATTGACATGTACTATGAATAGTTGCCGTGCAAAGTTGAAATGTTGATTTTCCTCACATAATGAAGAAGGACTTACGGTGGAGAGTATTTTGCCTTTTAGCTCACATAGAGGCTTTTGAGTAGGCGTTCTTTCACTAGAAGTAAATATATGTAGAATAAGGTATATAGTAATTTCCTTGAACTTTTTAGTGCAAAAGTCCAAAATCTTTTTGCTACATATAATCTACAAAACTTATAAATCATATTTGCCGCCCTAGGTGTGGTAAGTATCTGTGGCTACTTTTTTAATCGAAACGTTAAAGTTATAAAAGACGTTAAAGTAAAAAACGTAAAAAAGGGCCCGTTTGGTAGTAGAATTTGTCAATTGTTCAATTTTGTCGATCAATAGTATTAATTTTCTCAAAAATCCTTTTGAAGGGAGTACCGTGCTTCTATTTGTAATGGTGGCTGTTGCTAAGTATCTGTGCCCACTATTTTTTAAAAGAGAGGATAAAGTTATTTTAAGTAAGAAAAGGGGGGAAAAGTAAAATAAATACAGTGATCCTTTCAACACTTCGCGGTTCATTTATCGCGGATTTCGCTATTTCGCAGATTTGTCATAATGCTGATGGCCAAAGGGATTTGTGGGGAAAAAAAACGACTGAGCCACGTTTTTGCACGCTCTCATTCACATTCACCACATAACACTCACGCCCACTTCCTCAAGCATCATTACCCCTAGGGAACATGGGTAATGTAGTATCTAGTGAACTCTAAACATCGTAGCTAATATGACTGCTAGAGAAGGTTTCACTACAATTCATATTGTTTTTTGTTTTTTTTGGTGCATTGTGCTCTGCATTCTTATTCGCTAAAAACTCACTCCCGCTTCTTGTATCAAACCAAGGTAATATCTAGAAGCTAACTGGAAGGATGACGTCATAAACGAGCACTCCCTTTATGCTCAAGTAGTAAGGGCCTCATTATTATTCAGTTGTAATATTTATGTCAAAAACATGGTTGTGTAGTGTTATTTTAAGTTTTTTTAATTCTGTGTTTCAAGTGGTTTACAAGTTATCGCTTCTATTGTAAACAAGGATATAATAAATATGCCAAAGAGCGATCTCTTTGTGAAGCTCAAGAGTCACTTTGATATCCACAGCTTTCGCCTCAAACATCTGTCAGCCATTAATGCGGCCCTCTTGAACAATACCACCTCTGTCTTTATGCCCACGGAGGCGGAAAGAGTCGCTGCTGATCAAAACATGCTACATACGAATTGTGCTATCATTTTGTTTTCTATTTCGCGGATTTCACTTATAGCTGGTCATTTTCGGAACGTAACCCCCGCGATAAACGAGGGATTACTGTACATATATAACATATTGGAAGTTATAAGAGAGGAACTTAATCAGGATTTACTGATAATATATTTATTTTTTCCTCTCCTTTTGAAAAATAATCACATCATGTCTATCATCACTAAAAAACTTCATTGTTTGTTGCAAGGTTCAATTCTTGCCTCAACATATTACATAGAATGTACCATGTATAAATGATGTGGCCGTAGGCCACCCCACCGCCGCAGGGCTAGCTACAGCCGCAGAGCGGCAATGAGCTATATAAAAGAAATGGATGTGATAAAAATCATACCAAGCTTAAAAAAATTTTTTGTTTTGATGCAAGGTCAATCCTTGCCCAACAAAATTGTCCATATATAGGTTACCATGTACAAATGCTGTGGCCGTAGGACACCACCCGCCCACAGGGCCTAGCCACAGCCGCGGAGCGGCAATGGGCTAGTATTAATGAAAGCGTGTTTGTTTGGACATAAATTGTGAACTTATACGAGATGATGAGTTCCAGAGCTTACTTGTTGCAGAAAGGAAGGCTGTATAATATTATTATGAATTATCGTTTATGAAAATAAGTTATTTAAAATAAACCAAAAATGAGAGCCAATCAAAAAATTTCGACATGATATTTAAAATCAGCGCAAAAAACTTTGTAGGAATAGGCTAATATGGTTCTGAAGCAAACGATTTTGTAAATTTGTGGTCAAGTGTAATCATAGTGATGATCCAATTACACTGAACAACAAGTTTTTTTTTACTGGAGATGTGAAAAATGATTTAGACTAATTTGGGTACGCTGATTTCAAAAATCAAAACCGTTTTGCTGTATCACGTCTGGATTTCAGTTACAGAAATATTCCCATTGCCTAGAAGTCAGGATTTCAATTAATTTACAAAAATTCATTTATTACACTGGGGAACAGTGAAAAGTTTTCTTGGGATATATCAACTGATTTGAATACCTAATGGGTCCCTGATAACTAATTAAAAACCATTTTGCTCAATCAGGTCGAATTTTTTGAAATTTTGAGTTTTGAATTTTCGATTTTCAATTTTAGACAAAATCAAACTTTTTTGTTTATTGAGCTACAAAAGTGGTATGGGTGTTTTGGAAATGGCATGGTCATATTAGTGGGGGCGGAGACTAGTTTTAAGTTGAAAAAATTATCAGAGAGGCCCAAAAAATTACATTTATTTTTGGTAAAATGACCAAATTTTGCATATTTTTCAGTATACATATTATTTATATTACAACTTCTTAAGTAAAACAAACATTATCTTTCAAGCTTTTTTATTTCTTATTATACAAAAAAACATATTTAAATTGAAAATGCATGGAATGCTAATTACTAGCTGTATAAAACTTCTCTCTAAAGATATTCTTTTGTGCTGCAAATTAGGATAGTCAAGAGCTATACTCCTGCAATAGTGAGCCATCATGTGGCTATCCCACATTTCTTGGTACCTCTTATACATGTCCCTCATGTCCTGGTGAAACCTCTCACCCTGCTCATCACTAACACTTCCAAGATTTTCAGGAAATTTTTCCAGGTGACAGAAAAGGAAATTAAGTTGATGCTCATATATGCATTTAGCTGCTTTTAGCTCACAAACATACTGTTACAAGCTTCACATAATTGCTTGACTTGTTGTTTCCAAGAAAATTATCCACAAACAAGACAAAGGAACTCCAAGCATTATACAATCTGGTTCATAATAAAAACAAACAGATGATCATTCCTTAGCTTTCGGATCTGAGGATCATCACAAATTCCAGCCTTCTTTTTTACTCAGTCGAGGGAAAGCATCACAAATGTATTTAAAACAGTCTCCATCTTTGTCTAGGGATTTGACAAATTGTTTCAATAATCCTTAATGTGAAGAGGAGGGAATGATCATTGATCTCTCCACAAGAGGCTCAACTGTAACATTTTTCTCTCAAACAGTCATAAGAGTCCTCCTTCCTCACCCAGTGTTCCTCCCTTGCCCTATTATCCCAAATGAAGAGAGAAAGTAAGGATTTCGGTTTTTCTTTTAGTTTGGTGACATGGGCAACTGGAATGGATTCATATTTATTTCCATATGGGACAGAACAACTTTGAGACTGTATTATAACTAGTAATTCTATATGTAGTTTATTTGATGTGTTTTGATGCGGCGCATCCCTATCGTTTGTTTTGTTTATTCTTTTGTTATTTTTACGTCATGCTATATAGTTTCGGTGTATGTGTATCATTGTGATTCCAAGAAGGAGCGTAAAAAGCAGCGTGTCCCTTCTAATAATTGTTTAATGATTATAATACAGTCCATTATTCCATCCGAAGAGTGAAAGGCTCGCCCTTGCCGAAGAGAAGGGAAGAAGATTCGTGTGGAATCTTATCATTGGTCCTTCGAGCCGGATTATCGTGTGGACGACGGAGGATCGTCGGAATTTTGCGAAGATATCTGGAGTTCCCATTGGATTTCGTCGGGATTACTGCGGATTCGTCTTGGTGTCGAGAGCATCGTCGAGGATTGATTGGACACGGGAGGATTCATTGCTGGTCCCATTTCTACAGTAAGCCCCGTTATTTATTATTGTCCGCGAGATGTTGCACATTAAAGCAACGATTGTGCTCATTGAAAAACATAAGGAGGTTTTTCAGAAAATTGTTGAAGAGCTTAATGACGAATTAAACGATCCACTTCCTGATCTGAAAACGCTACAGGATTTGGACGAGCGGTTGGGAAGGGAAATGACTTGTTTAGTTCAATTATATGGCGAGTTCGATACTGACGGCAATGAGGATATATATTGTCGGCATCTCGATGACGTGGAAGAGCTACAAAGGACTCATAGAAGGGTGGTCAAGGCGTCTAGAGTTATGGCCAGGCGGCTCGAACACGTGGAGGATCTGCGTCTTCGAGAGAGGCAGGGGGCTGCACCTGCATATCCAAGTGCGCATTACAAGGTTAGTGCCGAGTCATCTTCTCTTCCATTAATGCGGCTGCCTCAACTTGAATTGCCAAAATTTGATGGGGAGCTTACTAAGTTCTCGTCATGGATGGAAACCTTTGAGGCTAATGTCGATAATTTTGATATCCATCCTATAACGAAATTTACCTATTTAAGATCGTCTCTTCAAGGGGTTGCTCTCGAAAAGGTTGACTCTCTTCCTGTCACTGGCGATAACTATCCGGAGGCCTTAAAAATACTCAAGGAGCAGTTCGGATGCAGTCGAATGGTCATTCATAGGCTTGCACATAGGTTATTGTCCACAGAACCAGTGAAGGGTAGTCCAAAGGAGTTATATAGTTTCCATGATGATTTGCTATCAATTCAAAGAGCGCTCAAGGCTAATGGAGTGGATGTCGAAGAGCCTAACGCCAGGAAGCTAGTGATTCCCCTCCTCGAGAGCAGAGTGTCGGGTCTCCTCAGAGATGGTTGGGAGAAATTTGTGAACACGGTTGAAGACGACTGCGAAATAACAGTAAAATGCTTCCTCTCTCATGTTCAAATAGCGGCTAAGGTGGCAGAATCACGAAAGCCGATCAAAGTGGAGGATGGGTATTCAATGCCCAAACGAACAGTGCATAAATGTGTAGTGGATTCCTTTCGATGCCCTAACTGTTCCATGGCGCGACATTCATTGGATAAGTGCTCCATTTTCAAGAATATGTTAGTGCATGAGCGTCAAGCACAGGCACGAAAGGTTGGCGTTTGCTTCAGGTGCTTGGAGACAGGACATGGTATGCGAGAGTGTCCAACGGCACCTAATTGTCGGGATTGTGGTGGTAGGCATCATACTCTCCTTCACGGGCCTTGGACGTTTGATGCAAGTGCAAGTGGGTCTGTGTCTACTGATAGCAATTTCAACGTGGGTCATATATCGTCATTCAAATCTGCTCTTTTAATGACTGCACGGACACGGGTTGTAGCGGACAACCGATGTGAAGGAGTTCGTGTCATGTTTGATCCGGGGTCCCAAGTTAGTTTCATATCAACACGAGTCGTAAGGGCCCTTAATCTTCAAGGAACTTGTGTTCAAATGGCTCTAAATGGGGTAGGGCCAATGGGTTGTCCTAGCAGGACATACTATCGGCACAACGTTACGTTGCAGACTCGAAATGGAGGATACATTGGTATCGAGGCCCTCGGAGTGAGGAATTATCGGAATATTCACTACCCGTCCCTAGAACTGTGATCTCTTATCCGCACCTACGTTTTCTTGATCTAGCGGATGAAGTGGATTTGCCGGGGAAAATTGATATATTAATAGGAGCCGACATGATGGTAAAATTTATCACACCTATCCCGGATAGAATTGGTGAACCTGATCAGCCAACTGCTAAGCACACGAAACTCGGATGGGTCGTGTGGGGGAACGTGTGTATGTACTCAGATGTTTCGAGGGTCATATCACATATCACTCAGGAACAATGTCCTGGATATTTCAAGATTTTGGGAACTGGAGGAATTTGGGAGGTCCCTCTTCTGGTGATGAGAAGAGAGCAGTGGAGATTTTCAATTCAGGAGTTCGATTGAACAGCGCGCATCACGTTGAGGCTCCTCTCCCTCTCAAGGCTGATTTTTTTGATATGGCAAGTTCTAAAGTTTTAGCTTCAAAACGCTTTAATAGTCTTGAATCGCCATTTCGTCATAAGCCGGAATTTGGATGTGTATATCGCAAGACCATGAAAGACAGTTTTGATTTGGGGTTCGTTGAGGAGGTTCCCAAAGACGAGGAACCAGTAGTGGAGGAGGAGGGCAGCGATAATGGCCCAGAGTCTGAAGATGAATCCGATAGCGGAGATTCATGGATTGTAGTTGAAGAAGACTCTTCTAAGATGTCTGAGGCTCATGAAGAATCCCTGGAAAGGGACATTTGTGGAGATATTCTACGGGCCTTATCCTCATCTACGACTCCTCAATCTCTCAATCCCGAGGATGAAACAATGCCAAAGAGTAGTCATTCTTCAATAAAAGACCTTCCTCCTCAATACCCTAAAATTAAAAAGGGTTATAACTACGCTCATAAGCCTAATCGAGACTTGAACGTGTTTCTTACGGCTAGCGTTGTGCTTGGACTTGCGCTAGCCTTTGGTTTCGGCTATGGACACTTCTTAGGATGGTCCGAGCGTCTTGAGGCCAATCGAACGGAGTCTTCACTGGACGAAACCATTTTGATTGAGCAACTTAAGTCCGAAAATGAGGAACTTCGGATGTCTATAAATGAAGCCAAGGTTCTTCGCAATCAAATAAAGGATTTAATGCTCGAAAAATCGAATTTAGAGAAGGAGATCGAGGAGCTACGCATGAATCAGGACATACTCACCGAGAGCCTTGCCTCCCAAAAGAGCATAGACGAACTTCACTACATACTGGATCAGAGCGATAGGACTTCATCCAGGAGTTCAGCTACGTCAATTACATCAAAGACTTTATAAAGGAGTCAACTGGTGAGACTCAACGTATAGTGAGAAACGCCAAGAAGAGATTTGACTCTGAGTGGAAGCCTAAGCTCAATGTGGTGGGTGAAAAGTTCTCGGAAAAATGGAGGGATCTCAAGGACTATACCCAGAAATCCGGCCTAAAGGAGAAGATGGAGACCATGCGAGACACCGTCAGCAAGGTGAGGGAGTCCATTGTCTCCTTTGTGGAGGATTTAAAGGTCTTTGGCCAGGAGTGGTTCATGGATGACGACTTTAGCTGGCCTATGGCGAAAAAGGAAGACATCAAAGAGTCTCTAGAGGTTCAACTAGTAAAGGAGGACAACTCCTGGTATATCCGACGTGGGAAGGATCGGGAGTTCATTCGAAATCAAGGGGATGGACGGTGGCCTCTTGGACGTGTTGTTGGCGTTTATCTCGGGCACGACGGACTTATTCGGAGCGTGGAAGTCAAGCTGCCAAATCAACGAGTATATCATCGCCCTATAACGAAATTGCTCTGGTGTTATCAAGTGAAAATAGTCGTTCTCGTGGAGCGGCCAATGGTGGGGAGTAAAGGAATACTCCCGTTTGTGGTTTTGTTACTGTTTGTTTTTTTTTTTTGTTTCTTTTGTAATGTTAATATTCGCATACTTCCTAGCCATTTGGATAAACCAAGTGTATGGTTCATCGGTGGGGAGTATGGTAATTCTATATAGTTTATTTGATGTGTTTTGATGCGGCGCATCCCTATCGTTTGTTTTGTTTATTCTTTTGTTATTTTTACGTCATGCTATATAGTTTCGGTGTATGTGTATCATTGGATTCCAAGAAGGAGCGTAAAAAGCAGCGTGTCCCTTCTGTAAATTGTTTAAATGATTATAATACAGTCCATTATTCCATCCGAGGAGGAAAGGCTCGCCCTTGCCGAAGAGAAGGGAAGAAGATTCGTGTGGAATCTTATCAATAACTGTCAATGAAAAGTCTCTACTCTTGAGAATTGTAGATACTTATACCTAACTTATTCAGGAGACCAGGATGTCATTACAGTCATCTTTCTCAGAGAAGAATGGAACAAACTCTGAATCTCCTTGTTCGTAAAGGATTTGTTGTACCACTTTAAAGCAAAATCTCACTTAATCTAGAGGCCTAAGTTCTGCATATTTTGAGTGAGTTTAAGTCTCTCGCAAGGTCATTTAACTCACCCTGGTTGCACTGCTTCGGCTAGGATGTTGTATCTTCAAAGTGTATATCATCATCATTGTGTGAACTATCACATGCAACTGCTCAGTCGCCACTCTCATCATCTGTAACATCTGGAAGTGACTAGAACACTGGAATTGGAACTCTTCACTGTGGGGCACTGGTCTGATAGCAGGAATCCAAGTTTAAATACTTTAAAATCTTTCTATTTTTTTAATACATATACTGTTTATAGTGCAGCAATGGCAATCATCTGAGGGTTTTTTTTTGGTTCTCTGGCTTTTTGGGCCTCTCTGATAATTTTTTCAACTTAAACTAGTTTCCACCCCCACTAATATGACCATGCCATTTCCAAAACCACCCATACCACTTTTGTAGCTCATAAACAAAAAAGTTGTGATTTTGTTTAAAAGTTGAAAATCGAAAACACAAAACTCAAAATTCAAAAATTCGGACACTGATTGAGCAAAATAGTTTTAATTAAGTTATCAGGGACCATTAGGTATTCAAATCAGTTGATATATCTCAAGAAAACTTTTCACTGTTCCCCAGTGTAATAATTAATTTTTGTAAATTTAATTGAAATCCTGACTTCTAGGTAATGGAATATTTATGTAACTGAAAATCCAGACGTGATACAGCAAACGGTTTTGATTTTTCAAATCAGCGTACCCAAATTAGTCTAAATCATTTTTCACATCTCCAGTAAAAAAAATATTTGAAATTTGTTATTCAGTGAATTATCGACAGATAATTTTGTCGTTACTTTTGCTGTATTCAATTAATATTAATGGATGGAATTGGAGTAGCATATTCAAAGGATTAGAAAATGACATGAATTGAGGCCAATGAAGAAAATTCAATTAGTTTTTTTAAAGAATTATATTCTTATCTCTGAACTGATATTCACTCCTCAACATTCGCGAGTCAAGTGGTACTTTGTAGCATAATACTAACTATAGTGTTATTATTCCCTGTCCTTAGTTTATATTAATCACATTTCTAAAAACACACACTTTTTTCTTACCCTTAACTCTATATTTCAATATATAGATATATATATATATATAATTAGTAGTTAGTTAGAAATTTATTACTGTTTACAATAGACAGGCATATACAGATATACATAAACTAAAGGGTATCCGGACAATTCCCCCTAGACAATTCCCCCCCGGACAATTCCCCCCAGACAATTCCCCCCCGGACAGTTCCCCCCGGCGAATTCCCCCCTAGACAATTCCCCCCAGACAATTCCCCCCTGCGCAATTTCAATGCCATTGGACATTTGAAACCTAACATCAAAGTAAAAGGATGTTTCTACCATTTATCTTCAAATATTTTGAAAAACGTTAAGAACCTAGGATTGCAGCAGCGATATTTGGAAGATACAGAATTTGCCATATATTGTAGAATGCTCTGTTGCCTTGCTTTTTTACCAGAAAAAGATGTTATTACTGCCTTTTTTTTGCCTATATGTTCAACAGAATTGCATCCGAATGGATATAAATAAGCATTATTGCATTAAAATTAGTCTATCAACCTAGGATCTAATCAATGAGGTAGACCAAAATGACCATCCCCTCTCGGGATTCGAACCTGCGCCCCCAACATTGAGAGTTGAACACGCCTTAACACGCACGGCTATCGAGCTCCCTTGCCTTTGAAGAGCTCGCAGATAAAATGAAAGAAAAGTTTAGTACCGACTTCGACGAAATCTTCGATTATTTCGAGGACACCTACATTGGTCGATATGGAAGAAATGCTTCCCGTAGTCGCCCTATATTTACAATAAATTTGTGGAATATCTTCAACCAAACGGACGAAGGACTACCACGGACAAACAATAATGCGGAAAGATGGCATCGTCGGTTTTCCTCGCAAGTTGCTTCCTGCCATCCAATTCTATGGAAGTTCCTTGAATTCTTAAAAAATGAAGAAAACTTGATTCGTATCGACATCATTCAACAGCTTGCAGGTCATCCTCCACCTCTTCAAAGAAGACGATATCGCGATTGTAATCACCGAATTTTGACCATTTTGAAAGATTATGAGATTCATGAAATTGTAGATTATTTATGAGCTATTGCTCAGAATATTGCATTTTGAAAACATTTAGAAATATGTTTTTATATTGTTTTTGAATTATCTCTATGTGTTTACTTTAGAAATTATATAGAAAATAAAATTTTAAAAATATGTAAAAACACAACTTTCATAAAAAATGATAAACCAAAATTTTATTTCTATTATGTATGTACATATAAGTACTACTAAGTATACGTATACTAATGCATATATGGAGATGATTTACCAGGGTTGGAATTTTAGGTACCAGGGAAGGTGTATTTTTTAATGAAACAATTTTTTTTTTTTTTTTTTTTTGCTATATGTTTCGATATAATTTCATCCGATAGGATATAAATAAGCATTATAGCATTATAATTAGTCTATCGAACCTAGGATCTTATCAATGAGGTAGACCAAAAATGACCATCCCCTCTCGGGATTCGATCAATTTGTTATTGTTCAAAAAGTATATTCATGTAAAGGTTGCTTTTAGTTAAAAATGTTTTTTCATATAGATGGGAATTCAACGTCAAGAAAGTATCCAAAATCATTGGCTAATTATTGCACATTTTGAAACAAAGAAAATATTCCTTTTGATGTGCTTTATCTTTGGTTTGAAATCTATCACTCAAATTAGATTTATTGACAACGATTTTTTTACAAATTTGTATAAGTTAGACTTTATGATATATTTTCCTTTATTTTTTATTAGGATAACTGTCCAGGGGGGATTTGCCGGTTGGGTATTGCAAAGGGGGGAATTGTCCGGGGGGGAATTGTCTAGGGGGGAATTCGCCGGGTGGGAATTGTCCAGGGGGGAATTGTCTGGGGGGGAATTGTCCGGGGGGAATTGTCTGGGGGGAATTGTCCGGGAATCGTATCTACATATGTTGTTGGTAACTAAATAAATTTGAAATTTGAAAAATAAATAGATTTTTAAATTTAATTTGTGCTATTTGTTATACCCCATTTGCAGAATAATTTAAAAAATCTCATTGCGGATACTAATCATCATAATAACTTAATTTTCATGAGCGCTATCCTAACAGCCCTCGCAGGATGCATTCAATCGGCCCAATTTTTTTTCCTGACGATTTTTAAAGTTTGGAAAACCAGAAAATCATGAATATAAATGTTTTAAAAGAAAAGTGTAATAATGTGAAAACTCATATATATATTTATCAAGTTTAGGAAAATAAAAATAAATTATACAAAAAGCATTTGTTACAACAATGGCCATATAGCACATGGGCTGAAAAGTCCCGGGCCTAACACATATATGACGGTATTTTATTGCAATAACCTTTTTATCAGTTAATACTAACCTTCAAAAGACAGCTGTTAAAATTTCATAATATTCTATTCATTAGTTTTTGAGTTATGGTGCTAAGAGTGACGCTACTGTTGTTATTTTTAAAACAAGGGATCAAAAATAATTTCGTGTTTTAATTTTACACTGCTTCTTGAGGAGAAAAAATACTGTTCAAGCGAAGCAATGGCTTGAAAAGTGTTATGGGGATTCCGCTCTATCAGAAACAACAATAAAACGTTGGTTTGCTGACTTCAAATGTGGTCGTAGAGACACCAATGACGCAGAACGCAGTGGACGTCCAAATGAGGCGGTAACACCAGAAAACAAAAAAAAATCCACAAAATCGTTTTTAATGATCGAAAAGTGAAGTTGTGTGAGTTAGCTGACATTGTAAAGATATCAAAAAAACGTGTTGGCTTTATATTGCATGAGCATTTGACTATGAGAAAGCTCTGTTCAAAGTGGGTGCCGCATTTGCTTACTGTTGACTAAAAACAGGAAGGTGCTGATGATTCTGAGAAGTGTTTGGCCATGTTTAAACGTAACAAACTGGAATTTTTGCGTCGATATGTGACAATGGATGAAACATGGATCCATCACTTCACTCCGGAATCAAAACGATCGTCATTTGAGTGGACAGCAACTGGTGAACCTCGTCCAAAGCGCCCGAAAGCACAACAATCGGCTGGAAAGGTTATGGCCTCGGTATTTTGGGATATGCGTGGTTTAATATTCATCGACTATTTTGAGAAAGGAAATACCATCAACAGTGAATATTAAATAGCGTTATTGGAGCGTTTGAAGGCCGAAATTGCAAAGAAACGACCGCATATGGCAAATATTTTTTTGTTTTATCTAGACAACGCACCCTGTCACAAGTCAATCAAAACAATGGCGTGAATTGAACTTCGAGTTGTTCCCACATATACAGTATTCGCCAGATTTGACTCCCAGCGACTACTGGTTGTTCTCTGACCTGAAAAAAAATGCTCGCCGGTAAGTTATTTCGCACGAATGAAAGGGTTGTCGCTCAAACTGAGGCCTATTTTGGGGGAAAAGATGGATCGTTCTACAAAAGTGGTATTGAAATGTTAGAGCGGCGCTGGAATGATTGCTTTGCTCTTGATGGAGATTACATTGATGAGTAAAGCTAATTTCGAATAAAAAAATGCCCATGTGTTATTATCATATCATGCTAAAAATAGTATATTTTGCTGGTTATTTATTCTAATTGTTTTCAAATGTTTTCATCAGTAACAAAATTCACTAAAAGGAAAGTGTTTAAAAGCAAAATAATATTTGGACTATATATCCTCCCCCATCTTTAATTATTTCAATTATTAGTGCCTCCTACATTCAAATTCATATCATGAATTTATAAATATACATATCCATAACAAAGTATATCATATTTATTCACACAGTCTTATATTCATTCCTCTTTAATTAATTAAACTCTTCCCATTTAACCCATGATGATTAAAAGTACAGATACTTCTGCACTTAAATGCATTTTTTCACGGACCGTCTATCTGAATTATTTTTTTTCCCCGCGCACGCGTAAATATTAGTGAGTGTGTTAATAATCAATTTAAATGAAACAAAAAGGCTTGGAGGGGGAGGAGATGATGTCAATATCACCGTGGTATATGTTAATTTATGGAAAAGCAATAAAATACGTTTGAACCATCACATGGTGTGTGAAAGGGTGCGTAACCGTTGTTAACTTTTAACGATCCCCCTATTATTTGCACATCAATTATTTTAATACAAAATAATTTCACTTTCTAATCAAACAAATTGATATTTTTGGTGGATCCTGCTGTTGGATAGAGTTACAAATGAGACGTTTTAACCCATTTGTAGATTCTTATGTTGTATTGACATCATATATAATCCTATATTTGATTGTAGAATCTATTACATGCCTAAAGAATCACATGTTTTGTGTAAGCTAGGCGTCAGGTTCTAATCAGGTTTTATGGCTTAATGACTTTAGAGACGGATATTTACTTTACAGAGTTGGGATTTGGTGAAACAAACAACAATTGCCACAACCTGTAGTTGGTGGAAAGCTGATTCCATTCAGTTTTTGTATATTTTTCGAAAAAATACATATTGAAGGTATATTTTATTTAAAAATATAATTTTAGTATATATATATATATATATATACTAAAATATATTTTTAAATAAAATATACCTTCAATATGTATTTTTATTTAAAAAAATAATTTTAGTATATTAAAAAATAACTTAAAAACATCAATATGAGTACCCTCTTATTCTTTTTCCTTCTTAAAACTATAAAAGAACCCAAGAAGGAGCTGTTATTTAAAATGGTGGTGTGTCAGCACTTATGCTAATTTTTTTAAAGACTTTATTTG
>CP045903.1:11059624-11081994 GCA_013387185.1 Caligus rogercresseyi
AACCAATTTCATAACTTTTTAATATTCTTAACTACTTCACATTCTTGTGGGCCTACCTAAGTGTCTAGTGAAGAAATGACAATACAAAATATTTATGTTTATAATATTTTACTGTGAATACTTATTTCAATACATTTGGAACTGGACTGAAAAATGCAAAATGATGGAAAAAACTAAAATATTTAAAAAAAATCTAAGTAACCACATGAATCATTCTAAATGGAGGATCCTTCAATCCAAACATATTAAAACACATTGACCAAACAGAGGGGTCAGCGGTACTTGCAGCAGGCCAGCATCACTTGTGACGGTCCTGCACCTGCAACGTTACTCTCATTCACTGCCTTCGTGCAAGGGACTGCATGCAGCGAGCCATCTGTTTTCTGACTTTTTTCCTGATTTTCATTTTCACATAACTCGGTCCTTCTTTTAAATAGCTCGGTTATTATTTTCTGCATTCTTTTATCTCTCCGTATACAATTGCTTTTCTTCCAGCCACGCACTTCCTAAATCAGCTTCTGAAAACATTCCCATACATTGGCTGTCTAGTTGATACAGTAAATATTTTAACACGTGATAATGTAAATATTAGGGAAAACGTGTGCTTACTTACAAATCATGCTCACATTTAAATCATAAGCTTACGGTCCTGTATCCCACTAAAGCGGAGATAGGCTCAGCTGTGCCCCCGTTACAAACAGCGTGAACATCCTATTTGAAGAGAGTAAGTTATTATTTGTCTGAGTAGACATGTCTCAGTATGATACCCAATCACAAAAACATGCAGTTTCTAAAAGCCGATATAACATTTCGCTGACACAGTTTTAAAGACGAGTCGAGATACTTCATTTACAAACTAACTGCGGAGCAAGTGCGGGCAGGAGATGGAAACAACGGAACGCAAGCTCCAGAAAGGCACCAACAGAAAAACCAAAATATGGATATTTGTAGACGTTTTGAAAACTGATTACCATAGGCTACTGGATGGCTTTCCCAATAGTAAAATTTAGTACCATTATTTCCAAATATTTTTTGGGGGGTCTGAAAAGGGTGGATTGAAAGCGTCAGTCGATGCAATGGAAGCTGGCACATGCCGGAGATCCTTGACTATTTTAAGCAAGCCAAGCTGTTATTTTCATCGGAGCTAGTCCAAAATGAACATATTTTGGGTAGCTTAGATATGTTTTCTTCTTAACCCTTTACACGCCAAACGTTCCCATTTTGGGAACATACTTTTCAAGTGTTCTGCATCGCGTCATATTCAATAAAAACAAAATTAAATGAGTTTATATTATAAATTAAGGCTTAGAAAACAAAATATTTTATTTGTAAATAAACGAAAAACTAATTTTAATACTATTTGAGGGCTTGAAAAACCGAGTTTATCAAGTTTTGGACTTATCTTATGATAATAAGAAAAATATGGTCAAAAACTGGTATTAATACTATTTTATAACTATTTTGATTAGGAAATATACTAAAGATTACATTGAACAATTTTTTTAAATAATATGAATATTTTAGTAGACTAAAATCGACTTTTAAAATGATGTTCCCAAAAGGGGAACGTTGGCGCCTATTGGTACTCATTTTCATGCTCTTCGTATTTACGTATTCTTTGTTTCCTTTCAGTTTACGTACGTTAGTACATATAACTAAAAGACAAATGTGTTTATAATTATTTTATAATGGATGACAGAGTTGAATAGTAAGTTATTAATATTATAATTTATTTCGATTCATTTTATGATTCAAATGATTTAGAGAATCTATTAAAATATCCCCCATGACTTCCTCAGTTGTGCTATAGAGGAGATCGAAAACATCAAAAGTAAGGAAATCGAGATTGTGGTTCTAGGTTTTCCAACGAATAGTGAGCGGGATATACCTAGGGACGAAGAAAATGACGACGAATATCAGCATCAAGACTCCATTCTTGTTGAAGTAACTGAAGACATTGACAATTATATGGCAACTCCCAATTAGACAAATATAAAGTTTTGAAATCTTACCCTTGACATGGTAAAAGAAAATTGTTTCCAGTGTGGTGGATTTTACGAAAGACTTAGCGTGGATAATCCATGATCCCATATCGTGGATTATCCATGATCCCATATCGTGATTACTAGGTGCAAAACATTATATGAGGAACAAGTCAGTAAGATTTGGCTATAAAATTTGGATGATGTGTAGCTCCCATGGATATCGATAGAATTTCGATGTTTAATCCGGAAAACACAAAACCAGGAAGACAATTAGAGTGTATATTTCTGAAATGGGTGGGGTAAATATTTGCAACTAGTTATACATGCTCAAAAACGGTGGTGGAATCTTTTTATTCTTCTACTCAATTTTCCGTTGTGGGAGTATTTAAGTGTTATTCGTTGGCCACCTAAACGATAAAATGAGCCATCGACAATTTAGGAGGGATATTGACTCTGATACAACGTCAAAGTAATCGAGTGCCTCTTGGAGGACGTACTTCTAAGTCCACCAGAGTTATAAGACTGACAGAATAAATATTTTTTTTTTGTAATCATGTACTCAACAAAGGTATGTCATATATCAGAAAAATACTATAATTCAATGTACAAAGTGTATTAAAAGATTGCGTAGTCCTATTTATTACAACAATTAAAAGTTCCATTGTCGATGAAAAATGTTGAAAAAGACATATATAAAGGAAATTAAGAATAATATTAAAATGTACAAAATTGTAGTACTAGAAGCGCCAACGTTCCCAAAATGGGAACATACCAAAAACATGACTTAGAATTTAGTCAGCTAATTTCGTTTGGGGTACATTCAAATCAGGTTAAAGGATGATTATATTTCAAATTTGAAGAAATCGGATAACATTCACAGAGCCGCGTTTAAAGGGTTAAAAGGCGAGCGTTACTGCATTTTTGTATTTTTTGGTGTTTTTTTTTTCAGTATAATAAACTCTTACCGGTGCGCCGCACCGCTCCAAAATCTTTTACAGGAACGCAGCACCGCCCCGTACCGGCTTACTTTCAAGGCTGTATATATGTAGCATATGTAATGATGAAATAATGCCTACAAATAAAGCTTTTGGTTTTTCATCGAATTTTAAAAATTTCTTCACATTTGCATTAATCTGCCCGATTGGGAACAACTTTATAACAAATATAAAAAAACCAAAAATCAAAAAATCAACAATCAAACCTTAATTTTTTGAAAAAATCAGTTTTTAGGTTTTCTGAAAATAATTATGAAACACCTGAGAATGATTTATTTTATAGTTTGTTGTCAGTCCTTCTAAGTTTCTTCTTATCAACCCAAGTTAAAATCTGTGGTTTACCAGGAGCGGAGAAAAAAAAATACTTTTCCATTTTCCAGTTTGTATGCCAAAACTCAAAAAATTATAAACTAAAACTCATTTTTTATCAAACACAAATTATTAGCAATGCACCACTCTATAGATATTATTTTATAACTTTATGCGATCAACCTTAAAAACAACCCACAAAAGGCCCCCAAAATTTAGGATTTCAAAAATATCTGCCTCATCCATGAAATTGGGCCTCATATTCAGTCCCGGATTTGAGGGTCTTAACGACCTTGAATTCGGATACTGATTTATCAAAGTTGCTCCCTGGTCGATTCTAAATATTGTTGTGCAAAAATATATACGAAAACTTGCAAATTGAAAAGAATCCGAATCCAGGCCCAAATATGTCCCGGAGGCTGGACTTGACTTCACCAACATAGACTTATTTTTCAAGGCCTTCATTTTGTAGTTTATGACTTTAAAAACACTTTGAACAAAAAAGTTGCCCCACAGGCTTTCTTGAATTACCCGACAGGCCGGTCCGGTTTTCCGGAAAATTTCTGTGGGACCGGATTGGAAACTCTACTCTTGATATACTTTGAAGTGGCTTTTTTCGAAATGCGAAAAAATCAAAAGTTAAGGAAATGCCATAATCCGGGTCCGGAAGTGTCTGGATCCATAATTTTTTTCATAAAAAACGGTTCTTCGGGCAGAGATGCAAATTACTTATTTTTGCGTTCTGTCTCTAGAACATCTCACTTAAGAACTACGGACAACCAAATTTTCCATGCTAGGCCTAAATTTTGTTTTTAACAAAAAATGTATATGACCAAAGCCCACAAAACTCCTTTGTAGGGCCGAGCCCTTCTAATCCTCAAAATTCATGCAAACCGCAAAGCCCTCTCACAGATGCAAATATGGTCTGATCATAATCTAACCTAGCGCAAAAATATAGCCGCTTGAATAGAACACTAAAATATGGTCATTTTTTTGAAATATAAAGCCGATTATTTCAAATTGTACGAAAGATATATAAATTATAAAAACTGATTTGAAATGCAGAGATATAGTAGAAAAATAAATACTTCTGACATTTGGTGTTATTTTACTTTGCACGAATATAACTGGGCCTGAACCATTAGAAATGATGAAAATACTGATTTTCAAAAAAAGGCCATAAAGTCCAAACCTTTTTTCAGACGATATTTTGAGTGGCATTTTTGGAATCTACGTAAAAATGGGACTCAATTTAGAAATTTCAGCCCAGGGGCAAAATCCTGTTACATAGTGTAATCGGTGTTTTTAAGACTTTTACTTTTTTTATTCATTTAACGTTCATTTTTTCTAATGTACGGGGTACAATACTCGTTCTGTGAGCTTATGAGCTATTTTTAATGGTTGCCCTAATTCAAGATTGTATAGATTTACAATATGTGCCATATTTCCTTCTATTTTTACTATTTATAAATACATTTTCCTATCCGGAGTCAGAGGATGATGAAAAGTATTGATGCTTCCATGGCATAATTCTATGGAATATGTTTTCTGATTCACTTTGTGGGCGTCACAAATAGTGGATCGAACAATAAATCAAATTTCCGTTACAGCTTTGATCATTTGATCAAAGATGATCTTTTTAATTGTTCCAGAATTCAAAGTCGAAACAGGCTGCATAACTATCATATCATGATCAACTGAATGAAGGCTCTTATCATGACACAAAATAGGGTCTTAGTTACTTGACCATCATCCACCCATAAAAATTCACAGCAAAATATTCAACTCGTTTTGTACAATATATTCCGTCAAAATTATACAATTATTTTTATCCCTATTTTGACTTAGATCCTTGAAGCGAGCCTTTAGGTAAGTTATTGTAGAGTCGGCCAATCCAGTTTCTAAATTCAAAGATGAAGAAAGTTTCGTAAGGCGACGTATTGTAGATAATGTGAGAACTTCTCTACGTAGATCTCTATAAAGACTCGTTGAGAAACCTTTCCAGGACATAGATAAGGCGTACAAGGCAGGACTGTATCTCCGTTGTTGTGGACATTTAAACAACAAGAATAATTGTTCAATCAAAAAGTGTAATTTCTTCGCTTTTGCTTCGTCCAAATGGGGCAAGATATTTGTCAAATGATTTAAAGCTGTGTTTAATTCATTTTCCAAGCCAAATAGTTGATTGGTGGAAGAGTTTGATGTCAATGAATTTAAGAAGGCCAAAATATTAAGAAGGGTGTCACATTTTGAAATACGATTGTTCTTGGTGATATGTTCGAGATGATTAAAAGATAGATCTCTATCTTTCACCCTGAAAAATACATTATAACAGGAAATAAAGTCATCGTAGTTGTATGAATCAGTATCAATAAGAAAATACTGAGGAATAGTCAATTTTGACATGTGAAAAACAATATATAAATAAAGAAGGTTAAGGAATGAAGTTTGGCTTACCGTATATGGATTGACATTTCTTCATTAATCTTTAGACTGTCTATTGACGGTCCTCCATGACTAAAGTTCATCTTGAAGAACCATAGCTTTTTATCTTTTTCATCATAATGTTCTTGAACGCCGCTCGGAAGGCAAATCCTATCCATTTTAATTGAAGCTCTTCGAGTGTTAAAAATGAGTTGGCCTCTTCAAAAGCCTTAATCTTTTTTAAAATTCGCTTGAATTTGACACTTTCACTCCCGAAAAGGGAAAAGGAACTTATTTCATCCTTTTTGATTAAATATTTTAGAAAGGTAAATCCTTGAATTGAAATAAGTTTATTTTTTAAATAAATTTGGTTCTTAAGTCTGTTAGATTATACTTTTTTAAAGCGTTTTTATTTTTTTAAACATAATTAGGGAATACAGATATAAATCTACTTGATATTCAGTTGGATCTTCTAGTAATATCCATAATTTGTTTCTTAAATATGGTTATATTTTAATACATATTCCTCTAATGAACAATACAATATAACGTTCGAAAAAAATGTTTCATAATTGTGCAACAATAATGTACATTTTTACTAGCGAACTTTATATATATTCTAACAGTTAAAAAAACATCTTAATTGACAACAAGATGACTAATATGACTTGATAAAACAATAATCAAATGTTTAGAAAAAATAATTTCCTAAAATATTGTATTTCCCAATATTATATATTTGTTTGGGATGGTCAATTTTGTATATTAAAAACAATATATTTTAAATTACAAAAAACTGTTTTGATGAAGTAGAAAAACATTTATATAATTACCTCCGCCGAAGGAGGTATTGTTTTCACTGGCGTTTGTTGGTTTGTTGGTTTGTTAGTTTGTTGGTTTGTTGGTTTGTGGTTTGTCAGCAGGATAACTCAAAAAGTACTGAACGGATTTGGATGAAATTTTGTGGAGTTGTTGGAAGTGCCAAAAGGAAGAAGTGATTAAATTTTGGCATCTCTGAGTGCAGATTAAGGCGCCAAATGAGCTAAATACTACTAAATTTTCCAAGTTAGCCTACTCTGCCAATAGATGTCGCTGTGCTGTGAAATTGGGTGCCGGGAGCGTGTTCCTCTCGGATTTCCGTCTAGGGAACCCTCCCCCGTCTCTCTACGCCTCCCCAGTCGTGAAAAATCCGCCTCGGAAGCTCATGACGGCGGAGGTTTGCACTCTCTGAGTGTATATATGCCTCTAGTTTACTATTGCCATTGCTTACATGTATACATGGAAAGTATTTTTGAACTCTAATATCTATTCAAATATTGTATTATGATATATATATATATGTATAACCTGACATAATCGACGATAAAAAAGTTTTGTATAATATAAATACTTTTTTAAGACTAAATCAATCCAAGCAAGGTTGCAAACAAACATTGGCATATTGACTTTTAGAATCAGGACATGCGTAATAATTTATAAATCTTGTAATATTCAATTTCGTATATGATCATGCTAAAATATATTTGAAAAATGTATTGCCCATTTCTGACAACAATAATATTTTGCTCCTTCTAAAAGCAAATAAATAATTTAGGCGTTCGTCATAAAAAGTGAGCAGTAATGAAATGAAGATAAAAAGTTTCTTCATTACTTCCAAATAGTTATTTTGTACAAATAAGAAGAAAAAGTTGTACAAACCCATAATAGTTTGTGTTGATTGAGTTAAATGTTTGACGTTTATATCTAAACTTATTATTTACTTTTCTTATTTTATATCAAAAAAATTATCGTAATATTACTTTTGGACATACATATTTTATAAAGAAAAATCATTATGTCAATGACCCTGCTAAATCATCAAAAACTTTTTTGATTGCGAATTGTTCTACCTCGAAGGATATGCTGATACATATATCTTTGGCAGACGTCAAAAGAGACGTTACCCCTGGTATCAAGTTACTTCTTACCATCCTTGGAATATCTCAGTTTTTTTATCTCCTACGTCGATTTTTTATTATTATTAAACTAATCACGTATGGGTATACAATACAGTATATAAAAGACGATGCTAACCCCTAAAAAAAAATATATATATATTATTTTCTAAAATATATCATTGAACTTAACCAAACAATAAAATTTCTCCTAAATTACATTTAATTAACAAGGATAAAATGAATCAAAAAGTAAAAGTTTTAAAACACATAACACATTATATCATGCAACTTCTTAAAACTATTGATGATTTTTTTCAAAATTTAGCAATGCCTATATTTTTTTGGTCGGGTAGTATTTCACTAATTCGGTCGCAAGTGTCCAGGATGTTTGTATAAACAATAACAGTATTATATCACCTCAGTCATATATATGATGGAGGAAGTTATCTTTTTTTTGCTTTACTATGATCCGAGATATTTTTTCCTTAATTTAATAATCAAATTAAAGGTTTCATATAAACCAATATATCAGCAATATATCGATTTGCCGATTGATCTGCGATATATTACATCATCCAACAATGAGTATAGGCAACTTTCGCACCGATAGTTGCCGATAATGTTATAATTAAAAAAACATTCATTTTTCCAAATAAACAGAAATAATCTTATTTTCTTTCATAGAACTCAAAGAAGAACTCATACACAGTAGTAACCTGCGTAACTACATGCAAAAGTTCAAGTGTCTCTTGTGACTCGGCCGATTATTAGTTAATTCTCTTTGAGTAGGCACTCTTGCAAGGAGATATTTATACCGGGCATTCCTCGGCCTCGTGGCTATGTGCAGACATCGTATCTCAGGAATGTCGATATTACGAAAATTCCACTTTAACCCAATATTTCCTTGGCATCGCAAACTTATCCATAGAAAAATTGAGTAATACCTAACAACAAGGTACGGGATTGTGGAAGTTTTACTAAACCCAGAAATTGACTTCACCAGACCATCAGAACTTTGGAAATATCGAAAGAGTGAGGCAGTCGGTTGTGCATGCTTCTCGGCTCATAAACACACAGTTGCTATGGGGATTTTTCTTTCAAGACTCGAAGAAATTAACGCTTTAACAAAATGGAGCCACAGCACACACATCAAGAGAGTCAATGCATTTGTTGCAACATTTCCTCGACAGACTAATTTCTCTTATAGGCGATCTCCAATAGCCGACACGCTTTCCAAATTTGGCCCCATACGATTTCTTTTTATGATGTTATACGAAATCCCTGGATTATGTAGATCGACCACGGATCATAGCATACCTCAAGAATAATATTCATGAATACATTATCAACATATATTATAGTTTTTAACGCATGATACAATAGATCCTCAAAAAATGGAATCAATTTTGTTGAGACTCAATTTCTTATATTTAATCTTAATGAAAGGAAACTTGATTCAACACTAGTTAATTATTTGTAAAACATAATATCAAAATATCAGTTCATCGGACTTCTTCTCTTTGTTCTAAATATGAGCTCTCTATGGTACTAATTTAAGTCAGTCAATTTCTTTAGGTGTGTTACATGAAGGTGTCTATGACATTCTTGCAAATTGAGTTGATAATATCTCTTATTTTCGCCTTAATGGCTTCCATAAGCTCTGTTATGGGTTTTGGAGTCTCTTCGTAAACTCTGTCTTTCAAATAACCTCAAAGTGTAATACTGTCTTTCCAACCGAGTCCCGACATGATCTGTGATGAAAGGAAGCCAGTAGCTTGATATTTCCACCAATAATCATAGGATAATGCTGGTGAGCGATATCAGAACTTACTCATACATAATAAACCTGAAACCTTTCCCGAGATCGGTGAGAGATATTTTTACTTTTCCATTGGACTTTTTAGGACGTCACAAATTACTTTAACTGGCTGTGTTGAGGTTCTGCAAGATTCTACACTTCTAAAAAATCATGGAAAGTGTTCTATATCTCTAATTTTTAACATTTACTTATAATACAAGATATCCAATAGAAACAAGGCCCAACATTGATTACACTCAATTTCGCAAGTCCCATACTTCTCAAAGTGATCCACCATGTTCTGAATTTTACTCAAAATTGAATTTGGAGCTGACGCATCAAAGCACTCTTGCATTTCTTTTTAAAAAACATATCTTTCTGCAAACAATTAACACCGTGTTTTCTTCAGCCCAACTTCAACTTTGGTTTTGATGTATTAATGTTCATTCATTTTATCTTAGACTAAGAATACTGCACTGGGTCTTTTTATAGAACCTGACTTATAAATGCATCTTTACTTCTACCCACAATAAAATGAAGAGAAAATAGTTACCACATAAAAATGATGTTGATCTTTAAGTTTGCACGAGCTTCTATAACAAAGTCGTACCATGACATGGTTTGCAGATATACAGGAAATATCACTCTCTTTGATTAGCTGAGATGTAACTTCGAAGCGAATCACGTACGTAAATAAATCATTTATTAAATAAAATAAGTATGCTCCTCATAATGAAGTGAACGTCTTTTCCATGGGATTAATTGCAAAACGTAATGAATTCCTCTGCAGGGAATTCCATGAATTAAGCTACTTGGACATATACGTAGAGTCCAGTCCGATCAACAAGCATTTGAGCTCTGCATTAAGTCGTATATCTGACAAGTTGTTGTTATATTGTATTTATTGGTCTTAATGTCCAACGCCTTAATAGGCGATTATAAGATACTATAATTCATTAAGCAACTTTTTGATTATTTTTAAAGGAAAGTTAAAAGAATTTTAATTTTTTTCTTTCTAAAGCGTCTTTGCTTCTTAAAACTCTGACAACTATTCCAGAGTTTGTGAACAGTCCAAATTACTATTAATGCGTGCATGTGTAGGAGTGGGGAAAGATGCACTTTAGTCGCTAACCTAGTCAAACTTTAAAACTATTTGGTCTATTCGAAGCGGGGTCGCTCTCCAGAACTCAATGGTCAGATACCATGCAGTGATTTTATTAACAGATTTCAACCCCAACTAGCCCAGCTGATCTTCAATTATAATTTTGAATTAGTATCTGACTACATCTATAAGTACATTTGGAATTGTTCACCTTCATAGAGCGCTCCATTTTATCATTGTTGATCACGTCAGTGTTTGGATATTGTTAATAAACAATTTTTAAATATTATTCCTGGTTGAAATATTTGATAAATCAAGCTCGATTCTTATTTAACAAACTTGGATTAAATAACAATATTCAAAGATTTAAACAGAGCTCTTTTCCTTGTCAACTCGATTGATCAGAGAAACTGTATTTACGTAACTTCTATGTTTACATTTATATTCGGGTAAGTTTCCCATTTTGATAAGAATATTAAATAAACTAAGCACATACGAATATTGCCCATAGCATGATATAAATCATATTATCTACCAAGGTCTAAATAATAAGCGATATATTTGCTCAAGGAATAAAACACTACATGGAATATATCTTTGTTATATCCATACATACTTAAGGACTTAAGATAAGTCAATATTATTTTCACTAAGAAAAGAATAACATTAACTCAGTGGAAGTGCACACATCTACGAGGGCTGCTATATATATGTATGGCCAATATTTATTGTCAAAAAGATTTTTTTCAAAGGATTTTCCCAACCGATTTATACATTTTTGTATGCGCTCAAACCAATTGTCAAAACTCTATTTCCACTCCATATGGTTTATGAACGCTTCATCTTCTGGTCATTTGCTTCACAGTGTTTCTCCCGCAATCAACTTTTGTTGGATTAATTGTTTTGCTTGGGATCATACACAAAGATCCATGATTCATCATCATTCGACAATAACCTTTGAGATATTTGCAAATTTTGCTGGATCCAAGGAGAGCAGGCCTTTTTACGACCAAGTGGTCATCCAATATCGAATCTATGCTGGTGGAAGAAATGCCCAGAAATGTCTCTATCTAAAGGTATGTCACATGACTATCTTACATTATCAATTAATGCACGGCATCAATGTCCTCTGACACAACAGCCGTTTTTAGACGACCTTCACGAGATTCATCTTTGAGCTGGCGTCGGCCACGATTGAATGCATTGAAGCTGTTTTTCACAGTACTATAAGATTACACTTCATCGACAAACAAAGAATTATCTTCATCAATGCACTTATGCCGTAAGAATCCAATCAAAAGCTTTGAGAAATAATTGCACGAAAATGCTCACAAGATATTTTAATTTTTTGACACAATATTTTTTCTAGTCACTGTAAATGATGGTCGTATGTCAAAACATTTGCAGTAGGGTTATACTATAAATGTCAAACTTAACAATAGAAATGCCAGTTTGCACCTCGCAACACTTAGTGCTGACTTGACCTGTAATATACATAGCTTATATAGCGCTGGTTCGAAGAATATTCATGAACACTATTCCAATTTGATAATAATTAGGAAAGTAAGACCTAAAATAAATATGTTAACTCATTTTTCCTATTAGAAATTGTTTATTGTCCTTCCAGACAAGGTATAAGCCACTGAGACCGGCTATTGTTCAGGAATTGCTCCGGAATGACGTGTTTGGGTGGCATGAGGAAACCCATCTGCCATGCAGTAGGCCATAAAGAAAGCAAGTGAAAGCGAGTTATCCCACCAACTCAAGAAGTTCAATCATGACGTCATCGTAACCGGAGATAATAATGTTTTATTAAAATTAAAAAGTTTTCCCTTGGTCAGGTCATGGTACACCATAAAACAAGTAGACACTTGTCATAACTTAGTTAGTTATTTCGCTCATAAAAAGCTCTTTCGATTTTATCAAACACATTTCCATGGAAGCATAAATGCAGGAGGAAAAAAATTGCAACAAAGTCTGACTGAAGGGATGCGATAGTCGTGCGTGCTAAGCCGTGTTCAACTCTCAATGTTGGGGGCGCAGGTTCGAATCCCGAGAGGGGATGGTCATTTTTGGTCTACCTCATTGATAAGATCCTAGGTTCGATAGACTAATTTTAATGCTATAATGCTAATTTATATCCTGTCGGATGCAATTCTATCGAACCATATAGGCCAAAAAAAAATCTGACTTTACAAAAAAATAATAATATTTACAGTTACTAAACGCATTATCTAGTACGACAAAAAAAGAATAATGTTAATGGACCTAATCATTCACCAAAGCTGTAAAGGAAAAAGAAAACAATTAATTAACTTATTTTCTGTATATCGCAAATGATTAACTTGTATTCAATACGGAGGAAAAAAAAATATATTTTGAAATGTATATTACAAATAAGCAAACAGAGTTCAAGTTATTTTCATGAAGAAATTTTTAAATTAAACTATTATAAAACTTTTATCTTCTAGGCGCCTACACAAAAATATTTATTTAAGGAATTGTAATGTATTTGACAGCACAAATTCGATTTAGTGTTCTTACAGTACTCTTTTATCATGAATTTAAGTCTGCTATAAATCAGGCCTTCAAATCGAATTTCGAAGGTCATACCCTCAAACAAATTAACAAAAAGTAATGTTCTATTTCTAGATAAGATCAACAACAAAAGAACATAATTGGGTACCTACCGTTATATAAATAAAAGTACTATGTACTATCTCAATCGTCAGATTACATGCTTTAAAAATGTCGAACGCTTGTAACCCACTGCATTAATGTTTTATACGCTATATATGCCAAGACAAGTCAGCCCCACCCAATCTCTCCCCCCTCCCCACAGCCTCTCTGCCTACCACCAACTGTAACCTTGCACTTTGTGAAACGCCTGTAACAAACTGCACCGAGCTCTCATAAAACATTACGGAACATTTAAATAGAAGCTGTGATATCATTCCTCTGTAAAAATATATAAGTTTGGCAACTTTTGATTTTCTTTGATAGTTTCTCTAAGTTTGTATAATTATTTTACATAAAATATTTTAATACCAGTTATTTTTACCTCCGCCAAAGGAGGTATTGTTTTCACTGGCGTTGGTTTGTTAGTTTGTTGGTTTGTTTGTCAGCAGAATAACTCAAAAAGTACTGAACGGGTTCGGATGAAACTTTGTGGAGTTGTTAGAAATGTCAAAAGAAACAAGTGATTAAATTTTGGCATCTCTGAGTGCAGAATTAAGATGAAAAATGAGCTAAGCACTAATAAATATTCAAGTTAGCCTACTCTGCGAATAGATGTCGCTGTGCTGTGAAATCGGGTGCCGGGAGCGTCTTCCTCTCGGAATTTCCGTCGAGGGGAACCCTCCCCCGTCCCTCTATGCCGCCCCAGTCGTGAAAAATCCACCTCGGAAGGCTCATAAGGACCCTGTGACGGTGGAGGTTTGCACTCTCTGAGTGTATATATTTTTTTGTAAAATATACAATTAAATCACCAAATTTACAGGGCTTTATTTTTGTCAACTAAAAGATGACTTTTGCATTTTATTTCTTTAAAAAACAGCCAATTACTGTTTCCATGGGCATTTTGAGGATAAAGAGTTAAAATAATTAACATTTCACTAAACATCATATATTATGCTGAAAATCATTTCTAAATACGTTGAAATTCAGTTGTTGACTATTCCAACTAAAGATTTACGATAAGCCTTTTCATTCATCTTCTATTTTTCAATACTTATATTAATATTCCCTCCTTATCAATATATCAAAATCGTATTTCTATATTTAAATAACTCAATAAAAAAACAATATTTTTAGTGTATTGCCTTGATATAATATTTTTTATTTTTTTTTATTTTTTATTCAACAGTTTATGTAAATTTATATACAAAACAATATATAAAATTGATGCTAATAAGTAAAAATACAATATATAAACATTTTAGTTCATAATTATAGTAACATACATGAACAAGGAACATACTACCTAATTTCTCCAAAAGTAAAACTTAAACTATTAAAACATAAATACTAAAAACGAAGTGTAAAGGATCATTTAAATTTTTTTAATTTCTTTAAAAGTAATTTTAAAGCATCTCTTAAGACTTGGAGATTTTTTCTATCAGATTCATAGAGTTTTCTCTTTCTACTTGCAAGATACACAAAATAAAAATTGTGATACATATATGATGATTTATACTTTTTCATCCAATTGATTTGGAGGTATGTATATACTTTCAATATTTGAGCCTTTTAGTTCAATAGATAGTAAACTATTTATTTTACAAAGAAATTAATATTTACGTGATTCCTGATCAGTGGCTAATTTAAACCAAAAACTCGTCAAAAAAGTATCAAATATGAAATGTTTATGGAAAATAGCAAAATTAAGTGGCAAAGTTTCTCCTACGCATCGTTTACTATACTTGCTCTTTATATAATGAATGGCTCCATCCATTATACCATAAATATTTTCTACGCCACGATTAATCGAGGGAAGTTATTTTACTATTCGCAAACCTCGGAGTTATGTCGTCGATCGTAACTCCGTTCTTAATTAACTCAGCTTGAGCATTGTGGCATAGTGCTTATCGCTTATAAAATTCAAGTTTTCCGAGGGCAAAGATTTAAGGAGAAAATACTCACCCGTGAATGAAAAAACTGAAGGAAATAGAGCATTGAAGTGGCTAAGAGACTGGTGACAAGTTTCTCTCAACAAATTGAATGAGATGCGAGGCAAACAGCATACAATATAAAGATACCTCGAGTAAGTTGATGTGAAGAGATCTTCAGCAATCCATTTTTTAAAAAGTTTTTTATTTATTTAGTTTAAGTACCTTTACCCAGTTCATCTAATTAAAGTACCGAAGATATCAAATAGATAACTCTTTTTATTATCGTAGACTTATTCGAAACGTTTAAGGGATATACATAGTAAATAAGAGCAGCGCCTCTTGATCATTTGTTGGAGTATTAGGAACGACATCCTACCTGGGATGTGAGCAAACAGCTAAATATTTTACAGCTTCCAGCTAGACATCGTCTCCAAGTTTCTCAAAACATGTCTAAAACCCAACATCAACCTCACAATCAACATTAGTAAGAAAAGGGAAGGTCGTATTTGAAGACTTAAGTTTTCAGTTAAGTTTTTTAAAAATGCCTTTCGATATTTTATGTTTTACTATGAAATAACAACTCTTAAAACTAAAAAATATTGCATCTTTAATTTATACTAGTAAGTTCAATGACCACACATTGAGCACCTCCCAAAAAATTGTGTGAAGAAATTGGTTCTATGTACATACGGCCAGATTCACTATAGTTGAGAAACTCTTTTTTGCATGTTTAATCTTTGTAATAAATTTTAAATAAAAATTATAAAACCGAAATTCATATCAAATATGATATGAAAAGATGAAAATCTTAAAAGTATATATATATATATCTTTTTTTTTACTTCTTAGAAGCTTTCAACGAATACGATAAGACCATCAAATTAAAGACCAATGAAATGCTTCTTTTTCTCCGCGGTGAATCCGGATGATTTTGTTAGATTATACAACGTTCTTTCTTTTAATATCATACCATCAACATTTTTAAAGAGCAATCAAGAATAAAATCAATTTTGTATAAAAGAAAAAAAAGATTTTATACAATACGATTTTCATTTAATATATACTTTATATGTATATTTTATATACGTTAAATAAAAGGCCTTGCTGAAAAGAGGAAGAAAATAAAAGGCAATTAAGTATTTAGTAATATTTTCTCCAATATTCATAGGAGGAAAAAAATGCTGTTGATTTTTATGGAGCTTTTAATTTTTTTAAGTTTTATATTTTTCAGTATTTCAAGGAATGAGAATTAGTTATCATAAGTAGACTGTTTTATATATTCCCGGCATGCAATCAAACAATTGTTGTAGCTCTTATTTCACTTCTAATATATATGTATATATACATATATATACAAGTGTATATATATTCATATACATAAATATATAATTCCTATAGAAAACATAATTCCTGTAGAAAAAACTTTTAATACTTCTACAATAAATATAAAATATGATTGGACTATCAAAGTTTGTCAACACAAATCAAAAGTTATCAATAAAAAAATAAAAACATTAAAAGTTGGCAAGTTAATCAATAAAAACAATACTCAAGTACTCTCTCTGATTTGTGCTGCGTAAACGTATCTATTGAGTCATGAATTAATTATTAGAACTATAAATGCAATTCCAAACTATAGGTAAATAGATTAATTTAAAACTGGTCTTCTTTTCACTCATGGTCTTACAAACAATGACAAAATAGAGACATTTGAGTTTAGAAAAGAGAATAGATCTTTGCCACTCTTCGTGAAGAAGGCAATTTTGAATGAAAATATTTGGCTGTGCACTCTTTTTCATCAAAGCTATTTACCAACGTTGAAAAGGAAGAATGTCACCTTGGGATTGGGCTGGCTCTTCTTACCTCGATGTACTCAGGGTTTACATCAATGTTTGAGGGATAATGCCGCAAATCTTTTTTGGAATGGAGAAGAAAAGTGACGAGTGATTCCTGTAATATAATATATATATGTCAGAGCTGGGATTCGGTAGAAAAATATAACGCCGGTTCGATATGCGGTATATACATTCTACCGATCGGTATTCGGTAGATTTTATTACATATCAACATAATGACACCACCGGAAATGAATATGCAGATGTTCTAGCTAAAGCAGGTGCCCATACGGGCATTGCAGTTTCAGTGCCCACGTCAATTGGTCAAGCCAAGGGTGCTCTAAGGGAGGCATCCATGTCCATGTGGAAGGCCAATTGGCTGAAGATGAGTTCTGCAGGCAGACAAAATATTTCATTTCCGAGCCCTATCTTGGGAAGAAAATATACCATTATAGGAGGGCTTCTATGACCCGAATTGTCTCCATGGCCAGTGGCCACATTAACTTAAATGGACATCTTCACCGAATGGGAAGGTCGAAAACTCCAACATGCCGTCTCTGCGAGGAGGAAGATGAAACTCCAATTCATCTAATCTACGATTGTCCACGGACACGGATTGGAATGGACGAACTTATATTGGAAACCAGAGAGATGAAGAAGACGCTGGAGGAATTTCTTTTAATTAGTTATAATTATTTGTCCAAATTTAATTTGTTTAAAAATATAATTAGTAGTTCCTAGACAGTTCACGACCGGCTGATACCGGATTAAGTTCCGGTGTGGTGGGGCTGATCTAGGAGCTAAACAAAAAACAAACATATCAACAGTATCGATCATATTCGGTACGGTAGATTAGAAAGAGAGAGAAATTATTTATGTATCTGCTTTTACTTCTTTATATGCATTTCATATCGAACAGCTTATAACAAAGGACAATTAAATACATCATTTTTTTAGTTTATTAAATATTATTTGAAAATCTATACATACTATTCATATATAAAATACATATGTACTTGGATTTTGTAGGAAATGAAAGGCTATAGATTTTTTTATACTGTTTCTTATTGTCCGATATTAAAATGCATTTTTTTAGTATTCAATGCATAGCATAAGCTTATATGGAATGTATATTTATGTATCTGCTCTATAATACTATAAGTTATAGTTGTTTATTTATTTTCGAAGTTCAAGTTCTTCACACAAGGGAGCGCTTGGGCAAAGCGACAGTTGAATGATGTGTCTATGCTATTGAAGGGAATCAGCTCTCTATATCTTTATGTCTCTATGTGAATGCTACAAAAGTCATACTTTCAAACATACCATACCGATTGTCAATCGGTAAGGTATTTGGTAGTTTCTACAGACTATATACAGGGGTGTGCAGGCGAATCTAGACCTTTTTTTAGCACGGAAACAAGATACTCATATCCAAGAAAAGACCTTTTAATTGACTTTTTTCATATCACACAAATTAAAATGACTTTTCTCTAAATGTTCATTCAATCCAACTTCATCCTTTCACAATAACAGCCTCCACACGGTGCCTGAACCTCCCAACGGCATGAGCCACATGTTCCCTGGAGAAGTTGGCCACTGCCTGGATGATGGCAGCTTTCAAGGAGTCCACAGTGTTGTGAGCACGCTTGTTAGTGTCCCTCTCAAGGACGCCCCACAAGTAGTAGTCGCAGGGGTTGAGGTCAGGGCTGCTGGGGGCCAGAACTCCTTTGACCAGAACATGTCGAGATTCTCTAAGACTTGGGATCGGTCTGGAGTCTTTCTTTCCGGTGTTAGGATTCCTTCCTCGATGTCCTCCGACTCCTTGAAGGACTTGTCAATGCTGTAAACAGTAGCTTTGGGGAATTTGAAGAAGTCGATGATCTTCTTGGGCGCACGGCCGCAACGGAGCGCCACAATAATGGCCGTCCTGCGCTCAAGTTCCGAGGACATTTTCGATATTTTTGTTATTAAACAAAGCTGATAGGATACACTAACCAGTTCATACTTTTAAGCTTCTGCCCTAACTGGTTTCTGAGATACAAGTACTCAAAGTTAGTCTAGATTCGCCTGCACACCCCTGTATATATATATATATATATATATATATATATACATATATATACGTATAATTGTGAGATTGATAAATAAAACTAATTTATAAATCCACGAAGGATATTGAAAAACTTTTTGGGCCCGTGGAGGAAAAATTATTATTTACTTATCCTTGTGAAAGATGAAAGTACAGATGGACCTTAAACATAATTTTTATAATCCTTTTCTTTTCTACTCCCTTTTTATTTTTGTTTTCTTTCCAAAACCAAAAACACAAGCTTCAATATAACGTTAGTTCTAATAAACCAATCCTCATGCTTTTGTGGGAGTCCCCTGCAGTAGGGATTTTTGAAAGCCTCAAGTTAAACGTAAAAGGCTTGATCCATCACCAAACATCCAAATCCAAAAAGCTAGTATCATGATTGAGATTGTTGAAAATGAATCCTGGCAAAAAGCGATGGCTTTAAATAGTTTATTTCTTAGCTCTAAAGCACTTAAAGCGTAAAAGCGCATACTCCAATAATGTCCAAAGCACTAAGGTGGTCAAAGTTTTAAAAATTTAGTAAAAATATTAGTTTTCCGCAAATTTCTTGAAAATGGTGGACGTTACAGACTTCAAAATAATTATTAATTTAAAGGAAATCTAATTTACTACCAGACGTATGTTTGATGTTTTTTAATAAAACAAAGTTTTCAGTAAAAACAAAGAAAAATGGAGTGTGTATTGTTAGCTTATTTCATAGCTTTTTTGTATCAATTAACTTCACTCGCCTGTAGAAGATGACTTGTTCGCTTCAGAGTAAAATAGTACTTTTAAGTTTAGTAAACTTAGATGATAAATCCAAAAATGACCTTGGTTGCATTCTATCAATTCAGAATTCAGTACAATCTGAGTTTACATCATATGATTCAGAGCCTGTATTGACCTATAAGAAATCGATTATGAAAAAAAAAAATGATAATGTGTTTCTTAGATTTGCGTCAAGGTATCCTCTCAAAATTTTACTTTGTCTCTGACGCATTTATAATCCATTATATGCGTCATTTGTACGCGAGATATGTTTTTTTTAATGTACATATAACTCTCTACTTATTAAACTGACATGATTTAGTATACCAAAATATTAAAGCAAGAAATTGCAGAAAACAATATTTTTACTAATTTTTTTAAACTTTGACCTCTTTGCGCAACCTCGTAATGTGACCGATTTTGTTCAAAGTTGTATTCGTCTTCTTTTATCATCAAGAAACAGAAAATCCACAATGTTGCTAACATTTCCAACATTTGAAAAAAAGAACAGCCCTAATATATATATATATATATATATTAGGGCTGTTCTTTTATATATAATATATATATATATATCCATGTCCTTTTTAAATGCTAAAAAAATAAGATTAACAATGTTTTGTTTATGCATTTTTTATGGGTGTCCAGTATATAGTCGTAGGTACTATTTTCGAGAATGCCTTAATCGCACGCTTTAACGTTGTATGCTTTTTTTAAAGCGAATATTATTACGCATTGCTCTATGTCGTTGCTGCTTATATTGCAAGCTTAACGTCGTGAACTTTATTATCCAGGTTTACTTCAATGGATAGATCACTGTAACAAGAGGGGAAAAAAGAGGGAAAAAAGAGGGAAAAGAGGTGAAGAGAAATAATAATCAAAAACAAGATACATAGAGATAAGGTATTTCAGAGAGTTGGAGTTCAGCTACTGACAGAATGGGGAGTGTGCGTCACTAATATACTGTTATATACACAGGCCACAAATTTTGGTCAATCTCCCTTGATTGAATGAAATGTACATAAATAACTAAATGAGCCTCCTGAACCAAATCTGGCCTTACTTTTTCTGTGGCACATCCAGATTTTTGTTTTTGAGTTTTTTTGAAACGGTCACTTTATGATGAGTACAATTGTTAAATACGATTCTTCGTTAGTATATTCAGTTTAAAAGAAAATTAATAAAATAATATTGGTTCGTGATGAATTAACAAATAAAAAATGGTCATTCAAATTATTTTCCCTTCCATTCAAAGTCCTGGTTGATCTCAAAACTGGTGAAAAAGTAGTCAAAATGGTTAATTTCAAAGTAATGCCTATACCTTCTTGGATTTTTATGAAATTCTGCAAAAAGGGACCATATTCCTATAGTCGAAAACCTTGCAAGTCATGTTAAATTATTGTATTATTAGTTTAATCATTTGAACGACATATATTAGCAAATGAATAAAAATTATAAGCGCTTTTAATTTCAATTTTTGCTAGGTTTGGTGACCATTTACAATGGTTGCGGGATTTGAAATAAGAAAAACTAAGACATATAAACATAGATAAACTTAAGTATATTATTGTACTATCTGATTACAATGAAATTTTAAACTGGTTCAAATTTCTTTTTGCACTTTTTCGTTTGTATAATTTGTCAGAATCCCGTTGAATCGTCCATTGTTGGCCTCACTTCTACAGGGAACATAGTTTACTGGACTCAACTACAAAAGTTTCATACTACAGAAGAAGAGAGCATTCTTTTTTACGTTTTTTTAAAGAACAGGATGATTTAGTCTACTGTCATGATGTTCAGGGTCTTCTGCTGGCTTTGGGGATGCCAAATTATGATCTAAGGAATGGCGATTGTTATCGATAGTTCGAAAAGCACCTGAACTTCTTCATAATGGCAATGTGGATGAGCCGTACCAATAGGATACTCAGTGAGCTTAAGAGAAGATTATGACGACATTAAAATTGTATTGGATCTTACAAATATAAAGAGCACAAGTGGCAAATTTGTGTGGTCTTAAAATGATTAACTTTCTTCTCGGTCAGCAAAGAGGATTTACAAAATTCCTTGCTATGTGGGACAGCCGAGCTCGAGAACCCAGCACTGGATTCGAAAGGATGGCCAAGACGCGAAACCCTGAGGCAGGGCCTCCCAAATATTTGCACAGATCCCTTGGTTGAGAGAGACAAATTATTCTCCCACCCCTGCACATTAAACTCGGGATTATGAAGCAATTTATAAAGGCATTAAACCCTGATGGTGAGAGCTTCAAACATATTCCTACAGTATTTAAAAGTTGTCATTGAAAGATCAGGGCAGGCGTTTTTAATGGACCGCAAATTCGAACTCTCATAAAAGATACGGACTTCTTAAAGAAAATGAGTCCAAGGAAAAGATGCATTGTTTGCCTTCATTGAGCTAATTCTAACTTTTTATGCAACAATACAGCGGAAAATTTCCGACCCCTTTAGACGGATTGCTCACGGCTTTTTGTGACCTTGGGTGTAATATGAGCATAACATGCATTACATTCCTT
>CP045903.1:11082094-11107099 GCA_013387185.1 Caligus rogercresseyi
ATTAGTAGTTCCTAGACAGTTCACGACCGGCTGATACGATTAAGTTCCGGTGTGGTGGGGCTGATCTAGGAGCTAAACAAACAAACAAACTATCAACAGTATCGATCAATATTCGGTACGGTAGATTAGAAAGAGAGAGAAATTTATTTATGTATCTGCTTTTACTTCTTTATATGCATTTCATATCGGACAGCTTATAACAAAGGACAATTAAATACATCATTTTTTTTAGTTATTAAATATTATTTGAAAATCTATACATACTATTCTATATAAAAATACATATGTACTTGGATTTTGTAGGAAAATGAAAGGCTATAGATTTTTTATATGTTTCTTATTGTCCGATATAAATGCATTTTTTTAGTATTAATGCATAGCATAAGCTTATATGGAATGTATATTTATGTATCTGCTCTATAATACTATAAGTTATAGTTGTTTATTTATTTCGAAGTTCAAGTTCTTCACACAAGGAGCGCTTGGGCAAAGCGACAGTTGAATGATGTGTCTGCTATGAGGGAATCAGCTCTCTATATCTTTATGTCTCTATGTGAATGCTACAAAAGTCATACTTTCAAACATACCATACCGATTGTCAACGGTAAGGTATTTGGTAGTTTCTACAGACTATATACAGGGGTGTGCAGGCGATCTAGACCTTTTTTAGCACGGAAACAAGATACTCAATCCAAAAAAAGACCTTTTAATTGACTTTTTCATATCACACAAATTAAAATGACTTTTCTCTAAATGTTCATTCAATCCAACTCATCCTTTCACAATAACAGCCTCCACACGGTGCCTGAACCTCCCAACGGCATGAGCCACATGTTCCCTGAGAAGTTGGCCACTGCCTGGATGATGGCAGCTTTCAAGGAGTCCACAGTGTTGTGAGCACGCTTGTTAGTGTCCCTCTCAAGGACGCCCCACAAGTAGTAGTCGCAGGGGTTGAGGTCAGGGCTGCTGGGGGCCAGAACTCCTTTGACCAGAACATGTCGAGATTCTCTAAGACTTGGGATCGGTCTGGAGTCTTCTTTCCGGTGTTAGGATCCTTCCTCGATGTCCTCCGACTCCTTGAAGGACTTGTCAATGCTGTAAACAGTAGCTTTGGGGAATTGAAGAAGTCGATGATCTTCTTGGGCGCACGGCCGCAACGGAGCGCCACAATAATGGCCGTCCTGCGCTCAAGTTCCGAGGACATTTTCGATTTTTGTTATTAAACAAAGCTGATAGGATACACTAACCAGTTCATACATTTTTAAGCTTCTGCCCTAACTGGTTTCTGAGATACAAGTACTCAAAGTTAGTCTAGATTCGCCTGCACACCCCTGTATATATATATATATATATATATATATATATATATATATTTGTGAGATTGATAATATATATAACATAATTGATAAATCCACGAAGGATATTGAAAAACTTTTGGGCCCGTGGAGGAAAAATTATTTACTTATCCTTGTGAAAGATGAAAGTACAGATGGACCTTAAACATAATTTTTATAATCCTTTTCTTTTCTACTCCCTTTTTATTTTTGTTTTCTTCCAAAACCAAAAACACAAGCTTCAATAACGTTAGTTCTAATAAACCAATCCTCATGCTTTTGGGGAGTCCCCTGCAGTAGGGATTTTTGAAAGCCTCAAGTTAACGTAAAAGGCTTGATCCACACCAAACATCAAATCCAAAAAAGCTAGTATCATGATGAGATGTTGAAAATGAATCCTGGCAAAAAGCGATGGCTTTAAATAGTTTATTTCTTAGCTTAAAGCACTTAAAGCGTAAAAGCGCATAATCCAATAATGTCCAAGCACTAAGGTCGCGCAACGGGTCAAAGTTTTTAAAAATTTAGTAAAAATATTATTTTCCGCAAATTTCTTGAAAGGGGTGGACGTTACAGACTTCAACAATAATTATAATTTGAAGGAAATCTAATTTACTACCAGACGTATGTTTGATGTTTTAATAAAACAAGTTTTCAGTAAAAACAAAGAAAAAATGGAGTGTGTAATGTTATCATATTTCATAGCTTTTTGTATCAATTAACTTCACACGCCTGTAGAAGATGACTTGTTCGCTTCAGAGTAAAATAGTACTTTTAAGTTTAGTAAACCTTAAAGATGATAATCCAAAATGACCTTGGTTGCATTCTATCAATTCAGAATTCAGTACAATCTGAGTTACATCATATATTCAGAACCTGTATTGACCTATAAGAAATCGATATGAAAAAAAAATAAATGATAATGTGTTCTTAGATTTGCGTCAACAAATCCTTTTAAAAATTTACTTGTCTCTGACGCATTTATAATCCATTATATGCGTCATTTGTAAGCGAGATATGTTTTTTTAATGTACATATAACTTTCTACTTATTAAACTGACATGTTTAGTATACCAAAATATTAAAGCAAGAAATTTGCAGAAAACAATATTTTACTAATTTTTTTAACTTTGACCTCTTTGCGCAACCTCGTAATGTTGACCGATTTTGTTCAAATTTTGTATGTCGTCTTCTTTTATCATCAAGAAACAGACAATCCACATGTTAACACAACATTGCTAACATTTTATTTAAAATATAAAGCAAAACATATATAATATATATATATATATTATATATATATATATATATAGGATTATATTATATAATATATATATATATATATATATATATATATTCCATGTCCTTTTTAAATGCTAAAAAATGAATGTAGTACAATGTTTGTTTATGCATTTTTATGGGGTCCAGTATATAGTCGTAGGTATATTTTCGAGAATGCCTTATCGCACGCTTTAACGTTGTATGCTTTTTTTAAAGCGAAATATATTAACGCATTGCTCTATGTCGTGCTGCTTATATTGCAAGCTTAAACGTCGTGAACTTTATTATCCCAGGTTTACTCAATGGATAGATCACGTAACAAGAGGGGAAAAAAGAGGGGAAAAGAGGGAAAAAAGGGGACTGAAGAGAATAATAATCAAAACAAGATACAAGAGAAAGGTATTTCAGAGAGTTGGAGTTCAGCCTACTGGACAGAATGGGGAGTGTGAGTCACTAATATACTGTTATATTACACAGGCCAACAAATTTTGGTCAATCTCCCTTGATTGAATGAAATGTACATAAATAACTAAATGAGACCTCCTGAATCCAAATCTGGCCTTACTTTTTCTGTGGCACATCCAGATTTTTTGATTTTTGAGTTTTTTTGAAACGGTCACTTTATGATGAGTACAATTGTTAAATACGATTCTTCGTTAGTATATTAAGTTTAAAAGAAAATTAATAAAATAATATTGTTCGTGATGAATTAACAAATAAAAAATGGTCATTCAAATTATTTCCTTCCATTCAAAGTCCTGGTATGATCTCAAAACTGGTGAAAAAGTAGTCAAAATGGTTAATTTCAAAGTAATGCCTATAACTTCTTGGATTTTTATGAAATTCTGCAAAAGAGACCATATTCCTATAGTCGAAACCCTTGCAAATCATGTTAATATTGTATTATTAGTTTAATCATTTTAACGACATATATTAGCAAATGAATAAAAATTAATAAGCGCTTTTAATTTCAATTTTTTGCTAGGTTTGGTGACCATTTACAATGGTTGCGGGATTTGAAATAAGAAAACTAAGACATATTAAACATAGATAAACTTAAGTATATTATTGTACTATCTGATTACAATGAAATTTTAAACTGGTTCAAATTTCTTTTTGCACTTTTTCGTTTGTATACTTTGTCAGAATCCCTTTGAATCGTCCATTGTTGGCCTCACTTCTACAGGAACATAGTTTACTGGACTCAACTACAAAAGTTTCATACTACAGAAGAAGAGAGCATTCTTTTTTACGTTTTTTGAAGAACAGGATGATTTAGTCTACTGTCATGATGTTCAGGGTCTTCTGCTGGCTTTGGGGATGCCAAATTATGATCCTAAGGAATGGCGATTGTTTATCGATAGTTCGAAAAGCAGCCTGAAATTCTTCATAATGGCAATGTGTATGGAGCCGTACCAATAGGATACTCAGTGAGCTTAAGAGAAGATTATGACGACATTAAAATTGTATTGGATCTTATAAAATATAAAGAGCACAAGTGGCAAATTTGTGTGGACTTTAAAATGATGAACTTTCTTCTCGGTCAGCAAAGAGGATTTACAAAATTTCCTTGCTATCTTTGTGTGGGACAGCCGAGCTCGAGACCAGCACTGGATTCGAAAGGATTGGCCAAGACGCGAAACCCTGAAGGCAGGCCTCCCAAATATTTGCACAGATCCCTTGGTTGAGAGAGACAAAATTATTCTCCCACCCCTGCACATTAAACTCGGGATTATGAAGCAATTTATAAAGGCATTAAACCCTGATGGTGAGAGCTTCAAACATATTCCTACAGTATTAAAAGGTTGTCACTTGAAAAGATCAGGGCAGGCGTTTTTAATGGACCGCAAATTCGAACTCTCATAAAAGATAAGGACTTCTTAAAGAAAATGAGTCCAAAGGAAAAGAATGCATGGTTTGCTTCATTGAGCTAATTAATAACTTTTTAGGCAACAATAAAGCGGAAAATTTCCGACACCTTGTAGAGGATTTGCTCACGGCTTTTTGTGACCTTGGGTGTAATATGAGCATAAAATGCATTACATTCCTTCCTGACAATTTAGGAGCTTTCAGTGACGAACAGGGAGAGCGGTTTCATCAGGACATGAAGATCATGGAAGAGCGCTATCAAGGCCGATGGAGCACACATATGATGGCGGATTATTGTTGGACGATTCAAAGGGATTCTGACAAAGTATACAAACGAAAAAGTGCAAAAAGAAATTTGAACCAGTTTAAAATTTCAATGTAATCAGATAGTATAATAATATACTTAAGTTTATCTATGTTTAATATGTCTTAGTTTTCTTATTTCAAATCCCGCAACCATTGTAAATGGTCACCAACCTAGCAAAAAATTGAAATTAAAAGCGCTTATTAATTTTTATTCATTTGCTAATATATGTCGTTAAAATGATTAAACTAATAATACATTAATTTAACATGATTTGCAAGGGTTTCGACTATAGGAATATGGTCTCTTTTGCAGAATTTCATAAAAATCCAAGAAGTTATAGGCATCACTTTGAAATTAACCATTTTGACTACTTTTTCACCAGTTTTGAGATCATACCAGGACTTTGAATGGAAGGAAAAATAATTTGAATGACCATTTTTTATTTGTAAATTCATCACGAACAAATATATTTTATTAATTTTCTTTTAAACTTAATATACTAACGAAGAATCGTATTTAAAAATTGTACTCATCATAAAGTGACCGTTTCAAAAAAACTCAAAAATCAAAAAATCTGGATGTGCCACAGAAAAAGTAAGGCCAGATTTGGATTCAGGAGATCTCATTTTGTATCTATGTACATTTCATTCAATCAAGGGAGATTGACCAAAATTTGTTGGCCTGTGTTATCAATATTAATAATTGAGCTCTCTTGGTTATATGGACATACCTTGTATTTAATTTACCTAGGTCTACTTAGGTTGATAACATTAGAAAATAAATTAAAGAATTTATTTCTCCTGAAACAGTTTATGATCAAAACTGTTATGCACCAAGAACAAATTTAATCAGATACTAGCCCATTATTATCTATTTTCAACAAAAAAACATTAGTATTTATTGAAAACAATTTTGTAACAAACATTTAGCATAGGCTTTTTTCTTTTACTAACCGACTGACAAAATTGGGTGTCTACGTAGTATCAGTTTTTTATGGCAAAGGGTTTTATTCTATCTATAATAAAACAATAATATAATATAAAATAGATATAAAAGGGGGAGATTTGTGTTGGTAAAAAACACATTAAAAACATAGTTTTAAAATTAATTTGCCTCGTAGGACCTTAAAATTTTATTGATATATAAATCTTAAATGTAAAAAAAGAATAACAAAAAAGATAATTTTCGTATAGTAAAAACTTAGATTCTTTTTAAATTTCTTATAATACTAATAATGTTCTGATGACTTTGGCGTAGTGTGTAGAAGTTGATGGAAATATTTGACGAATTCCCAGATTTTCACCCTAAACTCAGAATTTTGTGTACTGAGCTGTAGCCGATATTAGGATTCCTCGCAGCTTGCTGCTTTCGATTATTTATTGCAGTTACTTACTGATGCTCTTTCGTCGTGGTCAACTTCGATCTCAACGGAAAACCGAATAAGATGTACGCTCTTAGCAATTCCACCTCGAAGTCCACAATGTTCGATTTATTTAGTTGTACGAATTCTTTCATGATTTTCAAAGCAGGACAGTCGTAAAACGTGTGCTTAATATCGTGTATAATCGTCCACAATATTTGCAATAGTTTCGAAACTGATTAGATTTGCAAATATCTGTCACTAGGAAGTAAACTTCTATTCAGCATTTATTTTGTCATCCTTCCTTGCAAATTTAGTTGTACGAATTCTTTCAGGACTTTCAAAGAAGGACAGTAGTAAACGTGTGCTAAATATCGTTTGAATAGGTCACAATCTTTACAATGGTTTCTGAAATTTATTAGAATTGCAGATATATGTAACTGAGAAGTAAACTTCTAGCCAACATTTATTTTGCCATCTTTTCCTTGCAAATGTAGTTGTACGAATTCTTTTAGGATTTTCAAAGCAGGACAGTCGTAAAACGTGTGCTTAATATCGTGTATAATCGTCCACAATCTTTGCAACGGTTTCTGAAACTGATAAGATTTGTAAATATATGTAACTGAGAATTAAATTTCTAGCCAACATTTATTTTGCCATCTTTCCTTGCAATTGGGCATACCTATAATCAAACATGATTTTTGCCATTGGATTTCCTCTTTCAGGAGGCGCTCACCAACAGTCGACAGGATATTATCATTTGCAGTAATATTTTTTAATTATAAAAATCAACTCGTTTTGAAAGTTGAAGCCTCTTCATGGTTGAGCCCACTTGAAAGCTAGCGCATATCATCAATTTGATTTTGGCTTGCGTCCTTCTGCTTCTTAATATCGATACTTCAGTAAAGAAGTTCACAATGTAAACAATTGGAAAATCAAAAAAGACACTAGCTTTACACACTCACAAATCCTGATTTAGACGAATACATTATAAGATTTTCTAAGTTGTTTAAAACTAATATCAGATGAAGGTCTGGTGTGTTGTGGCTTATTTAGGGGCATAACCAACTAAAAACAAGTTGTTCAATAGTATTGCATAAGACTTATCATAATAAAATCGATTTTTCCTGCAACTCATATAAATGATGCAGTATCATTTATTCTTCTAATGGACGTATAACTTTCCTCATAATCAAATTGAAGGTACCTATCTGTTTTGAACATTATTATCTACCCAATTTTCAAAGTGCAATAACAGTAAGGAGAGTGCAAACACTTTTTAAAAACATAGAGATGTAGTAAATATCGGGCTTTTATGAAATTGAGAGAGAAAATACTTTTATCTATTGTATGTTATGATACTATCAGTTACATGAATAGATTTTATTAGTCGTGTATATATATGATTCATGTTTTACTAACCAATTGGAACGAATTAATATCTATCTGGATCAATAATTGCTGAAAAATATAATTAACACAGGAAATCATCTAAAATCTAAGAATATGCAATGACTATCATTACTTTAAAAAAGGTATTTGTGTTATGTTATTGGTTGACACATCTTCAAGGAAGTCCATAACCAAAAAAGACTGGTAAATTAACAAACCAAATATCTTGAATCTTTCAACTTAAGCTGAGGTATTTTATTTATTAGTTAACTGATATTTATTTATTTTCAGGAATGTTTTATTCATATTGAATGTATAAAGTAATTTATATAAAAAGGAAAATTGTTCCGTGTTAAAAAAACATAAATATTTTTTTGATTAATTACTTATATGCCAATATAGAAAAATGGTTTTGAAAATGGTCTATTGTAATCAGTATATATTTCATTGATTTGAAGGGGCATAAGATTAAACAATGTAGTTTATAAGAAATATTTCATTTTGAAAATTTAGAGTCAAGCCTGCCATACTAAGATTTATTTTATAAGTGTATTTTGGCAAACATCCTTTTCATCTTGCATGTTATATACTCAAACCAGTTTAATGCTACCCATTTCTGTTTGTACACCTACCACCATATTTTTTATGACAAATTAATGTAAGAAAAAAAGTATTTTATAAACAAATGTCTAATGTTATATGTTTATAAATAAATGTCTTTGTCTACCTAGCAAGTATCTTCAGATAAGTAGACAAACTGGTTTTTATTAGAGCATAATAAGAAATAATTATAACAATTGTCAAGGTCAACTTCTTTCGTATTATCTTATTATGATGAAAGAGTTCATATTGGTAGTTGTGTCTCATTAGGTTCATTTAACCGAACTAAACATAAAGCCAAAAGTTACTTACCGAGTTTTGTATTTTAGCATTAAAATGGTTTGAGATAATAACATAGCAAGATGAAAAGGATCTAAGAATTGTCCGCCGTAGAAATTTTGTCCAAAAAATCGTTTTCGGTATGGTATGAATTATTCATTTATATACTAATAGAAGCAATGTTATATTGCCATGGAAAAATAAATGACAACAAAAAAGTAATTACAGTTCATATACCTTCAGGCATATATCTGATACTTGAAACAAAAGTAAATATCTTAGCAATGTTCATTGTCCTCAAAAATGTATGTATTAATATACATCATTGCAATTTTTGGTAAACATTATATACTAGCATGGATACTATTTCATAAGACCCATCAATATTTTTCTTTGTCATTTTTAATAAGGAATATCTAGTGAATAGCTTATGTGGATCATGCATTGTCATTCTGGAGTCTGTTTGCATTATCATTAGGCTATTAAATTCCTTGTGATTTATATTACGTGTACCTTGATATAAAAGTACTTTGTGTGTAGAATCGAGTGGAACACAAGGGGTTAGATGATAACACGTTTTGGAATTCCAAGCTTAGAATCACGCCATGGAGAATAGTTTATATGTCTACAACAAGCCAAATACCCTAAGGAAAGAATTGTACAAAGTTGGTTAAGTTTAACTAAAAAACATCCTTATAAAGTGAATTATTCCTTGCTATTTTCATTTGTTAATATTATTTTCAAAATATTTAAAAAATGTATATCCCTTTAGTATAACTTTCTCTTAATCTATATGATATTTTAAAAAACCCGACCCAATAACGTTTAAAAAAATGTTTTATGGTCCCAACCAGCTGGAAATTATTGCTCTACAAGAAAATACCCTACGCTTCTGTGACATACGAGAGGAATCAGTCTTCAAAACAGGGAGATTCTACTTTCCTTTACGTAGAGCTGTAATGCGTATATTCCATTGATTCTGTGGTAATTATTTTTTTGTTGAAAGATCTCCAAAATCCAAAGATGCTAGGGCAATTACAGGAAAACATATGGAGGTTCTTAATTTGTCATGTGAATGGGAAAATAAAATTTTGCGTTCCCTGATGGGTATTAAGGATGGGCATAAGTTTACTGCTCAACTACAAATATCAACGATATTAATTAAGTTCAATTAACATTTTGAGGAATTTGGCAAACTATTCAATGACATTTATTATGTTTTTGTGACTGTCTCCTCCTAAAAATTACCAAGGAGTTCATCGAGCTCATTGAAGTTTACAAAACCGGCTTTAAGCACTAAAATGTGAAGGGACATGTTCTTTTTGGTATTCAAGAGGAAACTAAGGTCATTGGGGCAGCTCTTCAGAGCTGCAAGGCACTAATTGCCCAACTCCTGACTCAAGGGAAATTTGTCGACGCAAAAGACCTGAAAGCAACTATGATATCGGCTGCAGCTAGGTACTATGCTCTATCGCTGAAGATTCCAAATATCAATGGTCCTACTTGGAAACATGTATCCGACTTAATGAGATGTTTCCCCTATTAGTCACCTCGTCTTGCTAGAGTCATCGCTAGAATCATGTCCAAGCTCATAAAGCTTTAAAACTCCCAAAACCAGTGATTTTACTATTTTTGATGTATTTATTTAATATTCTGTCTGTTTTGCTAAAATATTAGGTTTTGTCTTATTACTGTGCTTTTTTGTTTGTTATTTTATTATTGCTTTTCATATATTTTTATTATTATTATGTTTTTAAGCTCTTAAAAATGGAAAATAATTAAAAATACAATATTTATTAATATTAGTTTCAACATGTCAAAAATTTTCCTTATATAAATGTATGTGTGTTTGTATATATATATATATTATATATATATATATATGTCTTTCGTAATATTAATATATAAAAAATAACTTGCTAAAGATGATAAAATGTTTTTAGTTCTTTATAGTTACTTATAATGCTATTTTTTATTACCTATAAGATATATATCCTCATTAGCAACAGGTGTTTTAATTTTATGTTAAACCTTTTATATGATGTAAATAAAAAGGTTTAAAAAATATTGAAAGAATTGGAAATTTTCTTATATAGTTTAAAAAGTTACACTGAAAATGGCAGCAATATATATTTAGATATATACTTTTTATAAACTCGTACCTACATTTTCAATATTTTTATATTCTCTCAAACAAAATATGAAATCTCCTTGGATCCTTCATTATTATTATCCTCTGATTCACATATTCAATACAACGTTGAAAAGCTCTGTGACTCTACCCAGAACATACTTTAATTAATACATTAATTAATCGCTGGATAGAAAAACTTATTAGTTAATGGGTGATAGTATTACTGTGCATTGGCTTGCATTGCCACATCTTGCCAAAAATAATCATTTTAATTCGATGAAAAATTACTTAGGGTACTAATATAATACATTAAGATTGAAAATACTTAATACTTCTTCCATGTATACCTTTCAAGTACACTTTTTTTTTCACAGCTATAGATGAAATTAAAGAAAAAACACATAGTAAAAATATTATATTTCTCTCATAATACTCTAATGTGTGATTTTTTTAGTACCATATTATAATTAATTAAGTTTACTATATTAGTTACACTAGATATATAAGTATTTTATACTTATTACATCAGCTTGAGTTTTATTAAACACTCTTACTACAAAAATTAGGATTTATAAAAAAGGTATTTTATGTTTTCGAAAACTTAGTCTAAAGTTACACCTACATGCTTAAAATTAAACTAAAAAATTATTTTATTGTTTCTTTTTTCGCCTATACTTGTATATACTACTAAGGACCTTCAATGGATGTGTTACAATATGAAAAAGTTGATTTTTTAATATGGTGATCGTTTTGGAAATGTGCTTCTTCTCAGAATAAATCAGTCATCATAAATAAATCATTTATTTAAACCATTTTATATGTTAAAAAGCATTTTTTATAACCTTTATAGTTCGATATGCTTTTTTATGCTTCCGTGATCAGGTTAATAAAGTAGTCATTCATTGTTTTTTTAAATGTTCCATAATATTATGACACACAATAACAAGACTTTTTCTGAAACCATCTATGAAAGGTGTTAAGGTGTAAATGATTTATTTATGATGACTGTTTATTTTATACAAGATATTTGTACATAAGAAAGTAAATAATAAGGATTATGTATATACATGTATTTAGATAATATGTAAATAGGGTAACAAAACGATTTTTAATCAACTTTGAGGAGATCAATATATACAATTTTTTTTTAAACACGCTCTATTCAATCGACCATAATACAATATCTCATATAACAATGTTTTAGATGGTATTTACAAATATTTTTTCAAACTTGTAAACAAAGTAATAGAACCTTTGCCAAAAAAATGTTTGAGATTGGTAGATTATGAAAACAATAAAAATATATTTAGGTCGTATTTTATAGAGATTTTATCGTTTTCAGAAAATATCTATGCCTCGTTTTTTTCTCTTACAATGCCTACTACGATTGTACTTGAATGTTACAAAAGGAAGTGAATGCATGATTTATTTTCGCATGAGTCTCTTTGGTTATTTATTGCTCCTCGGTGTATTTGACATAAAATGATATGAAGTATAGTTATATAAACCATTAATTTATAAATACTGCATTATTCTTATGTACATTTCGTACAAAAATAAATCGTTGTGGATATTTGTGGTTAAAGTTAGTATACATTCCAATTTATCAATAAAAAATAACATACTATTATTCAAAAAATCACTGCCGATTAATATTTGAAAGTGAAGTAATTGTTAAAACTTCGATTACTGATATTTGAAATAAAAAACAATATTAAATGAAAGGGTAAAAACATTAACTTTTTTTGTCTATTGGTGTCAAGTAGAAAATGAAAATGACTAAATAAACAATTGAATATTCATTTTTTTACTATTTGGTTCGAATGAATTGTAGCTTCTGTGTGGACACCAATAAGCATAGAGTATATAATATATGTTGAGTATTTATTGTATTGACATTTGTTGTAACAGTATAATTTTGGATATTGTCGGGAACTTAAGTCTAAGATATCAAACGTGTAAGCCCCCCACAAAATTATATACTTGTGGATGGAAGTGATCGTACATAAATGAATCTAAGTTCTTCCCGAATCTGTAAATCATTGATTCTGAGGGCTATCATATTTGAGATGTTTTGTTCAGATACACACTTGAACACTCAAGTCTAAATACCTAACAAGTCCAAAGGATAATGGTGCAAAGGAAAAATGATAAAAGTAAAACCCATGGACGTCATTTTGAGGACTATTTTTTTAGGAACATAAAAAAGGTGGCGGCAAATTTGGAATTTACTGATGGATTTCTTGTTTTTATTACTCCAAGACTACTTAATTTGTTTTTCACAAAGTGGGGCAACTATTTTAAGTCCCTGAGTGTATTGAAAAGCTATTTAACAGGAGTATTTCTTATTCTCTGTTGAGTATACAGTTATAAAATAAGTCGGTGAGCCAAGTTTATAGTTAAGTTTAACATTTTAATCTCTCTTTTTACGAAGTACATTTTATTAAAGTCGATTAAATAAAGAAGCGAAAAAAGGAATTATTATTATCCGTTGAGAAGTCAAAATCTAAATGACAATACATAAAAAACATACAAAGGGAGAAATAACAAAATAATAAACCCCAGTGACGTCATTCACTTTTTTCTTTTAACATAGAATACATGAAATTTATTGTTGGACTTACTTTTTACTCTCAGACTACTTAATTTGTTTCATCACAAGTCCCAGAGAATATTCAAGAGCATTTTAACAGGACTATTTTTTTTCTCTATTGAATATACGGATATAAATTTGGTCGATACTGACGTTTTACAAGCAAAAAATTATGCAACATTATGTATATAAGATCTAAACTTATTCCATCAAAAAGTCACGTTTTCTCTGAAAGAAAAATAAAATTTCCTTATTTTTTCATATTCCATCATCCTAAGGCATACTTATAGGAAGCTAAAAATATCATTGTTTCCCATATTGATAAAAATACATAAGTAGGGATTTAATGCCTTACGTACGTATTATATATTATATATCATCTTTTTTCAAATGTAATTTCCTCGGAAATGATACATTATTCAGATATGGAAGTGCCATTCCATCATTAGAGTCTCACTGTAATTAATGTTTAATTCTTGGGACTCCATTACCATCTGCACTGGGAGAAAGCTAAAGAACTCTTTTTGCAAGACTCCACTTATATTCGTTATAACTTACACGAAACCTATACGTATGCATAAACATCAACAAAGAGAGAGAGAGAGTGACGCCACAATCAACAATCATCAGATAAGAGAGTCTCCAATGATCTGAATCGAGAATCCGTGTATTCAATCTTTTCCCTCCGGCCGGAATGGGGGCACAACTTTTTCGATACCATAACAGTATTCTAGCCAAGGCTTCAAACAAGTCGGAGATCCCTCGCCCACTCCCTCCTTCCGTCCTCCCTGGGCGATTGGGACATTATTGACTCCTGATATGAGTAAAGAAAGGCATCTCAATACTTACAGACAAGGCCTTGTCCACCCTCGAGTCAGTCCTCTTCACTCCAGAAAGACACCAAAGACACATCGTCTTTGTTAAAGGAGTTTCGTCCCTCGTCTTCAAAAGGAGCCCCACCCCTTATCTTCGTGAAAGGAGTTCCATCCCTCTTCTTCGTGAAAGGATTTTCATTCCAAATTTTGTGAGAGGATCCCTTCCCTCGTTTTCGATTTGGAAACTTCCCATCCTTCGTCTTCGTTTAGGACTTCCCATCCCTCGTCTTCGTGAAAGGAGTCTCATATCTCATCTTCGTGAGAGGAGTTATGTTCCTCGTTTTCAGGACGGGCCCCTCCTTCCATCACCTCCTCCATATTGAAGACTTGTTCCTCTTAGTGAAATTTGATAATATTGAATAGAGTATAATTAAACTTCCTATAATTTTAATTTATTTTGTTGTCCATGATTTTATTGGGTATTTTTGACTGAATAAATACTCTGGTGTATTTCATTGCATAATATTGTTTTATTGTTCCAAATTATCACACCTATTTTTTTGATATTTACTTTCGATATCGGTACATATATACTATCATTATACATAATTTATCGAACATAATGGGTATTTAATGATAAAATGAATATTTTAATGTTCCCTAACAATATATATTTTTTATTCAGAACAAAAAATGTCTTAAGTCAAATCTCGTAATTTTTTCCAAATATTTTAAACTGTGTTTTTTACGGGTTTTGTTCTATAAATACAGTTTATTCACTATTGTACTTGCACATTCTAGCAAGAAGAAGAACCAAGGGACAATTTTTTATTATTACAAACAATATTTTTAAAAGAAAGACCTACTTAATCAATCTGTTTTCTATCAATATTTAGCCAGATTTAAAAAATTTGTAAAGAACCAATAGCTTTGGGCGTCTATGTTTTGTTCCTGTTTCACTATGACGTCAAAGGTTATAAAACATAAAAACAAATTGTACTCCGTGAGTCGAGTTCATCATAAAATATTTTCGATATAAGTTGAATGGTGGGTTCAGCACTCGTTCATTCACTTGCTTCACAAAAAAGGGCACTCAAGGGTTTGAGGATCCCATTCGGGGCATCCAAGGTCAGAAGTCTCTACAAAGATCCCTATGCTACTCTCGAGGATGACAAATACCCACTAAGGTGATGGTTGTATATCAAATGGAGATACACTACTTGATCAAGAGGCGATACATGCCTTTGGTCGGAGTTCTGCAAAGAAGGGTATTCAAGGACATGATTATTTCTCTCAGGGCTTCCAGGGTCGGAACTCTCTCCAATGGGACTTTCGGGATTGACCTTCTCCCCAATAAAGTGATGAGTTTCTACCAAATGAAGAGATACGAGAGAACCGAAGTTCAACAAAGACAAGGACATGATGATCACTCCAAAGTATCCAATGTGACTCTCGAGACTGATGAAAAATACCTAAGGTGATTGGTTTTTATCAAATGTAACACTACAAGGCTTGGTACTTAATATATGCATGCCTTTGGCCGGAGTTCAGCAAAGAGGAGCTTCATAGCCATGATAGTCTCTTCCAAGGATTCTATGTGACTCTCGGGATGGATAAAATATCCACTAAGATGATGGGTTTCTTTCGACTTGATCAAGAGGCAATGCATGCCTACGGAGGCCGATACAGACTCACGGTGGCATAGCTCATAAACACGGATTCTTGCGTGGGTTTCCTTACTATATAGGAAAATAGATCAAAAAGATTATACGTATACAGAGAACAAACGATTTCTGATACAAACATTACTTCTCTCTCAATTAGGATTCGGATCAACACTTTTCGAGACTGTAATGTCTTGGAATTATCCTATGAATAATACTTCTATGTCATTCTATTGGTGCAACTCGAATGAGGAGCCTGGAACTGAAAGATCATTATTTATCCTATGTACATATGTCTCTCCAAGGTGTCTATGGAGAATGAGGTCTTGAAGTGTTTAAGAATGGCATTTACTCTCCGACTTTCTCGACCCTTAAAACCCTTAAAAGCTCTTATCACGGGGACAATATATTATATTATGACAATCGGGTTTTTGGGGGCATGATCGTAATAGTGGGGAATATTTTTGTTGTATTTTACCATTCAATGAAAATAAATAATTTCTTGGGTTTATTTTGGGATTAAATTTTTTTAATAAACCATTTTTATTTTATCATGTATAAAATAACGGGGAAAATAGTTGTTGTTGTATTATTTATACGGAGCTAATATAGCCATAGCTTTCAAGGCTACTAATATTAAAAAACATATCTCTTTTATACAAACGAATAACTATACAATAATAATAAATAACGAAAAAATATATAAATATTTTTAAAAATTGTATAGTTAAATTAAATTAAGGAGCTATAAGGATCTAGACAACCCTGCCATTGGCTTTGCTACCCTCCGTGCACTTAATAAAGTGCATGCCTCTCTTAATGGATGTGACAAGCTCCAGGCCTTTGAAAGGTTAACAGCAGCGACACAGCTGGTGGAAACGGGTTTCTTGAGGCATATTGTAGCACTACGGGTGCACACATTGAAGCCCTCGAGGATCCTCTCCAAGGACACCTGTCCACGTTCATAGCCTTCCGAGTGGAAATGGCAGCCTGCTTCACTAAGATATCATTTACAGATGGAAGATGTGACCTGTCGATAGTGTTAGTTCATATGAAATTATTTTATCTATTATATTTGTGTATTTTATATATTGTCTTTGTCGACCCTGTACTCAAAATTAAAGTTAGTCACCGAAAACTATTTTTCTTTTCCTGTTGAAAACAAATGAATGAATAGTCACATGTCGAGCACCTCAAATCCCATTAAACTTGATATATATAGAATATATGCTTGAATTTGTTTATAAATTAAATTACTTTAAAATTTTACTTTAGATCAATTGAAACTCCCACTTTTCTTCTATTACTTGACAAAATATCATTTAGTTAAGACCAAAAAAATGGTTGAATTCATCCTGATAAGATTGATTAAACTTAAATAGTTGTTGTCTCACAAACTAGGTATATATATATATATATATAACCCAATATATCAAAATCATCCCGTAGTATATATACAAAATGTATTATAATAGCAGGCATGTGAACGGAACGAACATTGAAAGGTGCACCACTGAACGATTGTTCCTAAATGGAACTATAACTCTTGGAAAGGAATTATAAATTCATTTTTAGCGTATAATTTTTCAATATATGTTGTTATAATCATAAGGAATATTGGTTATCGTATCCTCACCGTATCCAATAAATCGTAGCCATTTTTTAATGTTTAGTAAATGCCGATGACGGTTATACCTTTAAAGTTTCAATTAATTGAAGACCTTTTTATGAAGTTTTCGTCTCTAATATCTTATCGTGGTACTTTTTCAGACACCAAAAGAATTCTATATAATTTAAGTTTTATTTTTTGATATTAAGTCGATATAAATATAGAAATTCTTTTTTAAGATATCAAGATTTGATATTCAAAACATCTAAATATATATTGTATCCGATCAAGAAAATAATAGATTCAGAACAACCAAAATACTGAACATGAATCGGTAGTCCTGATTCTGACAATTACTCATTTCTCCTTTCACTATTGAATATGTATCTGACGGATGACTTGGAAACAACTCTATATTAACTCATGAATGGAAAATTTGACATTCACACACGGATTATAATATTTTTCCATAATCAAATTAAGGTAATATCAAAACATTTAAATTTGATTTAGGACACTTTCACTTCCAATTTAATTTCGCTAGTTAGGATGAAAATTGGCTGTGGAGGTATTCATAGCTACCAATCCTCGCATAAACCTCTTAAGTTGACTCCAAAGGACTCAATATCTTGAGTATGTGCCCGATAAAGGGGTCTACAAAGTTTCGCCTATGGACCACTGTGAGATGGCCCATTCCTAAGGTCTCAAAGCGACAATAAGCAGACAGTTGTCCGACTGACAATGGTTCCAGCCTTAACATATTGCTGAAGTATTGGAAGGAGTGTGTTAGCACTACTATCCTCCATTTCAGCAATAAAACATTCCACACCATCACGATCATGCCCTTGAATGCCCTCGTTGTTGAACTCCGGTCGAAGGTATGTATTGCCTTTCGTATCTCTGCATTTGATAGAAACTCATCACCTTAGAGGAGGGGGGGGGGGCAATCCCAAGAGTTCTATGGATCCTTTGGAGAGAGTTCCGACCTTGGAAGCCCTGAGGGAAACCGTCATGTCCTTGAATACCCCTTTTTCTGAACTCTTGATCAAGTCGTGTATCTCTCCATTTGATAGACACCCATCACCTTAGTGGGTATTTTCTAGTTCTCGAGAGTCCCATAGGACCCTTTGGAGATAGTTCCGACTCGGAAGCCCTGAATGGGATCCTCATGCCCTGAGTGCCCTTTTTATGCAGCAAGTGAATGAACGAGAACTGAACCCACCATTCAACTTATATCGGACAAGATTTGATGATGATATCGACTCTCGGAGTATAATATACTTTTTGTTTTAAAAATATTTGACGTCATAGCGAAACATGGACGCCCAAAGCTAATGGATTTTGACCTTTTTTATTAAATACTACTGAAAAGGAAGTATTATTTATATTTAAATATTAACCTTCCATGAAGCTTCTACTATTCCTTGAACAGGAATATGGAATACAATTTGTCTTTGTAGATAGTGAACCTTCATAAATCTTATTTTAGTTTGTAACGACATAAAAAATATATTGTAATTTTCTCCCCGCCAAATTATATTAATGGTTTGAAGAGCTTTGTACAATCCGTCAGTCCGTCGTATTGTTAAAGAAACTGCTATAACCTGGCTTTAAAATGGTTATTGGATATAATGATTTATTGAAAATAAATGTGATATTAGTTCTTGGCATAGGAAAAAGTCTGAGATTTTTAAATATATACTACTACATACAATATTTATAAACCCCCTTTTATATATTGACATAAAACATCAAATGATTGAGATGAGAGTACCTTAAATGACAGATGAAAATGTTTGAACCATTACGTACGACCTCAATTTTTTTACGCTTCATATTAGAAACTTTTTCGGCTTGTTTTATTTTGACAAAAGTGGATTTTTGCAGAACGAAATTCGAGTAAAACATAAAATTCAAAGCAAAAAAAAATTCCGATTATTTATTTTAAATATTTTCTACAATAAATCTGTAATGAATTCAAAATCCAATAAATAAATTATTTTGATGGATATTAAATTAAATGAAAAGCTCAATAGATAATATAAAATTTTATAATAATTAAATAATTATCTATTATTAAATACTTAATAAGAGTGACAGAAGAAAAGATAAATGAAAATGATTGTACAAACGTTTCTTGAAACCATGGGTTTTATAAGCTAATCCAATCGAATTAAATTAAAATAGATATAAAATTTCTATGAGACCGTATTATTTTGAATTTAGGTCAAAATGGTCAATAGTCTTCAACAGCCATAATTTATTGGGATTTTTGTATTCCTACTGCAGGATCCAATAGCACATATTTCACATTGTTTCATGTTACTATTGACCACTTATTTCATTTCAGTTATCAAGATATTTTTAAAGGGTAAAATGATTTTATTTGGTTATCATAAGATATGAAATACAATATTGGTAGATCAAGTGAAATAAATAGTTACGTAAAAGAATTCATGAATATTTAGTTCAAAATAATAATATTCAAAACATTTATAAAAACAACGAAAATTAAATTAACTCGTATTCAATATAAATTGGCAATGCATTCTTAACATCCTCTTGATGTTGTTCCTGTACAATTTGAATTGTTTAGTTAAAATTTAATGATATATTCGGCTAATTTCCATGTTGACACTCCCAAATCAATCAGGCTTGTAGTATGTCTTTCTAAAATGTTTCTTATAAATTTTTGTGCTATTGAAGATTTGATATTTTAAAGTTCAATTTCTATGTGAATTAAATATTTGAGTCTTATTTCACAAGCCTTAAATTTAAAAAAGTTTAATCATCCTTAGAATTGGACAATCTACAAATGCATAGAAAATATTGTTTAATAAAATCTCACAGTTCATGCAAGGAAGCTGAAATTAAATATAATTAGTCCAGAAATGATCAATTGTTTTCAGTTTTTTCACCTTTGACCATACAACTCGTTGATTTCAAAAAATCCTCTTCCAGGACATTGGGAGACCCAGCAAACTTTGAATTTGTTCTGAAACGAAAGTCACTTCATCATATCTTTGTCTATAAAGTGTTCATTTTAAAAATCACAGCTTCGAAATTAAAACCAATGAAAGAACGTTCAAGTGGAAAGTGGAGCCTTTAATGTTAAACTTTAAACCCATTTAAGTCATGCACAGTACATTTCTTGGTTAATAGCAGTTCTCTCAAGAACATTTTTCTAATCTTACACAAAGAGTATTGCTATTAGCAACATCGCAGGGTCACAGAAAACTGAAATTTAATCTAGCAACCCGTAATGCATACACCCAAGGTGAGGATATATCGCTCGAGACATGTTATCATTACTTTTAGGCATAAAATTAATTATTTTTTCCATCTAAGAAACAAAATATGATTTTTTTATTGGTTGACATAATGAAATGAACCAAACTTCACTCGTTGCGATTGTAGTTATAAAACTTAACTCAGAACTAAGAATTTCATGTGGAAAGACAAATAGTGTTAACTGAAAGAATATTAAAGCTTCATTTATTTCAATCAATCACGTTCAATAATGATATCCCACTTTAGTATAAAGTAAGCTATATTATGATCCTCTACATCACTATTTGTCTTTTCTCATGAGCCCCTATCCATGTTTTTACGAACCCTTTGAAAGGACTACTTAAGTATAACCTAATAATATTTATCAAATACAGCAATTCCAGCATTGAGCAAAGGTTTGTTTTTGTTTCAACATTGATAATAAACGTACTTCAATCTCAACTTGACGATCATATAATAAAAAGAAAGAAACGAGGACTCTTAACGAAAAAATATGTTTATTTTGAGTTTCCGAGAACAAAGATAAAAGCACCCTTGAATAACAGACATAAAAAAGATGGATATTATTGAAAAGGGTTATATAAGGGTTTTTATAAGCTCGGAATATGGATAAGATAATATATTGAGTCAACAAAAACAATTACTTTAATATCAGGGATTAAAAAAAAATATACCTATGTTTGTAGCAGTCAAAGGAAATATCAATGGAATCAATAAGTATATAATCCTAAATATAGCGAGATATGAGATCCCTATGGCAGACTAAAATTTGATTCAATGGTATCCTACCATACAACTATTGGACAATGGATCGGAAAGTACAATGAAAAACTTGAGGATAAAAAAACTGAATATTGTAATCACATAATATAATATAAGCTATGTAAGTCGTTGAAATAATATCAGCATATGTAAAATACTTTTAGTGATCAAAATAGAAACTACGTTGTGTCCCAAAGCCACGCAACAATATAATAATACAATCTTTAGATAACTTTGGAGTCTGCTTTGTTTTTCTATTTTAACAACAACAAAAAAAACACAAAGCTGTTTTCAACGTAATGCATATTTATATTTCCTTTATAAGTGTAGAAAAAATTTGTTTATCTCCTCCAATACTATTTAATATTTAAGTTATATGGATAATTAACCTTACGGATTATTCAATAGCAACCCCTAATTATGGGAACGAAAGTAATTAATATTTTTCATGGAAAGAGTGGGTTTACACAAGTAATCGAAACGTAAACAGTTTGCTTATATATACAAGAGGGTCCAGAAAAAACGGGGTCCATGTATATTTATGTGGTATCTCCTTATTTACTTATGATATGTAGAAAAATTCTGAATCAACAACTATGAGTATAGCATCTGCACCAGGAATAAAGAATAACTGTAAGACAGACGCTTTCAGAAGGACTGGACATTTTCCTACATTACTTTCATATCCAAGTGGAATGGCGGGTTCATTTTTAGAATAATTTGGTGTATTTTACATTCTGAGATGGAGGCTGTAATGAAAATGAAGTCCTATATTATAAAAACCATCATTGCCTAGGGGAATTATAGATAATGACAAATCTTTTTAAACTACACTTTTTATTCTCTAAAAATAAGTAAATATATAAAACCCAAAGTAAATATGTTAATAGGCAATACAAAAATTGTAGAATAGAATATTGGAACTCTGAACCATTGCTTGAAGCAAATATATATATGCATGGCTATAAATATACCGGGTGCGGGACAGAAATTGCAAACAATACTTAGTATATTGTTTACACCCTTTGTGTCTGTTAAAAGGATTGATCAGAAAATTTGAAAAAATATAATGCGTTAATGTAACTCTTATTTATTATTATATATATCCTCCCTTAACAGCAACAACAGCCTCCAGACTGAAGGCCTGACAGACAGACCGTATTTAATGAGCGTCCATTCCAGACCATGTTCATAAACGGAGGCCTTCAGGCTTCAATATTGGGGGGGACGTATTGCATGCCCTGGCCTGCACATGTGGCTAAAAAGGAAAAGTCCAAAGGGCTTAATCAGGGCTGCATGGAGGCTACTTTTCCTTACCGCAAAATGGGATGCTCCCTGACAAAAAACTCTGGTGGATTTTACTGTAAGGGCAAGTGTTCAATCCTGTTGGAGCACCACTTCATGATTTGGAAATGTTGCCTGAACCCAGAGCAAAAGTTTGTTGTGTAGCTCTTCAATATACGTGGCTGCATTCAAGCGAAATCCTCGGGGAAACCAAATCAATGGCATTGAAGCCACAAATACCAGAGACATGGTGAGGCTGGATGTTTGATAATGGTAATGTTTAAGGTCTTCATAAACATCTTTAAAGGCCACAAACCGGTCAATTATTTATTTATGACGGATCCACAGTCCAGTTCTTTTCATCACTGAAGATGATCATCTTCCAGCTGGTGCAGATTTAGGTCATTGATTAGACCTTGTAACGTTGGAGATGATTCACTTTGATTGAAAGTGCTCTCCAACATCAATAGGGACTTGCCACCACACTCCTTGACAGCCCTTCTGACTGTACTCTCATCAACACCATGGTCCTTGGCATGAGCTCTAATGCTCATGGCTGGAGCCCTTTGGATCACATCACAAATCAATTGTGGTTTCAGTTTTTACTTGCCACCACTCCCAGATTCCTCTCGACCCCTTGGTAATGTCCGCTTTGTGTTGATGCGGCAAATGGTCGATCTTAACACGTTCAGTTGCTTGGCAATGCCAGTTGGAGTCTTACCCGCGCCAAGAAACATCGACACTTGAACTTTACGGTCTCGTTCATCTCTCTGTATTCTCAGAGGAAAATGAATTAACATAAAAGCATAAACATAACCACTGCTACCGAAGTTATTTGGCGGAACATTTTGTTCGACACCTCTCATAATCTCAAATCGAATTTTTGTAAGTGTAGCAATTTCCGTCCCACACCGGTCTATATGTTATATATATAATTATATATATATATATATATTATTTATTCATAGTTGAATATTTGAAAAAGGTAAATAAAAAATTTAAGTCTTAATAAAACTTCATATTTCTGACTCAGATATCTCCAATTAATTACTGCTTACACTAAAAGTAAAATAAATACAGCTTGTGAGTCTTACATTTCCCACAATCTTATATACATACACAACCAGATTTCCAATTGAGAGCTATGATTTCCTAATATATCAACATGATTTAATCATGTATTTGTACATATGATTAAGCAGATATTTATTTTATTGGACATCGAAAAGATATTGTACATATAATAATTAAAAACGTTAATAGATAAATTATAAATATAGAGCTTTTCATAATAGCCCTACTTAAGTAAATTAGTATTTTTCTTTTGGGGTTTCAATTTCATTCTATATTATTTGTAACTAGCCATGCCGCTCCGCGGCTGAGGCTAGGCCCCGGGCGGGTAGGTGGCTACGGCCACAGCATTATACATGGTAACATATCTTTGGATAATATGTTGAGGCAAGGGTTGAACCTTGCATCAAACAATGAAGTTTATGATCCGGAAAAAAAACCGGATCCAGACACTCCCGGACCCGGATTATGACATTTCCTAACTTTTGATTCTTTCCATTTCGAAAAAAACGCTACTCTAAAAGTACATCAAGAATAGAGTTTACAATCGGGTCCAAAATAAATTTCCCAGAAAACCGGACCGGCCTGTCGGGAAATTCAAGAAAACCTTTGGGGCGACTTTTTAAAACGAAAAAAAGTTTTAAACAGAACATACGAAATGAAGGCTTGCAAAATAAGCCTAGGTTGGTTAAGTCAATGTCCGGCCTCGGGACATATTTGGTCCGGGATCCGGATTTTTTTCAATTTTCAAGTTTTTGCGATATATTTTTGCACAATCATATTCAGCTGCACAAAGGGAGCAACTTTGATCTTATCCGGATCCGAGGTCATTAAGAGCCTCAAATCCGGGATTGAATATTAGGTCGAATTTCATGGACGAAGCGGAATATTTTGAAAATCCTAAATTTTGGGGGGCCTTCTTGGGTGTGTGCTGAGTTGATTGCATCAAACTATAAAATATTATCTATAGAGTTTTGCATTTCTAATACGTTCGTATCGGATTAAAAAATGAATTTTAGTTAATAATTTTTTGAGTTTTGGCATAAAAACTGGCAAAAATGGAAAAGGGTTTTTTCTCCGCTCCTGGGGAACTCACAGATTTCAACTTGAGTTCATAAGAAGGAGCTTAAAAAGTCTGACAACAAACTATAAAATAAATCATCTCAAGTGTTTATTTTTCCAGAAAACCCAAAAAAAAAGATTTTTCAAAAAAACTTAAGGGTTCCCATGATTTTTGGCATATTTTATTTTTGTTAATATAGTTGTCCCAATTGGGAATTATAATGCAAATGTGAAGAAATTTTAAAAATTGGATGAAAAACAAAAAGTTTTATTGGAAGCATTATTTCATAAGTACATATGC
>CP045903.1:11115667-11143705 GCA_013387185.1 Caligus rogercresseyi
TTGCCGATTACAATAGTAAATACAAAAAAAGACACTAAGGTAAAGAACACACACACAATGGGGTATATGGTTCAACAGCAAAATGAATTCCTTCTTAAATACTGAAATTATTTAAAATAATATTTTTCATTTAATTTTGTTTAGAATTTGGATGTCGTGTCTTCTTCTTGAACACTTCATGCTTTCGAGGGATAGAGCAGGGGATCTGTTAATCAGGTGGTCTGCAGTCTGTGGCTCTTCCTTGCACAGATCACAGGTTGCACTTGTGTTTTTCCATCTACTTAGGTGGGAGGAGAAATGGTCCATGTCCTGTGTAGGCTTGATAAGTTGTTTCAGGCCTTCACGGTGAAGTTTGACAACCTTTGATCTTGGGTTTTTACATAAGATGTGTGTGTTTCATGTGAAGACTATCTTTATATCGATCACACCATCGTTTATAAATAATTATTTATTGTTTTCTTGACATAACATGGGGGCACACCAACAAATTTTCGGTTGTTGCTTTGTGCGCCACTTTTGCAAGGTGGTTTGCAAATTAATTTCCTGTGATGTCATTGTGTCCTCTGCACCATTCAATGTATATGTTTTCCTCGTTCTTTCCTCTGCATATGATTTCTTTACACTCCCTGACTCAGCACTTGAGTTAAGTGGATTGAGAAGAGCAGCAATTGCAGATTGGGAATCAGATCGAAATTAAAGCTTTTTTCCATTTTTGTCCAATTTACTGAGATCTTCGACTGCTTGCTTGATGGCAAAAACCTCAGCTTGAAATACTGATGCTTCTCTATTCAAAGATACTATTGAGTGATGAAAGCAGAGATCACCAATAGTGATTGCCCATCCAGCACAGTATTACCCTTTTCATCTTTGGATCCATCAGTGTAAATTATCATATCTGGATTTTCAATTGGAGAATTATCCATCTAAATAAGGTTGCCTTTTATTTAGTCACTTTGTTGATTAATTTACGCTTCCTTAAGTATTTTATCGCAAGAGAAGCGGTGACCGCGGCGTTTTGGAAGGTTGCCAATACCATCCCAGGTATCTTTTAAGAAATGCCATATATATATATATTTATTTATTTATATATTAGGTTGTTCATAAATAATGAGGTGTTAGCTATCTCGAAAAGTTCACACGCTATCTCAAGAATTTCAACGGGAGCGTTCTTATCGCATATTTTGTATGGGAACAGACTGTATGGTGCCACTCAGGTTATAAGGTGAGTAATCGCGTCATTTCTATCATTCATTCTACTCACCGCTGAAAATGGAGACACCCGACTTTCGCTCCTACTTCTTGATTCGGATCAAGCTCGCCAGGACAGTCAACGAGATCCACGGGGACCTGCTCTCTACTTCCCTGACTCCTACCCTGGCCTCTCCACCCTCCAGAGATGGCACACTGACTTCGATAAGGGCGTTTTTACCCTAGAGAAGAAGACCCGTCCTGGACGTCCCCGGGAGACGAGGACAGAGGAGAATGTGGCCCGTGTGAAGCGCCTAGTCGAGGACAACCCCCGGATGACCACTCAACAAGTTGCTGCAGAGGTGTCCCTACCATCTACAACTGTTTCAGGCTTCTGACGGAGGATCTAGGGCCCCGAAACCTCCTCAGCGTGCAACGTACAATGCACGCCCCACACTGCCACCGATACCAGGGAGTTCCTTACCCGGAGGGACATGGAACCGGTGAAACAGTCACCCTACCTGAACCTGTGTGACAGGTTCCAGTTCCGGAAGTTGAAGCACCTTCATTTATAAACAAACTATGATTTACTTTGATATGTATGAACATAGGCGTAGGAGACGGGGGGGCAGGGGGGGCAACTGCCCCCCAAAATTCGGGTGAATGCTTAAATTCGGGCAAATTGGTTGAGGTATTCGGGCATTTAAATTGAAGAAAAAAAATTGTAATTATGAAAGCAAACGGATTGTGAATTATAAACAAGAGCTTTCCACCTTTATGTGATTTCAATTCACATTTAAGAGTCCACTTTTCCCTTTTGAAGAAAATAACACTCAACTTTTTGCTGATGAGAAATATGAAATTCAATATTATCACACATTTAAGTTGATTATTTTTGCGCCACTGAAAAAATGCACCTCGCACGTAGAAGGTAATAAGAGTGTACTTTGATACTACTTAGATCTTAGTAAAATAAATATAAAATAACAACAAATCAACAAGTTATAGTTCTACGATAACAATAAAGTTCTTCTCAGAGATAATTGTTAAGTGAACATACCTTTTGGAGTTTCGGCAACTTTATTAATCGAACTACTAAACAACACTTTTCTCCATAGAGGTAAGTTGCTACTCACTGTATTAACCAGAATTTGCTTATATTTGAAAATTATGATTAAATTAATGTTCACTTCACTAAATTAAATTCAATGAATTTAAGGTTTTGGTGATGAGTAAGTCAAGAAAGAGACTATACAGAATTAGAGTGAGATGTTACAACTGTGGGAAATAAGTTGATGGCGACTACAAGAGGGAAGACGTTTCAAGAGTACATGAAAATGATGAACAAGTAAAGTTTATTCTTTTGGTCGATCAAAAGTAGAAAAAACTTTCCTTCGGAATTATGAACAGTGGGAAAAAATGAGATAATGATGCCAACGGAGGCCACTTCCTATACAGAACAATCAAGCAGTATAAAGGACATACCAACTGACAACAATGAACATACTGAACAGGTAAAGATGAAGATTCTTAATTTGCTAGCTGTAGAGGCAGTGGTAGAAGATATACAGCCTACAATGGACAAAACAGAAAATAGGCCCATAGGCTATCATCACAGTGCCAAAACTGACATGCGAGATCATCCACATCAACCTCTGTTGGATGAATACAACAGGAAACAGCTAGATCAGGGAAGTGGGACAAGAGACTTTAATCCTGACCTGTTCAAGAAGTACCAATGAACGAGCTTTTATATTCCCACGAAATCTATAGTTTGTTTCCCCTGTCAGAAGTTTTTATCTGATTCCACTTTCACATACAGCAATCGGAAGAAACGACTAGTGAAGCATGACAAGAGCGGTAATCATCGACTTGCAATGTCTTAGTGGATGATTTCAAAAGTTAATAAAAAGGATCAGACATCAGTCTTGGTCCAACTTGATACAAGCCACAAAGACATGGTCCAAAAGAACAGAAATTACCTTAAAGTTATTGTAGAGTCCATCTTGTACACCGCACAGCAAAACATCCATCAGAGAGGCCATGAAGAAGACAGATCAATGATTGGACAGCAGTCATACATAAACCGTGAAAACCTTATGGAGCTTTTGAATTTGCGATGCAGAGACATTCCTTGGCTTGTCACTAGACTAAACTCTAATTTTGGGGCCCATCGTCAGTGGCTTTCACCAAAAATCCAAAATGAAATACTGATGATTGCATCTAATTTAGTACTAAAGGAAATAGCTAATAATGTTAGGGAAGCAGGCAAGTTCAGTCTTATTGTGTATGAAATATCAGACGTTGGCAACCGGGAACAAGTGGCAGTGTGTTTGCACTATTTAAACAATGAGCACTGCTCATTGTTTAAATTGAGCAGCCTACAGAAGCATTCGTGGGATTTTATGAAGCTAAGTCCACAACTGGTGAGACACTGTTCAAAATTGTGATTGAAGTTATCAACTGCCTAGAGTTACGCGTTGAAGAAATTGTGTACCAATGCTTTGACGGCGCATCCAACAAGAATGGGAAGGAAATGGGAGGTGCCAAAATGATTCAAGAGATGTCAGCAAACGAAATAGTGAAATACCTCTGATCAAACTCCCTCTCTAAAACTTTGCCCCACTTCACTGAGGTTTCAAAGACCTTAGCTAAAATACCAGTAACATAATGTTCAGCAGAGAGATCTTTTTCTTATTTGAGACGACTCAAGACCTACCTCAGGTCCACCATGAGCCAGGAAAGGCTCTAGGACTTCTTAACATCGAAAAGCGTTTTGTAAATAGAGTGGAGATCGATACAATAATAGATGAATTGGGAAGACAAAAATGAAGAAACAACACGTTTTTTCTTGTGTCTTCTAAAATAAAAATAATGTTATGAATAATGTGTAATCACAATAAAAAATACAAATCTACATAGCTTTCTTCATTCGAATATCTTTTTCACATATTTAACAGTTCTTGTTAAAATTCGGGCAAATTGAATGCTGCCCCCCCCCCCCCAAACCAAACTCCTCCCCTACGCCTATGTGTATGAAGTATACTTACCCATACTTGCCACTATTTGTAGTTCATGAGATGATATAACTCATATAAAGCTGTGTGAAGGAAATGTTTAAGAGCTTATCATGACAATTTTGTTATCCAATTTCGTGATCCCTCAATTCAAATTTGGATGGTCACTTTGATTGATTACATTCCAAGGATGCCCATAAAAAAGTGTATTTACATATGTAGATGGCATTTTCATTACACCGTATACATAGATTGAAGATTATTTTGAACTTCCGGGAATCTTCAATGTTCCAAATTACACAGGGTGTTCAACTAGCAAACTTTTAAGCATTCATATGTATCAAAGCCAAAGAAAAAAAAAAACCAAAATATATTTTTCCTTCCTCACTTAAGTTTTACTTTTACCTATAAATCATATATTCGACTTACGAATCGAGTTTGGTACATGTTTATTGAAAAGGACAATGTAAAAATTTGCTCCCGTCTAGTACTTTTTTTAGGATGGACTTTTTAGTGTCTTATCCCTCGTATGGGTCTATGTAACGTGACGTTAGATGAAATATTAATTATTGCCCCTTGAATAGTAAAAGTCTACATACCAAGATATCAATAAATGAATTAAATTTTTTACTCCGGAGCGTTTTTTACATTTTTTTATAAAGTATAACTTATGGTGCCATTTATGGATATCAATTGCATGTCTAGATTACTTATTTATTTCAACAAGTGGGGCGGGTATTTTAGTCCCTTAAGAAACTCTTTGTGTGGACTGATTTTTTCTTCTCTGTTGAGTATCCAGTTTTTATTACAATAATTACATTAAATAATATATATATATATAAATTATATATATACTTTAAGTCGATTTTCTATGATAAGTTATCTTAAAAGCAGTAATAAGGATAGTTATATTTGTATTTTATGAGCCTTTCAAGATATCACGTCCTCATCATTTATCCAAGATGTACTTATGTGATTTGTGTCACAATTTTCTGAGAGAAAAAAGCTACATAATGAGTGTTATGTATTATAAAACTAGTACATAAACTCGAAATAAGTTCGTCTTCTTTACACATTTCCACAAAAATACGATATTGCTTCCGTGCACATTGTTTCAATGTGTAGGATCATTAACGTGTATTAAATCCTTTGTACCAATGATATTATGTAATGCATTTCAAATGAGTAGGTTTTGTAATATATATATTTTTGTTGTTATATATTTGCAAATTCATTTGTACAAGGTTTTATATTACACAAACACAATAGAATGTCTCTTGATCTATTTGTATCAGTTAGATATTTTTTTAAAGAAATTTCTATATACGATAAAAAATTAGAGAGTTAAAATTTTAAAGGAAATCTTTCACGATCTGAACACATTCTTTTAAACTAAGGATATGCATAATTTTATCGTTTTGTAAAATATCACACTAACAAAATTGTTTCAAAAGAACTTTAAAAAACCATATGGAATATTTATGATCTCCACTGGGGACTTGTGGATGGACATCAAATGATGTTCTTTCTATATTATACAGACGGCTTAAAATTATAGTCCCATCATAAAGATCAAAGGCATGCGATTTGATGGTAGCGAGTTTGCTTGTCCTAGGGTTCTTAAGATCTATCACAATATTTACCTATATATCTTACATGTAAAAGCTTATGCATACTATCTAGTGGATATAGAGTGCTTTACGGTTCTAGATATATATCTTTTCATTTCTAATTTGTTCGTACTACAAGTTCTTTATCTTCTTAATAGTATAATTTTGATTTTTTTAATTGCACAGATTCAGATAAGATCTGAAAAAGGTCATTTTTCTACAATGTAAATCACACTTATAAACAAAAAGACATGATCATTTGATACAAACTAAAAACAATAAATCTACAATCAAGCATATTAAATGTAAGAACATGCAAAAAATATTGAGTGTGGATTTGCCGCACAGACCGAAGAGAACTCTTGATAAGTCCCAAGATAAATTATTTAAAGTAAAATGAGAAGTAGGATAAAATACATGTACGAGTAAATGTTTCATTGGTACATACAGCTATATCTCATTGGTTTTTTAACGTACCTTGTATAGTTATTTATGAGGCATGTTTCCTTAGAAAGACAAGTTCTTGACACTATCTCTCACAGTACGCACATATTTTTTAGGATCCACGTACCCCTATCTATATTTTCAACCATTAACACACCTATGATTCTTCAGTAGAAAAAAATATGCTTCAAGCTAAATTTGAACTCCTTTATATATGAAAAAAGTCTTTGTTTGGATATTTTAATTCATGGTCACAATTAAATTTTTTTCTTCTTTCTTCATTTTCAAACCTACCCTTTTCAGAGGTATCTCAGGAATGACCGCGAGTAGAGATATCTACTATATGAATTATATTGTTTCATAACATGATTAATGTGTATAGGTTTGTGGAGATGGTAAAATTATGCATTTTGTACTTTGAACTGCCTTGCGTTTGTCCGTGTCGTGTGCATGAGCATTTACCTCTATTTGCAGAATAATATGATTTATTACCTCCGCCGAAGGAGGTATTGTTTTCACTGGCGTTTGTTGGTTTGTTTGTCAGCAGGATAACTCAAAAAGTACAGAACGGATTCGAATGAAACTTTGTGGAGTTGTTGGAAATGCCAAAAAGAACAAGTGATTAAATTTTGGCATCTCTAAGGGCTTTTTTAATATACAAAATGAATAAAATACTAAATGAAATGGGGTCTCTATTCAGGGAGTAGGAAAGAACAAACGCTAAAAAAATATTCATTGACGTATTATTGTTCATATATCAGCTCAGGACTATGTTAACCCAGTGACGTAGCTTAAACTTCTTCCTCTTCCCGTCTCTGAGTGCTTTTTTAATACGCAAAATGAGCTAACAGAGAGGAAACAATGATTAGAGATAGAAAATCGGGCGTGTGAAAGGGAGAATGTTTGAATGGGAATGTTGTGGGGATCGGCGGAGGTACACACTCTTGAGTGTATATATGCCTCTAGTTATTATTATACTTTTATTAAAGAGATATATATGCAAGATTCATTAAAAGTATATTTTGTAGCTGTCATTAAAATATTACTGGTTTATGAAATTAAATAACTCTTTTTAAATACATGAATAATGTAGATGTAAAATCCTCATAAGAGGACTCTTTAATTTAAAATAAATTAATCTGTGCACATTTTCATAACCAATATTGTCGAATATAAGGATGAACAATGCTTTGTCATTGAAAGGTCGAAATTCCTGATATCAAATTGTTAATCACACGGCAGTGGTTTTGTTTGTTATGATTTCTAATATATTATTAAATTATGGAGACTGTGAATACAAGTCATTAAGATGTGAACTATCAATTTATTATGGTTGTATCCAAATTAATACTGAGTAGCATATGGTTAGACCATAGCTTCTGTTAACATGATATAGCGTTTTAAACTATTCGTTTATAATATTCAAGAATTCCACCATATTCTTCTAGAAATAACTACACTTTAAATAATATTAAAATAGTAAATATTTAAACAAATTATATATTCTTTTTGGATTTAGAATACCAACTATATTCGGTTATAAATTACTTTCTTGGGTTACAAGAACCTTTTGCTTTTTGTTGTCATATCATTACTTTTTTTTCGGTTATAAAATTATTTATTATGTTATCTAAAAAACGAGGTAAACAAGCTAAAACAACAGATAACAATAAAATAAATAAAAAATATTTTAGACAGTTATGTTTAGATAAAAACATAATTGAACATTATAGAACAAAATTACTATCTAAAAATTATATAAAATGTACAAAATTATTTTGTCCGTAACAAGCGACGATGACTTTTTTAAATCCTCTTTAAAGCATTCAAGTGTTCTGCTGCCATTGATGGCACATAACGAATTAGGTCTCCAGCCCACTCCCACGAAGAAGATCCTGCGTTGGTAACTCTTGGAGAAAGAGCCGAATAACGTGCCGCTGCCCCAATGATGATTGAGCGTTGGTTGTCGACCTCTAAGTAGGAGTTCGCCGCAATTTGTTTTGCAATTAAAGATTTAATATTACTTAAAGCAAAATTTATGGCTTTTTGATAGGGCGGAGCATTTCTTTTTAATTTGAAAGCACCAAAAAGTACAAAAGCACTTAAAGTACCGGGGGAATCTCTTTACTCACTCACACACATTCATTTCAACAAACTTTTTTACCAACTTGAGCACGCTACGAAAGCATGAAAAATGTCATTGTATAAACTCCCACAGTTATTACAAGGCCTAAAAAACTTTTTTTAATTGTCCTGAAATTTGGAATTGTGCCGTAAACTTTGATGCATCATTTATGCCCTGAGTGGAGTGGAGAATTCTTTGCTCCCATGAAGGAGGCAGACAAAGGATATTAATAAAACTATGTGATATCGACTTTGCACAATCATATTTATTTTTAGGAGTATTCAATTTTAAAAACCAAGGCTTAGCAGGGCAATAATTATTAGCAGCACGAGAGAGAGGAAAACGGAACCTAGCTACATTTAAAACGGAGCCGACATTCAAATCATGAATAGTAAAAACCTTACGATTGAGAGAAAATATCTCCAGAATCCTAAGATCACCAAATCTCTGGAGAAATATTTTTTTCTTTATTTTGGTATAAAATATCAATAGTCGTATCATAATAAAATTTGGGCTCTGACTTCCAAACCAATCTTTGGAGCGAAAATAAAAATGGAGATAAATCTTCCAACTCGGGGTTAGTTAAAAGTGATCCCATCTGTATCCAATTAAAAATTTTGAGGACGTATAAACCAAGATATCAATAAATGAATTACAAATTTTTACTCCGTAGCGTTTTTTACATAATTTTTTTATAAAGTATAACTTATGGTGCCATTTATGGATATCAATTGCATGTTTTCCTTTTTCTATTCTCTAGATTACTTATTTATTTCAGCAAGTGGGGCAGGTATTTTAGTCCCCTAAGAAACTTTTGCTTTTTGTTGTCATATCATTACTTTTAATTTAAGTTTTTTAACATACAACATAATGACTGTTTTTTTTTTTTGGTAAGAAGTATAAAATAAAAAAAACATACAAATAAGATATATACTTTGTTTTCCTGTTCTTATTTAAAAATTAATCTTTTATTTATTTCTGCATGTAAAAAAAGACAATTATAAAAAAATAATATAAGGAAGCCTAAAGCATTTCCGGTGTACCTGAAATTGCATATTTCAGTACTTTGTTTGAAGACATGACTTTACTCGTGGCTATTGAGGTATGTGTATACCTGAGATATGAATATCATTCTGTAGAGTGCTAATTTACAAATATTTTGAATATACTACTCCAACATTACATATTGATAACAATTCCTTAAAAGCAATTCTCGCACGAAGGGAAATATTAAATTTTGTTTTGCTTCTTCATCATATTCTTGATTAATGGATCATCACTTTGAATTTATTAGGCTGAGTCATAAAGAATGAGCTAGGTTCACTATCTTGAAATGTACTCAAGATAGCTGAAAATTCCAACGGGAGCGTTTTTATCGCATATTTTTGTGTGGGAAGCGAGTCTGTGGCGTCACTCAGGTAGTATAAATAGTCAACACTCGCACCATTTCTATTTGTTACCCCACTCGCCGCTGCAAATGGATACCCCCGACTTTCGCTCCTACTTCTTGATCGGGATCAAGCTCGCCAAGACAGTCAACGAGATCCACAGGGACCTCATTTCTTCCCTGACTCCTGCCCTGGCCTCTCCACCATCAAGGGATGAAGAAAGGACTTCGATAAGGACAGTTTTGTTCTGGAGAAGAATACGTCATCAGGAAGACCCGGTAGACAAGGACACCGGAGACGATCGCCACTGTGAAGCGCCTGATCGAGGATATCCCCCGGATGACCACTCAACAAGTTGCCACCGAGATTTCTCTACCACAGAAAACCGTTTCCAGGCTTTCGACGGAGGATATTGGAATACGAAACGTCCTGAATGTAGATTGTCTCTTGATGGAGGACAACGCACGTCCTCATGCTGCCACGGATACCTGGGACTTTCTGACCGGAGAGACATTGAACAAATGAAACAGAGCCCCTACTCACCATATTTGAATATCTGCGACCGGTACCTGTTCCGGAAGTTGAAGTACCTTATCCGGAATGACGAGTTTAACGCTACGAAGACGCCACACTGGCCGTGCAGCGGGCGATGAAGTGGGTCAGCGAAGACGAGCTGTTCGACCATCTCCGAAACCTCTAGGACCACTGCCATGACGTCATTGCAGTCTGAGATGATTATGTTTACTGTTTTAGAAGTATTTCTATGATTTTGATGAAAACTACGAGTTTTACTGGGTCAGGCTCATTCAACCTAATACGTCGTGGAGAAACAAAGAGAATGGAATTGCTTAATGCTTCGAAAAACTGCCTTACTGACATTCCTAACTAAATCTCAAAAAGCAAATAGTAGCAATTAAACATTATCTACGATTTTTCAATAAAAAGGTACTAGCCTCACGTGTGTAGTGTCTTATAAAAACCTTCTGTGCTTATGAATATAGTACTTAGTATAGCTCACCAACATATTGATAGTCTTAGCAATTGCTCATTGATTCAAAAATCTATTATTTCTGATTATTTCTGTCAGCATACGTCAAGTTGATATGACTCCTTTGATACATATGCTTTCTTTCTTTTTCTATTTTTCATGAGGGCTGTTCCTGGATGCCATTCGTCTCAGGAACGATCTGTATTAGATTATGATGTTTCATTTTCTTCGTCGCACTAGAAGTCATATTTGTAACCTTTTAATTGAAATAGCATTTTTGGGATTGCTTGGAATTAGAAATATACGAAAACATGAAACTGATATAATGCTATTTATTTATCTATTCGTTAAATATATCTAATAGGTTTCCTATATCTCCCTTCTGCCTTTTGTCTTTTGAATTTCGAGACTATTAAAAAGTGCTACAGAGCTCGTATATGACAATACATTGAAAGGTTTAGAAATACCTACAAAACAACGCAATGCATGATACTTTAGATTTTCGTTCAACAGGTATACACGTGTAAACATGCAGTTCATTAACGTTGACATTCGCGCAATTTTAAAGTTTTCCTTCGTAAAGACAAATCCTCTAAAGAAATATTCCGTTAGATTAATGGATGGTACTAGATCACTTCGAACCGCATAGGAATGGTTTTGACGATTCAGAGCCATTGGAAACCATGAATGCCAGCCGTGGACAACCTGTGACGACAAATACCGATCAAATCGTGGAATACCGGCATGTGGCATCTTGTGACATCGCCCAGGAGATGAGAGTTAGTCACTAAATAATTTTAAACCATCTGCAGACGGCTGGATACAAAAAACTTAATGCTTGGGTGCCGTATGATTTGAGCAAAAAAAACCTTTAGCTATATATTAATATGTAATTACATATTAAAAACTCTAAATGACTAGAGATATCGCTAGTACTCCTTCGTTAATTCGTGTTTTCAATCAAGTAATAATATTCCATGTATTTCGTTATTTGAATATACTTATATCAAGTGTAAACGTCAATAAAAAATAGACCATAATAACTGTTTAAAAACTGACAAAGGCTTAGAATAATACTTAAAAAGTTGTTTTGTGTTATATAATATTCCTTTGGTCCCCATGTATATAATATATATTCGTATCTTCTTCATATTTTTGTTTATGTTCAAATGGGACGTAATAGGTATTAATAATGAAACCTGAAATAATACCAAAGAATAAATTATGTAGCTTAGAAGCACTAGCATAAGCTCATCATAATTACCGTGATTGATACGAGGGGAGTTAAAAAAATACGCGGAATTCTTCAAATACATGAATACTTACTAGTTTAAACATGTTTAAACTTGTTGCAGTGAAGGCTGTTAGCTCTACTGTATTGTACTCGCTTGCATTCTTTATGCGACTAACAAGGACGGCGGACGGTGCTTGTCAATAATTGGTGAATTTCGACCCATGGAACGAAAATATTTTGAAATAAGAACCAACATCAAGTTTCTCGTAAGACTTGGTTGGAAAGGAACGGACATTATTCAAGCTTTGAAGACAGTTTACGAAGACCATGCTCCCAAGAAAACTTGTGTCTACAAATGGATTGGAAGATTCAAAGAAGGTAGAGAAGCTGTTGAAGATGAAGAAGGCCTTGGAAGACCAATAACCTCAAGAAATGATGAAAATGTTGATTCTGTTATGAGTCTGGTTGAAGAAGATGGAAGATTGACAGTGGATGAGATAGCTAAGACTCTAGAGATATCAGTTGGTTCAGCTCATTCAATTTTACATGCAGATTTAGGCATGAACAAGCTTTCGGCCAGATGGGTCCCAAAAGCGCGTTGCGCCCTGACCAACTGAACTGAAAGGAGTCCGTTTTAACACCACTGATGAAGCAAAACATGCAGCAGGAAACTTGGCTTCAAATCAGCCTGCAGATTTTTTCAAGAATGGCATAATGGGATGGAGTCACCGCTTAGAGAAGTGCATCAATCGCGACGGCAGTTATGTTGAGAAATAAGTTCATTGTACATATAAACTAGTAATAAATTGAACAATTCCGCGTATTTTTTGAACTCCCCTCGTATATTTATATTCAAACCAATTTCTCTCTTTCAATATATCTACATTTGTGACTAAGTGTGTGTGTACGTCATTGTACCCAAGTGACGTATGGTTTTCAAAGCCTTGTTTTCAATTATGGTACATAATGAAAGTGAATTCACTAATGAACCTTAAAATAATGATCAAAATGTATGGCTGTTAGCATGATCTAATTAGTCATACCAAACATTTTGAAGGATTATTTTTACGTGAAAATAGTTTATTACTCATGTACTCTCTGCAATAATAACTGTGCCCTTGGATTGTTATTTTTAGTATTGTTGTTTGTACTCGTTGTATACATACTTATGTATACATATAATGTAGGTCTTCTTCAAAGTGTGTTTCTAATATGTGGATAGAGTATGTAGTAAGGCCTGAAGTCTGCTCGCATAAAAGAATCAAATAAATAAGAGGAAATTGCCCCTTGAAAGTTTTTTTTTGCTTTAGCCTTGTATTTTGCTTCCAATTTAGTTTATTAACAAAGGTTCAATTAGATCTGTTTTGTAGTAGTACAGGAATATTGTGTAACAGGGACTACACGTAATTATTTGAATCATGAGGTTCCGAAGGATACAATTATTATTACTTGAGCAAATGATCGGTCAGGGTTTCACCAGCCACAACTACGGTATATTAGGTTTTAAAATAAGAATCCATGTACTTGGTATTCAGCTTCTACATGCCATAATTATGATGCCCAATAAATCTTCTGGGTTTATCCACTTTAACTTTTTGTTTACTTATTGGTTATTGCTTTTGAATTAGCTATTTATATTTGAATGGAGGTCTCTGTACCCTTATGTCATACTGGAGTTTAAAACAAATCGTCATGCTCCACATGCCACACAGTTAAGCCATATTTGAATTGTAAACTAATCGTCAGATGGCTCTATGTCACGTAATATCTTGTTAAGCATTTTTGCCGTTACATAGAGGTACATATATTTTATCAAAGATTGCTACCAAAAAAATGTTCTATATTAAGTATTATTTTATGACGACGTTTTTTAACCAATGTACAAATTATTCATGGTAATTTTCGTTATATGAATTCATTATTTAAGTTCTAAAATGTAACGAAAATTATTTCATTAAAACTATTTTCCTACCGTAGAATTTATCAAAATTGCATCTAAGAAACTGTTCGCTTATTGAAAAATACTTATATTGACGTATCAAAAGTCGATGGAATATCTAACTGTGGTAAAATACGTGATTTTAACAAAAAAATTCAAAGATTCATGTATTTCATTTTCAATGCCATTCAAAGTTATGTTAATTTTCTTATTAAAAAAGATGTTTCTTCTCGATGAAATAGTACATAAAATAACAAAATAGAATTGGTTAAAGTCAACTTTAACATCAAAGTTAAAAGATTCTTTATTATTACTCGAATTTTGGTATTTATTCCTTTATTAAAACTTTTTCTTGAATAATTTTATAAACTTATTTGTTACAAAGTATTGAATTATAAGAAACCAAAAAACCTTTATCGATAAAACAGACTGCTTTTGATAAATGTAATTTGATAACCATTATGAATATTTCATAATTTTAAATTATTTTTTAACCAAAAGGAATATATATATAGGGATTACGCATAATTGGGCCATTGATATTTATTTTATTTTTAGCTTAAATGCATTTTCTATTGCACTTTACTATGCAGATTTCCAGTAACAAAATTATCACTGAAAAAAAAATCAACGGACGATAAGTTTGAAACGTACATAAGCCATAGTTTTGATATGAGTAGAACTAAAAGACCGAGTAACGCTTTGCTTGCATGACATAATTTGCATGACATAATTCTGACATATAGAAAGCCCAGATACGCTTGATTTGGAACACTAATATGCCATTGTCTTGGCTGGTGAAATCTCAGAGTTCATTAGCGGCATTTTGAATCCTCAATCAACTATAATTGGTGATTTTTCGTCCCCATATTCCACTGTATCTCTAGGGCTGCATTCTTATTGTTGAATAAACAATGGACCTTATACACATAAAATGCCTGTAAAAACATATAAAGACTGTCGGTACCAAATTGATAAACCATTTAAAAACATATAACAGAAATATTACTGTACAAGCACAGATATCTCGTTGTGTGGTCTTGTTCATCCCTTACGTAATGTATATATATATATATATATATATATATATATATATATATATATATATATATATATATATATAAATATATTAGAAGCTAAAAAACCTTGAAAAACCAAAATCTTCCTATAAAAATAATTTAAAAATGATGTTACGCCTCCTAATGGTTTTATCCACTAATAACAAATTTTAATTGAACTTTGTATTTTCAAAAAAATATTTCAATTTCATTCAATGACTAAAAATATATTTTAAGCTTTATTTGCAAATATGTAAAAAAACATTGGCATAAAAATACATCTTGTTGGTCACACGAAATAATGTATATTAAATACTTAGTAAGTTCATATTCAAGAGTATTTATGTAATACTATTGGTCACTTAAAAATATTTTATATATATTACTTTGTTCCATTTATGTTAAAAACGCTCTTTGTTAGTACGAAGATACTATGTATGCTTGACCAAATTATTTCAAACATGCCTTTGATAAATCCTCTCGCTGGGTCGAAAAAAATTGTATTCCCACAATTGGACGTTCAACCTATACATATTTAGTAGCATTCTTCTTCCACCATCGTATAACATAAAATCTTGTTTTTGATGTATTTAACGAACACCCCCTTTTGGGAGGATCATTGGCAATAATCATTGCATACTTGCCTAGACGTTAGTTTTTTTTGTAGTTGCTGTGCTTGCAGCGCGTTCCAAGTGGCATTGGATGACGAGTTTGTTGGTTGAAAGTATATATAAAGGCTTATTCTCTGAAGGACTCAGTTAGTTAAAGAATCCATTGGAGTCATGAACAAATTAGTAAGTAACATTTGGTGCGTGTTTAGTGTGGATTGTAACGAAAAAATAATTACTCAGGAGTCAGAACTTGTTTTGTTCCCATAAGGATGTTATTGGAGGACTTTCATTGCATCATGAGTGGTAACCGTTAAGTCATCATTATTTCAAAGTTGTTTTCAGCATTCCTCTTATTTTTAGTTTTTTTGTACAAGTAAACTCATTCATTAGGTCAGGGGATTTTTGACCTTGATTGAAGCATAAGGTATTTTGATCTCTATTTGGGAGAACAAATGGATGGTATTCGATGAGTGTTGTAAGATGGGAGGAGAGCAGTTTTGCCATAATTTTAAGATATACTTTATATATATATTTTTCAGTTTTGTTACGTAATAGATAATCCCTCGGGTCAGAGATTTGTGATCTTGGCAAAATCAAAACTGTTTTTGTTCCCTTTGGAGGAACAATTGAAGGACTCTTGCATCAAGTTGTGCCACCATCATAAAATCTACATTAATCACTTATTTATTCCTCACTTCAACTGTCCATGTTGTAGATGCAAGTTTGACTCCTCCCAAAACTGATCAAACCTCATCAAAAGATATTTTGTTCGATGGACTACATGAATTTTAATTCTACAATTCCTATTTAATATCCATACGAATACCGCTTGACAATCACCCTAAATACTAAGTCACTCGACGACTCTGTATGAATTGTGTAATAAAATGTATTTACTTTATCTCAAATCTTATTCCGTTAAATTAAAACTATGGAATACTGTGCTAAAATAAATTAACTTATTATTTTCTTAAGCACCACAACCGCCATTTTTTGGAACGAAAAAGGGCAAATAAATAGAAATAAGTGTTTAGAACAAATTATTTGACCTTGACAATTTTTTAAAACTGGTTTGTTCCTTTTTAGAGGAACAAATTAATGTTATCGTAGGACTTTTGCTTACTTGAATTAATAAAAGTGCTATTTTCAGGTTGTTAGCTTACTTTTGTGCTCTCTGAGTGCCTCTCTTGGTGCACCGACGGACAACCCAAGTTCAGAAAGGACTCCAGCCTTGCAAAAATTATTCAGGAGCAGAGGTTTAACATCGGAAATGGAAAGTTTGGTCATGCTGCACAGCAAGAAGACGGAACTGTGTTCCGTGAAGAGTCTACAGGAGGAAACTCTCGAATCGGGGAGTACTCCTATGTTGGAGATGATGGAAAGGTGTACAAGGTCAAATACGAAGCTGGAATTAATGGATTTAGGTAAGGGCCTTTTGTATGAATACCTATATGTACTACTATTTATTTCTTCACTTTTATCTTTATTTTCAGTTTACATAAAATAAGTTATTTAAAAAGTTACAGAAAAAAGCCTTAAAAACATAAAGTATATTTAAGGATGAAATATTATTGTTTATTATTTTACATTTATTCATTATGATAAACTATTTATTTTTTAAATTAGTATATTTATTTAAAGAGGATATACGTGAATCTTCATATTTCTTATATTACATGGAAGATTTGTATTTATTTTCTGTGTACTGTTCAATATTTATAAATACACTCGCTTTTTAGAATTCTTGATGGCTCTCACATTCCCTCTGGAGGTCAAAATGCAGCTGCCGCCATTGTTGAGGAAGATGGTGAACCCAAGGAGTACGACTATGAATACTACGACGCCACTCTTCCCGACTCTCCTTTCGTCAATCCCCACGATCCTTCCCATCAAGTACGTTATTTGTTGTGAAATCTTTTCCAAACACACTTTTTTAGTTAACTATTTCAACGTTAACTACTGAACTGCACTAGATGTTAGAGCAAATATAAGCTATTTTTAAAGGCTGATGTTTTGGGTTATAAATAACCAATGTTACATATATTTAAAGGCATCTATAAGGAGTATGGGCTGATATATAACGTTATCAGCCTAAAATAGGCCATATATAGATATACATCAAGGAAAAGTCCATAAGCCTTCTAATATATTAAACTTTAGTCAACAAAAAGGCTAAGATGCTGATTTCTGCCAAGAAAACGGTAAATATTCCATGCATGCACTTGAGTCTTTATTATCATAAGATGGGGACAACCCATTCTAATTGTATATAATATTTATTTTCGCAGAAAACGACTACACAATGTGGCATTTCAGTTACTCTATTTAACCTCTTTTTATATTTCTAATTTTCTACTTCTGTGAAAAAAACGTCTTCACAATGTTGAATTTTTTCAACCTTATTTCACTTTTTCTTCTGATAACCTCTATTTATTCTCTCTCTATGAATCCAACAGAAGCCCATGCTTTGGCGGGAAATCTCGCAGGTCATCTAGCGAGTCTCTTTGAACCTCCTCCATCCACCACTGCCAATCCCTTAGAGCCCAAAACCCCAGCTCCTCGCCTTCGATTCTTCCCTCCAGGTCAACTCCAACTGGATCGTTTTTCTGATGGCTTCAGCTACAAGTTCAAGTCCCAGTAAAAAACCTATTTAGTTTTTTAACTTTATTCCTTCGTCAATACCTCTTTTGCAACCCAACACATATCATTCATGCATCATATCCCCCTCCTATCTCTTAAGAAATCAAATAATAAATAATATAATGAGATAAAAATGAATACCTGTAGCTATTTTTTGTTTCCTCACCCTAGGATGCGGGCAAGGTCAATGTATTTGAAATTTAAGGTACTCGTATGTCAATATTTACAAGGGAGTTGACTGTTCGCTTGCCAAGGTTTTATTAATGACATCACACCGTCAAGAGGGAAGAATAACATTAGAAATGTTATTCTTCTCGCTCACGTCACCAACATTGGATGACGTGAAAAAATCATAATAAGATAACCGACGTTTCATTGTCCATGAAAAGCTGAAATAAGCATTTTTGTATTCTACATTCACGTGTCAAGTTGACTATATAGGTATGAGTGTAACTACAGTTGAAAGTTATTTATATGCCTTAAGTTCAATGGCATGGAAAAGTACATATAAATAAGAAATAAAGTCATCAACTACTACTATGCGATATGGTTTGGAATATGATCGACATGGGCTCTAATGGGATTCATCATTATTCATATATAATTGAGATGTACCTAAAGAGTAATTTTGAGGTATTATGAATAACACATGTATCCTTTCAAATAGAGATATAATGCTTTCCATGCAGGGATGAAAGTGAGCCGGAACGTACTAGCAAAAGATTCAAGGCCGGTGTCCTTTTAGAGGAAAAGGTTATAAATAAGATGAAGCTTAAAATCAAGTAAACCATCTCTGCATTTTGATTAAATGCTATTAGCATACTTATTTATGTGTATATACATCATTTATAATTCATTAAAGCCATTAAAAAGATGCACCGTAACAGCAAAAATTTGAACCTCGGTAGATCAATGATCATGGAGTCCCAAAAGATTTTCTTCCTCAAACATTCGTGAGGAGAGTACTTTGCATTCTGAGTTAGTCATAATACACCAATATTCTTGTGATATTCTCGGACCGATCCTACCGACTGCGCCATGTGATATTCTGCGACCGATCCTACCGATTGTGTTATCCTCGGATGGTATGAATAAAGCTGGACAAGGAGGAATATTGAAACCAAGTGATCTTTATTACTTCAATGTAGATCAAAGAGTGAAGACCCCAAATATAAGGAGTCAGTCTCTTTTATAGTAAAATTCGGGAGTGGGGAGGTATACACAAAAGAGTCTTGCATGAGCAAGAGTAAAGAAATGCACACAAGCAAAGAGTCTTGCTTGAGCAAGAGTAAAGAGATGTACATAAGCAAAGAGTCTTGCCTGAGCAAGAGTAAAGAAATTTACACATATGAGTTATACATATTATTACAATTCTTATTTTCCAACTCTTGCACTGGTGTATGTTTTTAAACCCTTCAAAAGGGAGCACGTTAGCCTATTGAGTAAATTGCATGTTAACTTTGAATGTTGAGACGCGGGTTTCCCAACCGAGAGAGAAAAGTCAACTTGGTATACTTCCTTGAAAGAATCCTACATTCCTTAAATTTAGCTAAAGGTATACCAATCCTGCATTGGTGACTCACTGCATTTTTCGGCTGTAGCCTTTTTTCAAATTAAGCAACACCTATATGTATAAACTTGGATGTAGGTGTGTTTGTTCGTGTGTAATAATCTTCATTCATCTTCATTTGGTCGTCAATTATTAACTTCAAGGAAGAAGAAGATTATTATTGATGATGGACTTCTCCACAAGTTCAAAAGGAAGATTTTTGTACATACTTGAGGCTTAGCATACCTTAACTGAGTAAATTCCTTTTATTTCCCTATCCTACATGAAAAAGATTCTTTAATCAATCATGTTTATCATAAAGGGTATATGTATGGTTGAAAAACGTGGACTTGTTGTTGTGTATTTACGGGTAGGTTATTCTTAGAGACCTTCATTGAAACTAAATATATCATGGTTCCCTAAACGTACAATTTTCATTGTGAGAAAATAAAATCTAAAAATTTGGTATGGTAATGGTGGTTTTCATATTTATATATACATTTATTTATATGTCTTAATTTTACAATAACACTGCAGATATTCAAATGATTACAAATGTATTTTGCTCTTGAAAGATAGTAATTTTTTGGGGGGACTTTACAAATTACAAAAATATTTCAGTGCACGTTTAAAACAATTTGGGCGATCTATTTGTGCAAATTGAAATTTTTAAGTGTGGAAACGAGTTATCGCTGTAATTTAATCTATAATTTTACTAAGGTAATATTTAAAAGTCGTATGTTTCATTAGACTATTTTGACCAACTAGAACATACCAGAACGTATACTTTATCACCGTTTAAGTCTTTGATAAGAGGATCGGGGAAAAGCTTTAAAAAAACTGTTCTTTCCATAACAGAAATATTGTTTTTATGTATAATAGTGGGAACCTCAATAAATCTTTGAGTAGTTGGCATTTGATTATCCTAAAACAAAAACTATGTAAGCTGATCTTAAAACTGAATCATATTAATTTTACGCACTAAACGCATGGGATATATCTAACAGGTGGAATCGATTATTTATAACCCGATATTTTAAGATAAACAGTATTTTCATGATTTTAGTTTCATCATTTTGATTTCAAATGAACTAAAAGCGAATGCGAAACAAATATAATATACTTGGTTTTTGTACGACGTTCATCTTTATTGCACACAAATATTTATATACTTATGTAATATTTTAACTGTGTTATAAACGATCTTTTACAAATTAAAAAAAATATCATTTTTTATATGAAATATTTAATTGCACTCATATAAAATAAAATTAACTTCTTCTTGATTTAATCACATAAACATGTATCCTTAATTTTTCGTGTAATTTACAAGTAATTCATACCTTATAAGACAAAATTATGAGTAATCAATTGGATTATAAATTTTAAGTACAACTAGGATTAACTAACATTCTTTTGAATGCAACTAAAATTGTTTTTCTATTACCTTTTTCATAAAGAGTAAACTAAATTAAGTATCATATAATTTTCAAACAGAAAAAATTAATTCTTCAAATACTAAATAATTCACTAAAAACAAATTTTGACCATAATTAAACATCTAAATGTAATGTGAATTGCTTTCCTTGTAATTATTATATATTTTATATAAGACACTCGTTAACATGAAATGTGAATGTCTACAAAAAAATCAGTATTAATCCTCTTAGCGGCACAATACAAGTTATTTTTATATACTTTCTTCAGAATTAATAAGCTTTTAATACATGGTATTTTTATACATGTCATGCATTTTTTATAATAACTCATTTAAGCTACTTTCAAATAACTCACTTTATCAAAGTATTATTAGAATATGTGTGTCTACATTGATCACATAATTAATAGGACCTTCAAGACATTATATTTATTGCCCAGGACTTTTCTCTAGTAGCCTTTTGTAGACACTTCTTAGATAGATATTTTTGATAAATATACAATTGAAACCAAAATGCATTGAAATGGCTTTCTACCATTCTACAATTATTAAACATCTGCGGGGGGGAACACTAATGTTTCGGACTATATATTTAATGGGGATCTAAAAAATGTCAATTTCTAAAATATATCCTAGTATAAGAAGTGATCACTTAACAAAGTGAAGGATCTCAATGGTCCAGTATAAAACTCCAATATGACATTATTGTTCTTATTGAGGATCTTAGACCCCTCAAAACATATGGATGTACATTCTTTATTTATCAAGGAACACAAATGTTTGGGGGTATATTTTGAATGGAGGACTAAGAAAATTCCCTTATGCCTTAGATTTGTCTGTATAAAAAGTGTCTGTCTTTTCTAATACATCAAAACTTTTTTCAAAGGAGTCTTATTACTAAGTCATAAAGTTTTGACCAGAAGCATCCTTACGAGGTTTTATCGAAATAATTTTTTTGCCCCTATCCAACCTCAACTCCTGATGGAAAAGGATTATTGATTGCGGTAAATTAATTTCCTAAGACACACTCTAATGTCCGTGTATAATATATGTCCGTCTAAGAAGTACCTGTCCAACAAAAAGCTTTTCTAAGAATAGTCCTATTACGTATCAAACATATCTTGCATTTATAAAATAACTTTTTACTCTCAAAATAATTAGCATGGCTACATTAATTCACTTGTATTTGTAAAATTAATATATTTATTATTCTTTCGTCAATTTGGATGCCCTGAATCAATGACTTATATTTCAACAGGGAAGAAAAATTTGCTCCAATATGAGAGTTGTTTGATGACGTAAAACGACCTTTATTTGCAGCCCCAAGGTCAATAAAAAAACAAGAAATTTTATATCGAGCTAAAAAAGCAATGATGATCCCCTGCAACTCCCCTTGACATATAGGTTGATAGGTCGTAATTCTCTTTGCGATCATAGCTTTACAAAAGCTCCTTTCTTAGTTATTAATATCTCTCAAAAGGTTCCGAACCTTTTTGTATTTTTCCCTCTTCATTTTTGAAATCTGTTACATTTATGAAATGCATTATTCGAGAACCCAAACTGACCCATGCGAGATGTTATCTTATACTATGTAAGTTTAATTCATGTTTTTTCATGGATAGTGAAACGTCACAAATCTCATTATTGTTAGTGCCGACATCAAAAAATATATTGTAATGTTTTTCTTGCCGGTGTGACAACACATATCTCTTATGGTCTGTCAATGATATGACATCCACATCTCCAATACTATTTGCTATGACCAAAGTTATAGTTGATGACAGGTTTCTTAGTTAATAGACTGAATATAGGAGCCGAAAAGTCAATATTTCGTTTCCAATTTAAACTAGAGGCATATATACACTCAGAGAGTGTGTACCTCCGCCGATCCCCACAACATTCCTATTCAAACATTCTCCCTTTCACACGCCCGATTTTCTATCTCTAATCATTGTTTCCTCTCTGTTAGCTCATTTTGCATATTAAAAAAGCACTCAGAGATGGGAAGACGGAAGAAGTTTAAGCTACGTCACTGGGTTAACATAGTCCTGAGCTGATATATGAACAATAATACGTCAATGAATATTTTTTTAGCGTTTGTTCTTTCCTACTCCCTGAATAGAGACCCCATTTCATTTAGTATTTGCTCATTTTGCATATTAAAAAAGCACTTACAGATGCCAAATTTAATCACTTGTTCTTTTGGCATTTCCAACAACTTTACAAAGTTTCATTTGAATCTGTTCAGTACTTTTTGAGTTATCCTGCTGACAAACAAACCAACAAACGCCATTGAAAACAATACCTCCTTCGGCGGAGGTAATGATGTTCATACAATGTTTCTACTGGAAACTGATTGATTGCTTTAGGGAATGTCAATAAATATTGGATACTCAATAGCGAACCAACTTGAAGACACCATAAATGTAGTTAAAATGACGGTCATACAAGGTGTATGAGTTAAACAATAAAATATGATGTACATTGCATTAAAATACTAGGAATAGAAGAAGGGAACTCCTACAAATACCAGTGGTGTTGGTCTATGTTGATAATATAAAAAACTTTAATGTTTAACTTAGAACCATTACATCACTGTTTTTTTTGCAATATTTTCCTCTATCTACTCCATAGTATATAGTATCTAGACTTTGACTGTTCACAGGATAATAATAATATTGTTCGGTTTCATAAGTCACTGACTTCGACATTGATCTTTTCTTCTCTAATTCATTCTATTGTGCATCCAGTTCTTATAGAGGTCCATGAGTTCACCTCACTGAAGCTTAATCCGGTATCCGTTGGTAGCTGAACTATGATTTATCTTTATTGTTAAAAATAGTTTAAAATTTCTTGAACATTTTTGTTATTTGAAAATATATTTCTTGAAGAAACCCCCTGATCTTTCTATTAAGGGTCATAATTTTTTTGAATGGAAATGTTGTTAGTAGTTTCTTTAGTTTCATAAGAAAGTCGATATTTTTTAACTGATAAATTCCAAGAATGTAACTTCAGATTCAAAATAAATCTTTCTGTTATGAGTGTCTGTTTTATATATATATATATGTTTACCAAAGCCAATTATTATAAGAACTAAAATTGAGTTGAAAAAATCTACCACCTGGTATACAAAATCGTTAGCAAGCCGTGTCTAATCGGCACATCTGAAGATTTAAACATATTTTTGATTAAAAGAGGCATGCAATACAAAGTCCTCAGCAATTCATTTGTGAGAAATCCAGATTTTCAAAATTATTACTTCTTCTTGTCGATACAAATTCAGCAATTAGTAATTTTAATTGGCAGTTTATACAGTATACAATAGATCTGTATCAATAGCACAAATTTGTCGATGGTAGTACTGATGTACCAAAATACTGAATACGTTTGGTTGTCAGTATTTGTTCTTTAATTGTCAATTGTTAATGTTAAAATATGTAACACAAGTTTAACAATTTTTCGATCAAAAGTAATAGATATCCATTAAGACTATCTTTAAAATAACACTAGCTTCTAGCGATGAAATTGCAGGGTAACTTTACCATAAAATGATTGCTTGAATATCCAGATTTCCAAAGATACAATTGAATTATACAGGATATTAATATTATTATGGTCATTTGGGGTGTAAGCAAGAACTCAAGTTTATATAGATATACGTGAAAATGAGTTATCATTACTCATATAAATGCAAACAATTATAAGAAAATATTTTAGTCTTAAATTAATACCACGACGAAAGAACAGACAAAATAAAATAAATTAGAATGAACAAATACAATAACATTGAATGTTTAAACAGAATTAAGTATATAATACACTAGAACTATCATTATAATTATAAAGCATAGCATTGAATTAAAAGATTAAAACAAACCTAAGATATCATATAGCTGATAAAATTTTAATAATTTCTTAATTATGTTAAAATGGCTGAGAGACTTCGTTAGAAAATACTTGAATTCCCTCGAACCGAAAGTCCAAGAGTTGTCGGTTACGGAGTTGATTTTGAGGGTCAGAGCGACATATCTGACGGCAGCTGCTTGCATAATTCAACGGAGATCCTGGGGACTTAAAAGCTCAGTCGAAGTTAGTTTGATCGCTAATCTTGCCTTAACATTTAAAACCACAAAATCCATTGCCTTAGAAACGTTTGGTCGATATATTTGCGTTTGGAAAGCCCAAAGAGGACCACAGCTCTAAATTTGCCTTCAATGGTCCTATCTAATCCTTTACATTAATTACAATTAATCTTTTTAGATTATATATAACTGGGCAATCAACAAATGAATGTGTGGTAATATTATATAATTTGCCACAGTCGTTACAATGTTAGCTAAATACTATTTAATTAGAGGCCACTTGCAGCTGGGCCAAGAATTTTCTCCGTCTTTTCTTCCTCCCTGATGCAAGGTCTATGTAAGTGGCCTCCACGAAACTAATGAGCTGGGGCTTTTGACTTCTAGACTCAAAAATGACACTCCCATTCACTACACCGTGTCCTCTAAGATGCAATCCATCGTAATCGAAGGTTACAAATAGAACAGAAGACAAAATTTGAGGGAAAAAAATAAAACTCAATTTTCTCTCACATATAAGTAGAATGATTTAGTAGATTCTTAATCATGTCAACTACATAGAAATAAGTCTTTTAGGGATATGTAAAAGGTAATAACTTTTAGGGATCATTTCAGAGTCATGCGTAAATGAATCCTATAACTTATTGTTTTCAAATAAAAAAATAATATGCTGGCTTTTTGAAAAAAATACACAATACAAATAAAACCTCAAATACTCTTTCAATGCTTTGTGATATTTGACCGTCATTTTATGAAGTAAAAAGATTTCAAATGCATTTATTCCTTTCATTATTTTGATTTATAATTGCTTTCTAACTTACACAAATCATTTATAACCATAAGTATGATAATAAACTAATATTTGCCCTAAATCCAAAGCGTTTGAAGAAAGATACTTATTCCTTAAAGGTGCTAGATAACAAGTTTCGAATATTAATGTAGGTATGAGCAATAAATACTTCTATTATGATCCATTTATTTTTCAAGTTGATTAGTTATTCTTTCTTCAGTTTTCAATGGATATATTTTATGTAAAACACAACATATATAATATGTCTTTCAACTCACTGAAGAAAATATATAATGATGAATTGTGATATGAAACCATTATCGTGATGTATTTTTGAAAGGACATAATATTTGAAGGAAATGTGAGTATGGATTCAATAACTTATGAGAGTGACATTGCTTTAAAAACGAAATGTAAACTCAAATAATTAGATATAAAGTTTATATAAAAAGCAAAATGGGGATACTGAATATTGAAATGTTTGCCAATTGTGGTTTGCACAAAACCAAACTCAAGTGAAGTCTCTAATTGATGTAAAATATAGATGTAACTAATAGAGTCTGCATGATTATATGATAATGGCTAATGTTGTGGTTATTTTCAAGCTTACAATAATGCAAATGTGCGTGTCCATCATTCTTTACCATATAAATACTTGATATATGCAAAAAAGGAGGCATCCATGTGTTGCAATGTAACTTTTTGCGATAATTGCTATTGGAATATGAAATAGAGTTCTACCGCTAAGGCCGAATGATACCAATTTTTTGAAAAAGCCAATAATCGAACCATCGGACGATAGTGCTCCTTATATATACGGTCATAATCTCTCTATAGTGACCTCTCAAGGGAACAAAACAAAGGGACCGTTAGAGACAGGTAGCCACTAAACAAAGAGGTTTTCATTACATCTTTTCAGAAATATATATATATATATATATTAGGGTTGTTCTTATTTTTCAAATGTTTGAAATGTAGCGACTTTGTGGATTTTCTGTTCTTGGTGATAAAAGAAGACGACATACAAAGTTTGAACAAAATCGGTCAACATTACGAGGTCGCGCAACGAGGTCAAAGTTTTAAAAATTTAGTAAAAATATAGTTTTCCGCAAATTTCTTCAAAATGGTGGACGTTACAGACTTCAATATTATTATTAATTAAAGGAAATCTAATTTACTACCAGACGTATGTTTGATGTTTTTTAATAAAACAAAGTTTTCAGTAAAAACAAAGCAAGAAAGGGAGTGGGTATATGTTAGCTTATTTCATGCTTTTTTGTATCAATTAACTTCACTCGCCTGTAGAAGATGACTTGTTCGCTCAGAGTAAAATAGTACTTTTAATTTAGTAAAACTTTAGATGATAAATCAAAAAATGACCTTGGTTGCATTCTATCAATTCAGCATTCAGTACAATATGAGTTTACATCATATGATTCAGAGCCTGTATTGACCTATAAGAAATCGATTATGAAAAAAAAAATCATAATGTGTTTCTTAGATGTGCGTCAAGGTATCCTCTCAAAATTTTACTTTGTCTCTGACGCATTTATAATCCATTATATGCGTCATTTGTACGCGAGATAGGCTTTTTTAATGTACATATAACTCTCTACTTATTAAATTGATATGATTTAGATACCAAAATATAAAGCTGGTTAACCAAGCTTTCATTGATATATTTTGTGTTCTAAAAATCGCTATACTTTAAGAGATATAAGCAAATACGTACTCTCCCCCAAAAATTGATCTTTTGATATGAGAATATACGATTACCATCTGGTAATCATGTTAGTGTTACCTGGATAGAAAGGAAAGAGAAGGGAGGGAGTATTATGCCTCACTTCTCTCCTTCTTTTTTTCTTCCTATCCAGGTTACACTAACTGCCGTTACCAAATGGTAATCGTATTATTCTCATATCAAAAGATCAATTTTTTGC
>CP045903.1:11143805-11184820 GCA_013387185.1 Caligus rogercresseyi
TTGATTGAATTGGACATTAATGCGGAGGAAATGATTTCCTATTCAAAATTTTGGAGTTATGGTGAAGTGGCGATCGAAGTCAAAAATATCAGGAAGACCATTGAAAAAATTGATCGAAAAAATAACTGTTTAAACATAAAATGTTTTGACAAAATGAAAAATCAGCGTGATGTAGTAGCTGGAGTCAAAGATTTTGAACTCATAAAAGCTACCACAGGCTTAAAGAAAAAACGTTTGTTATACCAAATGCGGCAAAAATTATATCTATCGAGGAAGTTAAAGCTACTTGCTTGGGTAAAGAAGTTGAAGTTTTCTATCAGAGGCCCAGAAAAGAAGACTACGAAGGACAATTCGCACAAAAAGTATTTAAGGAACCTATACGATCGATGAACATAGAAGTGCGAATAAAAACCACTATAGAAATACCCCAATTCCTACCTGTAGGAGGTAAACTATTAAAAGTAGAAGGCAGCCTCACTGATGAGCAATGCTCCTATTGTACGGAATTCGGACACAAATATAAGGAATGCTATAATAGGAAAAATGGATGTCCTAGGGTTTCCCCGGAGAAGTATTTTGAAAATTGAGTAGGCTGTATGGAGAAAGAAAAGATAATTGGCATTTGGCACTAAACGAAGGTCCATATGGACAAAAATTTTGAAGAGGAAGAGACTGAGAACACGGATGGAGTAGCTCGGCGGAGAGAAGAGGACCATACTGGCAATATCTCGACAGCTGAGGAAGATATAGCTAATGGCAAGGACGGTCCGTCAATTAAATCTGCAATCGGGATGACGGAAAGGAGTGAAGATAAGCAACAAGAAAACGTAGACATTATCAAGTCGAATACAAGCGAGACATCAAAAGGATGTACAGAGGCTAACAAATCTGGAACAGAAAATGATCTAGTCATCCTAACTGTACGGGGTTGTGATGAAAACGAAGAAGAGCAACAAAACATCCAAGCTTAAGATCAGCAAATCTCAGAGAAGACTGGAAAAAGATATTACGAAAGAGAACAAAAACACCCCTAAATGCCCCAAAAAATCCGAAAAGGGGTTTGGAGAGTCCAGAGGAAAAAGAAGGGAAAAGATCTCGCGAAAAAAGCAAGTCAGTATCGAATGAAGAAAACAATGAACGACCTCGGAGGCATGCCAATGAAGTCGAAAGAGAAGTTGGAGAAGGAAGTCAATAATTTGTATGGATATAAACATGTATTATGGGTAAGATCTATCCCTTTAGAATTTTGTTTAATTATTTAAGATTTAGTCTTTTTGTTTTACAAATCCCGGTCCCCCGTCATTTTTTTTTTTTTTAATGAAAAATTCCGTCGAAAATTTTTAACCACCAAAGATGGTTCTGTTTTTAACAATAAGAAAAGAGATACCCCACCTTCCTGTCTTTTAAAAATTTTATCTGCTAATGTCAACTCAATTCTGGAATCATCAAAGCGAAGTAGGGTTATTAACTATTTTTAAACCATGATCCCCATATTTTGTCTATGTGTGACACGAGAATAGTGAGTTCGGTTAAAAACACAATTTTAGAGGCTGATTATAGCTTGGTTCAAGTCCCCGCAGTAAGGCTGGGGGGAAAACATCCCTCTCGGGGTATTTGGCTAGCCATAAAAAAATTTCTTCGACCAAAAGTCCTAAAAATAGACGACGGTGGTAATTACGCTGTGGTATCTGTATCTTGGAATACTACAGATATAAAGTTAATATCACTATATGGTCCGAATAAAGACAACCCTTCCTTCTATGATAATTTAGAAATTATATTGAAAGAAGAATTGAGTTCCAGTGAAGAGGAATGTATCCTACTAGGAGACTTTAATATGGTCATGAACCAGGAAAGGGATACATATGGATACTCTAATAAGAACAATATATGTGCGACACAGAGAATGAAAGAAATTATAACCAAATACCGGCTAGGGGATGTAGCAGCAAAATTTTCTACAAAGCCAAAGCATACTTTTCTTTTGAAACGTGAGGGGAAAATAGCTAAAACATCAAGGCTAGACTACCTATTTGTATCTCCTGGGCTGTATGCATTGTTAGGGAACTACTTGACATTAGTCCCTGAACAATCAGATCATTGTCCTATTACTGCTGAAATTGTGGCACCAAAGAAACCAACTGGGACATATTGGAAATTAAACGTGAGTCTGTTAGACGATGATACAACGTCGGAAAAAATCAAAATAATTATAGGGGAGATTTTACTGAAATTGAAGAATGGAAAAATAAAAACATATTCTCATGCGTTGAAGTTGGTGCTAGACTGCTCAAGGAGGGAATATATCAAACTGGGAGTGAGGCTTAGTAGGGAGAGAAGAGAAAAAAGAGAAGATCTTGTCAATGGTATGTTGCAGGAAGGATTAGATAGGGACGCGGAAGAGAAAATAAGGAAGATCGATGAATATTATACTGATGGTTGTAAGATTCGCTCAGGCTTCAAATCCTTACCGAAGGAAAATACTATATTAGCAAGTGTGCGAAGACAGGAGGAGAACGGTATGAGGAAGAAGGAAGTGGGGTCGGTTTTTGATGAAAGTGGAAAACTAATACATGACCGGAAACTGATAAGTGCTAATGTAGTCAACTACTTCCAAAAGCTACATCGATGCTGGGAGTGTGTTAAAGGTTGCTTCAGGAGCTGTCAAAGGTGTTCAACTTGGCAACACATGTTTTACAAGTGTGATATAGAACAGTACAGCTCTAGAAAATTAATTCAAAACTCAGAAGTCTTTACAGATGAAGAAGTTTCGGTCGGGGAAATAAAAAATATATTATGGGTTACAAAAAGAAAAACTCTGCACCTGGATTAGATGGTTTCCCTATAGAGTTTTATAGAAAATTTTGCGTACTTCTAGCCCCCCTTCTGCAAGAGGTGTATAAAGAAGCAATGGCTTCCGGACATCTTGATAACCATATCACAAAAGGTAAATTAGTCTTAATACCAAAAACAGGCAAAGACCCGCGACATATTCACAATTTAAGACCCTTGACGATGCTCAATACGAGTTATAAAATATTTAGTGGCGTACTAGCTAAGAGAGTGGGGGGTATCCTTCCATCAATTCTGCACTCAGCTCAAAAAGGATTTCTGAAAGGTAGGAAGATAGACGATGTGATCAGAAGTATCAAAGATTCAATATCGCATGCTAAAAGTAATCATAAAGAAGTCTCAGCTGTGGCAGTCGACTTCAAAAAGGCGTTCGATAGTATGTCACACGATTGGATATTAAAATGCCTAGAATTCCATGGTTTTAGTCGTAAATTTAGACACTTGATTGAACTTTGTTTGAATAATAATCAAACATACTATGATAAGAACAGTGATCCTTTCTATATAAGAGAGGCTGCAGGCAAGGGGATCCGATGTCTCCTTATTTATTTATTATAGCATTGGATTGGCTTTTGGTAGAAATAGATCAAAGTAAAATTATAAAAGGTGTGAAAATTGGCACAGAAGAAAATAAAGTGGAAGCTTTTGCCGATGATTTGACGATACTGCTCTCAGGAAGTGTTGAAGAGGTTAGAGAATCTGCAAATAAGGTTTTTGAAATATTAGAGTATTTAAAAAAAATATCGGGCCTAGAAGTAAATGTAGAAAAATCAAAATTTATAGGGAATAATGTAGGATATCTAAAAGATATTGGTTTAGAAAAAGTGCCAGTATTGAAGGTGCTAGGATCCTTCATCTCAATAGATGAAGTGGACAGGACAGAAAACAAGAGAATGATCCTAGAAAAGCTTAAGTATACATCATCGACTCTCTCATCCTTTCTTAGTATGAATCTTCCCGCGAGGGTATGTGTTTGGAATACCTTAATAATACCCAAAGTCATCCATCTACTTAGATCTACTGCATATTGCGAAGATCTAACCTTAGAAGTTCTAGAAATAGAGTCACATTTTCTTTTTAAAGACAAGCCGAATAAAATTTTTACCAGAAGAAGAATAGCCCTTAGTAAAAAGTGGGGGGGATTAGGAATGGTTTGCTTTAAAAACTATTGGAAGTCCATACTGTTCGGGTGGTTTAGAAGAATTTTGGATGATACAACGGTGTGGGGTAAGATTGTCTTGCAAAATTTGCAAAATAAAATCGGAGTCACAAAAGAAGACATTGAGGGTTGTGGACCTGAGAAGGTTTTGGACATGTCTAGGAAAATAAGCCACTTTTGGGAGGTAAATGCAGATATCAATCTCGAGATTTCGAAAGAAGCATTGAAGGTAATGGAATGGCAAGAACCGGTTAGAGACAATCCAAGATTGAATTTTCTAGACAATACCTCTGTTAGGAAAAAAATTACTTTCATGGGTGAAATTTTTAACTATAGTCTACTTTTTACGGGGAGTGAAATGTTAGAGAGGGAGAAAATAAAAAGAGAGGTCCAATTCAAACAAAGACAATGCGGCCCAAGGGACTCCTTTTTTAATTTTATAAATTTAAGCAGCAATGCCATGCTTCGAGGTTTTTTAGTTAAAAGAAATGACAAAACCCATTTTTTAAACCAGATTAAAAGGAAGTGTGATAGGCTAGATTTAAGTTTTAAACCAAAGGATGTTTTAAGATTATTGGAGAACCCAAATTTTTCCTATTCCTTATACTGGTTAAAATACAGAATAGCAACAAACACTTTGTGTTTTGGAGGTATTTATGGCAAGACTCGTGAGGAAGCGTTGTGTTTCTTTTGCAAAGAAAAAATGAAACGAGCAAGCACTTTCTCTTTGAGTGTAACACATTAAAAGAAATATGGGATATGGTTGTTCAAAAAATTTATATGAAGTTTGGCCATGTTTTAACCAAGAAAGGAATTTGTTTTATTTACAATGGCCCTGATAGCACGGAAATAAATTTTATTGTAACCAAAATACAGATTTTACTTTATAAATTAAGAAGCACAAAGTCCCCCCTATCGAAAAATGTTTTTAAATATGTAAATAAAATTGTTGGTGAGTTTTGATTTTGTTTTGTTTAATATTGGTTGTGTAAAATTTTATGTTTGTTCGTGTAATGATTGAGTTTTTTTTTTTTGATGTTTGGTAACATTCAAAAATAAATGTTGTACGAAAGTACAAAAAAAAAAAAAAAAAAAAAAAACTCCATTAAACATCGTTTGTAGTCACTTTTTACACAGAATCATATGCTTAAGTGATTGTTTGTCACAATTTGGAGTGTGTACTTGTGGTTTTGTTCAGTTTTAATGAAGTATTTGTGTGTTTTGTGGTGGTTGTGGTGAGAAGTTGCGTGTTTCAGACTTGAAACAGCCAGAAAATTAGAGATTACTATCATTTAAGCAATTTTCGGAGTTAATTCAGATCAAATTTGATACTTCGTCAAGAGAAAAATTACAAAATTAGTTGTATTTCATGTCAATTTGCGATTTTTAATCAACCAACTCCATTAAACATCGTTTGTAGTCACTTTTTACACAGAATCATATGCTTAAGTGATTGTTTGTCACAATTTGGAGTGTGTACTTGTGGTTTTGTTCAGTTTTAATGAAGTATTTGTGTGTTTTGTGGTGGTTGTGGTGAGAGGTTGCGTGTTTCAGACTTGAAACAGCCAGAAAATTAGAGATTACTACTCATTTAAGCAATTTTAGGAGTTAATTCAGATAAAATTTGATACTTCGTCAAGAAAATTACAAAATTAGTTGTATTTCATGTCAATTTGCGATTTTTAAATCAACCAACTCCATTAAACATCGTTGTAGTCACTTTTAACACAGAATCATATGCTTAAGTGATTGTTTGTCACAATTTGGAGTGTGTACTTTTGGTTTTGTTCAGTTTTAATGAAGTATTTGTGTGTTTTGTGGTAGTTGTGGTGAGAGGTTGCGTGTTTCAGATTTGCACCAGCCAGAAAATTAGAGATTACTACTCATTTAAGCAATTTTAGGAGTTAATTCAGATCAAATTTGATACTTCGTCAAGAAAAATTACAAAATTAGTTGTATTTCATGTCAATTTGCGATTTTTTAATCAACCAAGTCCATAAAACATCGTTTGTAGTCACATTTTACAAATATGTTTAAATGATTGTCACAATTTGGAGTGTTTACTTGTGGGTTTGTTCAGCTTCAATGAAGTATTTGTTTGTTTCGAGGTGGTGTTGTTGAGATGTTGCGTGTTTCAGACTTGCAACAGCCAGAGAAAAATAGAGATAACTACTCATTTAAGCAATTTAAGGAGTAAATTCATTTCAAAAGTGATAATTCGTCAAGAAAATTACAAATTAGTTGTATTCCATGTCAATTAGCGATTTTGTTAATCAACCAACTCCATAAAACATCGTTTGTAGTCACATTTTACAAAGAATCATATGTTTAAGTGATTGTCATAATTTGGAGTGTTTACTTGTGATTTTGTTCAGCTTCAATGAAGTATTTGTTTGTTTCAAGCTGGTGTTGTTGAGATGTTACGTGTTTCAGACTTGCAACAGCCAGAAAAATAGAGATAATACTCATTTAAGCAATTTTAGGAGTTAATTTAGATCAAATTTGATACTTCGTCAAGAAAAATTACAAAATTAGTTGTATTCCATGTCAATGAGCGATTTTTAATAAACCAACTCCATAAAACATCGTTTGTAGTCACATTTTACAAAGAATCATATGTTTAAGTGATTGTCCCAATTTGGAGGGTTTACTTGTGGTTTTGTTCAGCTTCAATGAAGTATTTGTTTGTTTCGAGGTGGTGTTGTTGAGATGTTGCGTGTTTCAGACTTGCAACAGCCAGAAAAATATAGATAACTACTCATTTAAGCAATTTAGGAGTAAATTCATTTCAAAATTGATAATTCGTCAAGGAAAATTACAAAATTAGTTGTATTTCATGTCAATTAGCGATTTTTAAATCAACCAACCCCATAAAACATCGTTTGTTGTCACTTTTTAAACAGAATCATATGTTCAAGTGATTTTTTGTCACAATTTGGAGTGTATACCTATGGTTTTTTTCAGTTTTCATGAAGTATTTGTGTGTTTTGTGGTGGTTGTAGTGAGAGGTTGCGTGTTTCAGACTTGCAAAAGCCAGAAAAATAGAGATAACTACTCATTTAAGCAATTTTAGGAGTTAAATTCAGATCAAATTGATACTTCGTCAAGAAAAATTACAAAATTAGTTGTATTTCATGTCAATTAGCGATTTTTAATCAACCAACTCCATTAAACATCGTTTGTAGTCACTTTAACACAGAATCATATGCTTAAGTGATTGTTTGTCACAATTTGTAGTGTGTACTTTTTTGTTTTGTTCATTGAATGAAGTATTTGTGTGTTTTGTGGTAGTGTGTTGTGGTGGTGAGGTTGCGTGTTTCAGATTTGCACCAGCCAGAAAATAGAGATTATACTCATTTAAGCAATTTTAGGAGTTAATTCAGATCAAATTTGATACTTCGTCAAGAAAAATTACAAAATTAGTTGTATTTCATGTCAATTTGCGATTTTTTAATCAACCAACTCCATAAAACATCGTTTGTAGTCACATTTACAAATATGTTTAAATGATTGTCACAATTTGGAGTGTTTACTTGTGGGTTTGTTCAGCTTCAATGAAGTATTTGTGTTTCGAGGTGGTGTTGTTGAGATGTTGCGTGTTTCAGACTTGCAACAGCCAGAAAAATAGAGATACTACTCATTTAAGCAATTTAGGAGTAAATTCATTTCAAAAGTGATAATTCGTCAAGAAAAATTACAAAATTAGTTGTATTCCATGTCAATTAGCGATTTTGTTAATCAACCAACTCCATAAAACATCGTTTGTAGTCACATTTACAAAGAATCATATGTTAAGTGATTGTCATAATTTGGAGTGTGTACTTGTGATTTTGTTCAGCTTCAATGAAGTATTTGTTTGTTTCAAGTGGTGTTGTTGAGATGTTACGTGTTTCAGACTTGCAACAGCCAGAAAAATAGAGATAACTACTCATTTAAGCAATTTTAGGAGTTAATTTAGATCAAATTTGATACTTCGTCAAGAAAAATTACAAAATTAGTTGTATTCCATGTCAATGAGCGATTTTTTAATAAACCAACTCCATAAAACATCGTTTGTAGTCACATTTTACAAAGAATCATATGTTTAAGTGATTGTCACAATTTGGAGGGTTTACTTGTGGTTTTGTTCAGCTTCAATGAAGTATTTGTTTGTTTCGAGGTGGTGTTGTGAGATGTTGCGTGTTTCAGACTTGCAACAGCCAGAAAAATAGAGATAACTACTCATTTAAGCAATTTTAGGAGTAAATTCATTTCAAATTGATAATTCGTCAAGGAAAATTACAAAATTAGTTGTATTTCATGTCAATTAGCGATTTTTTAAATCAACCAACCCCATAAAAACATCGTTGTCACTTTTTAAACAGAATCATATGTTCAAGTGATTTTTTGTCACAATTTGGAGTGTATACCTATGGTTTTTTTCAGTTTTCATGAAGTATTTGTGTGTTTTGTGGTGGTTGTAGTGAGAGGTTGCGTGTTTCAGACTTGCAAAGCCAGAAAAATAGAGATAACTACTCATTTAAGCAATTTAGGAGTTAAATTCAGATCAAATTTGATACTTCGTCAAGAAAAATTCAAAATTAGTTGTATTTCATGTCAATTAGCGATTTTATAATCAACCAACTCCATTAAACATCGTTTGTAGTCACTTTTTACACAGAATCATATGTTTAAGTGATTGTTTGTCACAATTGGGAGTGTTTACTTGTGGGTTTGTTCAGCTTCAATGAAGTATTTGTTTGTTTCGAGGTGGTGTTGTTGAGATGTTGCGTGTTTCAGATTTGCAACAGCCAGAAAAATAGAGATTGCTACTCATTTAAGCAATTTTAGGAGATAAATTCAGATCAAAATTGATACTTCGTCAAGAAAAATTACAAAATTAGTTGTATTTCATGTCAATTAGCGATTTTTAAATCAACCAACTCCATAAAACATCGTTTGTTGTCACTTTTTAAACAGACTCATATGTTCAAGTATTGTTTGTCACAATTTGGTGTGTGTACTTGTGGTTTTGTTCAGTTTTCATGAAGTATTTGTGTGTTTTGTGGTGGTTGTGGTGAGAGGTTGCGTGTTTCAGACTTGCAACAGCCAGAAAAATAGAGATTACTACTCATTTAAGCAATTTTTAGGAGTTAAATTCAGATCAAATTTGATACTTCGTCAAGAAAAATTACAAAATTAGTTGTATTTCATGTCAATTTGCGATTTTTAAATCAACCAACTCCATTAAACATCGTTTGTAGTCACTTTTAACACAGAATCATATGCTTAAGTGATTGTTTGTCACAATTTGGAGTGTGTACTTTTGGTTTTGTTCAGTTTTAATGAAGTATTTGTGTGTTTTGTGGTAGTTGTGGTGAGAGGTTGCGTGTTTCAGATTTGCACCAGCCAGAAAATTAGAGATTACTACTCATTTAAGCAATTTTAGGAGTTAATTCAGATCAAATTTGATACTTCGTCAAGAAAAATTACAAAATTAGTTGTATTTCATGTCAATTTGCGATTTTTAAATCAACCAACTCCATTAAACATCGTTTGTAGTCACTTTTTACACAGAATCATATGCTTAAGTGATTGTTTGTCACAATTTGGAGTGTGTACTTGTGGTTTTGTTCAGTTTTAATGAAGTATTTGTTTGTTTCAAGTGTGGTTTGTTGAGATGTTGCGTGTTTCAGACTTGCAACAGCCAGAAAAATAGAGATAACTATCATTTAAGCAATTTTAGGAGTTAATTTAGATCAAATTTGATACTTCGTCAAGAAAAATTACAAAATTAGTTGTATTCCATGTCAATGAGCGATTTTTTAATAAACCAACTCCATAAAACATCGTTTGTAGTCACATTTTACAAAGAATCATATGTTTAAGTGATTGTCACAATTTGGAGTGTTTACTTGTGGTTTTGTTCAGCTTCAATGAAGTATTTGTTTGTTTCGAGGTGGTGTTGTTGAGATGTTGCGTGTTTCAGACTTGCAACAGCCAGAAAAATAGAGATAACTACTCATTTAAGCAATTTTAGGAGTAAATTCATTTCAAAATTGATAATTCGTCAAGGAAAATTACAAAATTAGTTGTATTTCATGTCAATTAGCGATTTTTAAATCAACCAACCCATAAAACATCGTTTGTTGTCACTTTTTAAACAGAATCATATGTTCAAGTGATTTTTTGTCACAATTTGGAGTGTATACTATGGTTTTTTCAGTTTTCATGAAGTATTTGTGTGTTTTGTGGTGGTTGTAGTGAGAGGTTGCGTGTTTCAGACTTGCAAAAGCCAGAAAATAGAGATAACTACTCATTTAAGCAATTTTAGGAGTTAATTCAGATCAAATTTGATACTTCGTCAAGAAAAATTTCAAAATTAGTTGTATTTCATGTCAATTAGCGATTTTATAATCAACCAACTCCATTAAACATCGTTTGTAGTCACTTTTTACACAGAATCATATGTTTAAGTGATTGTTTGTCACAATTGGGAGTGTTTACTTGTGGGTTTGTTCAGCTTCAATGAAGTATTTGTTTGTTTCGAGGTGGTGTTGTTGAGATGTTGCGTGTTTCAGATTTGCAACAACCAGAAAAATAGAGATTGCTACTCATTTAAGCAATTTTAGGAGATAAATTCAGATCAAATTTGATACTTCGTCAAGAAAAATTACAAAATTAGTTGTATTTCATGTCAATTTGCGATTTTAAATCAACCAACTCCATTAAACATCGTTTGTAGTCACCTTTTACACAGAATCATATGCTTAAGTGATTGTTTGTTACAATTTGGAGTGTGTACTTGTGGTTTTGTTCAGTTTTAATGAAGTATTTGTGTTTTGTGGTTGTTGTGGTGAGAGGTTGTGGTTTTGTTCAGTTTTAATGAAGTATTTGTGTTTTGTGGTGGTTGTGGTGAGAGATTGCGTGTTTCAGACTTGCAACAGCCAGAAAAATGGAGATTACTACTCATTTAAGCAATTTCACGAGTTTTTTTAGATAAAAATTGTGAATAAGTCATGTAACATTACAAAATTTATTGTATTGCATGTCAATTAGCGTTTTAAAAATCAATCAACTCCATAAAGCATCGTTTGTAGCCACTTTTTACACAGAATTACATGTTTAAGTGATTGTTTGTTACAATTTGGAGTGTGTACTTGTGGTTTGTTCAGCTTCAATGAAGTATTTGTTTGTTTTGAGGTGGTTGTGGTGAGAGGTTGCGTGTTTCAGACTTGCAACAGCCAGATAAATAGAGATAACTACTAAATTAAGCAATTTTAGGAGTTAATTCATATCAAAATTGATACTTCGTCAAGAAAAACTACAAAATTAGTTGAAACAAACAAATACTCCGTTAAAACTCTACAAAATCACAATCAAACACTCCATGTTGTGACAAACAATCACTTAAACATGTGATTTTGTGTAAAAAAGGCTTCAAACGATGTTTTATGGACTTAAGTGATTGACAACACACTATTTGAAATGAAATACAATTCTTTTTGGAATTTTAGATGCCTTATTATCAATTTTGATCTGATTAAACTTGTAAAAATGCTTAAATGAGTAATTATCTTTATTTTTCTGGCTGATGCAACTTAGTAACAGACAACCTCCCATCAAAACCACCTCAAACATACAAATACTCCGTTAAAACTCTACAAAATCACAATTAGACACTCCATGTTGTGACAAACAATCACTTTACATGTGATTCTGTGTAAAAAGTGCCTAAAAATGAAGTTTTATGGACCAAAGTGATTAAAAACACAGTAATTGAAGGGAAATTCAACTAATTTTGGAATTTAAGATGACTAATTATCACCTTTGATCTGATTACACTCGTAAAATTGCTTAAATGAGTAATTATCTCTATTTTTCTGGCTAATGCAACTCAGTAACACGCAACCCCCATAAAAACAACCTCGAAACACACAAATGCTACGTTAAAACTCTACAAAATCACAATTAGACACTCAATGTTGTGACAAACAATCACTTAACATGTGATTCTGTGTAAAAAGTGCCTACAAATGATGTTTTATGGTGTAAAGTGATTAAAAACACACTAATTGAAGGGAAATTCAACTAATTTTGGAATTTAAGATGACTAATTATCACCTTTGATCGGATTAAACTCGTAAAATTGCTTAAATGAGTAGCTATCTCAATTTTTCTGACTGATGCAAGTCGGAAACACGCAACCTCTCATCGAAACAACCTCGAAACACACAAATACTCAATTAAAACTCTACAAAATCACAATCAGACACTCCGTGTTGTGACAAACAATCCCTTTAACGTGTGATGCTTTGTAAAAAGTTGCTAAAAATGAAGATTGATGGACCAAAAACACACTAATTAAAGTGAAATAAAACTAATATTGAATTTTAGATGACTAATTATCACCTTTGATCTGTTTAAACTTGTAAAATTGCTGAAATGAGTGGTTATTTTTTTTATGGCTGTTGCAAGTCAGTAACACGCAACACCTCATCAAAACCACCTCGAAACAAACAAATACTCCGGCAAAACTCTACAAAATCACAATCAAACACTTCATGCAGTGAAAAGTAAAGAACCTTCTTATGAGAATTTTTTGAAATCCAATTTTTGAACGGAACGCAAAATTGAACGGTGTTCCGCGGAACGGAAAGAATTGAACGGAACGATGAATGGAACGGAAAGAATTGAACGGAACGATGAACGGAACGGAAAAAAGTGGAACGCGTACAAGCCTGTATATATATATATATATATAATATATATATATATATATATATATATATATATATATATATATATATATATATATATATATATATATATATATATATATATATATATATATATTGAGCTGCAATTGAGAAATTTACCAATGGAGTGTCTCGACAAAGAATGTGTAAAACTATTTTACTGCTTCTTCTTATCTTGAGTAGCATCCCTTCCACAAAACAAGTATTGACTCTACTCTCTTTCAAATCGATGGAAAACTTAATGTGTTTATGTTATTTTAATTATGTATAGTTAATTTGTTATGAGTTCGGTTTATTTTCTCGAGTTCGTTACAAGATTCTTGATTTCTCGTATATGAATTGCATATATGTATATATTTTTACATCCGATTGGATATAAATAAGCATACTAGCATTAAAATTAGTCAATCGAACCTAGGATCTTATCAATGAGGTAGACCACAAATAACCATTCCTTCTCGGATTCGAATCTGCGCCCCCAACATTGCGAGTTGAACAGGCCTTAACGCACACGGCGATCGCACTCCCTTTTTTATTTCAAGCTTTGAAATCTACCGAGTTAATTTGTGAAAAATCTACCAATCTATAGATTCCGATTGGACACAGTTTGCTATCAACTATATACGCGGCGGACTTTTTCATTCCTTTCATATTGTCATATCTCATTAATTTTTTTTCGATGTATAGGTTATCAAGAAAAATAATAAAGGCGACACATTTATTTAAAATTATTTACTTATTTCTAACTAGAAGTGTAGGTGAGCTGGCACGTTCCGGAACTTCGTACTGGCAATAGTTCAAAGGGAAGTACAACATTTGAAACCTTAACAAAAATGCCATGTACAAATTGAAACCAATAAAAATTCAGAGATCCTACAAGACCTATTATTCTCTTTTATTTTTAAGTGGTATTGATTGTTTGTTTCTCTGGATAAAGTATAGAATCGTCACCAATACACTCTCCTTAGGAAGTTTGTATGGAAGAACAATTGAGGAAAGGCTATGCTTCTTCTGCAAGACTTCATTGGAAACGTCGGAACACTTTTTATTCGAATGTCCATTTGTAGATAAGATATTTGATCAATTGAAAAGAGTATTTTACCAAAGTTTTAACTTTAATTTAAGATCTGTAGAATTAGTTTACATCTACATAGGTCTCAATCAAAATCATATCAATTATTTTACAACGAAATTACAATTTATTTTATATAAATTCAGAAGCACCAAACCCCCTCTACCAGAAGATTGTACCCAAATTTTAAGATGTATTTTTAATGAAATGTCCTCTGTAGTTTAGTTTTAATATTTAAAATGTTTTTAAACATGTATAGAGTTCTAATCGCACCGGACTCCCCCCCTCCCAACATTTTACATCTTATTGTATGTTTTATAGATTGTAATACATGTCTGAGTAAATGAATAAAATGAACAAAAAAAGCAAACCTTCCCGCACTAAATATAGTAGTGACATTCTCTTACATATTTTTGGTTATTGTCATTGATTGTGTGTGTGAGTCCCTTGTGTAAAAGGGTTTGATTTTATTTTTTTACTGTCTTAGTAAATAATACAAAATTAGTAAGAAAATAACCTGTAAAGGTAAAAACAATCCACTGTCGGTAATATCGATCTACAAAATACCAATCAATAGCTGGGGTTTTGTGGAATGAACATTTAAAGAGTAAGGATTTCTTTGGCTTTTATATTTGCTACGGCGAGAGATAATTTAATAAAAAATGCAAGTGATGCAATTATTAGAAAAAGGCTCCAAGGTTGGTGGGATGTTAGTTTTAGAGATCTTTTAATATTATCATATAATACCCATTCATCTAAAAAATAAACAATTAATTTTCAATACAATTTGATAATATCCTCACTGGAACTTCATAAATACATTTTTTTCTTCTCTTAAGATTGGAGAGATACACCAATTTCGGTCATTCAAAGACACTAAATTTAACAAAAAATTTAGTCGTAAATTTATATTATCCATTAGTAGTTTCTACATTAACTTATTTTAACTTTTAAACAACCATAAAACAATATATATAAAAATTCAATAAACATTATAAATTTCTAACTTCTAATTGTGTTTAATGACATTCTTTTCTTATTATTTTATAGAAAATATTCTTATAAAACAAGAAGAAATAAAAAACAATGAAAATAATGAAATTACGTACATATATGAAATCCATTCAACACCAGATCTTGTTAACAGGACGCAATTGAGATAACTGGTATGAAATGTGTATAAATAATTTACTAATCTACAAAATCGTAGCCTGAGCTATGTAGATAATAGAAGATGGAAGTTATTCACATGGTAATTTTTAGCCTAAAAACGTAGAGAAGTGTCAAAGAAAAAAACTCTGGGCACTCCGTAGATTTTTATTTTACTATGACTGCCTTTTGAATTAATCATTTATCTTTCCTAAGTTTGTGGACTGGCGATAACGGATAAACGTTAACTTTTTAAAAGTTAGCGTTAAACGATACATCTTTAATTGTCGCAAGAATCATTTTATAGCACACGACAACCAAGCGGTAGGTTTTTTACATTCATGTTTTTCAGAGAGATTGACTTAAAAATAGGTTGAGTGAATGAACGCAGATAAAACTTTATTGCTTCGTTGTTCAATAGGTTCTCAATCCTTATCATTCATCTTCGGAAACACAAATTTACTTTAAAATCAAATCTACAGTCAATTCAAAGGAATAAATATTAAAATTGTATTAGTGAACCACTATTCAGATATAACATTTAACACTTAAATATTTCTTTTACTTCTATACACCCGTTCTTACATAAAAGCTAGCATAACATTTGTAAATAAGCTTGAGAACCGATGCATCCATTGAATTTCTTTTTGATGACGTCAAAAACAACAACAAGGAATACTAACAATAATATTTATATCGCCGTGAAATAAATAAAGACAAATAAGTGTATTTCATTTATCCGTTATTCATTTTCAAATTCCCGTGATTTTAAATCCACAATGGACCCAAGCGGATCCTCTTCTTCAATCTTCGGGGGTGCCCCATCCTTTGGTAAAAAGCCTATGGAGAAACAGCTTGGAGGTATGTCAGAGTCACGCTTTCTTAGGGCGTTCTCTTTCATTTATACTCTCATCGTTCATCATATCATCGTTCCTTTCATGGACAATGGATTTCCCTGAAACAAGATTCAATTCATTGTCAAGTTCAAATGTCCTTTTTGGGACCTTTCATCTTGCATATATTTATAATGAGATCTAAAAGTTTCCAAACAGGCTGTGGACTCGATAGCATTTAAGAGTTGGTACGAGTCTCAAGTGCGATATTCATTCATTTGATTCATTGAATGACCCTAAGTTGACGTGTAGCAGGAATAAAGAATATTTATTTCGAGAGTTCGAATAGTAATTGGGGCATTCATTGCAAAACTTGAGTCTTAGGAACCACTTTTACTCAAAATCTGTTATTAATCTCTATTATGAAATCAATCAGAAAGTCGTTCGAGTTAACGATTAAATAGATAATTATTAACTTTCCTTAGGTCAATACCTATTTAGAAACAAACCATTTCATTATAAATATAATATAAAGTACAGAAAATATTTATCAAACCTTTCATTCATTCTCTTTCAAAGAATAGAGTAACTATGCATTGAAAAGGGGCAATATTGGTGGTGCCAGAGGGACAATATTCCTTCCCATGTGATCATAAAGTGTAAAGGAACATTTTTGTATCATTAAATCTAATAATTTATATATTTAAAGTTGTTACCTAAGTAATATATCATGAAGAACGTAGGTATGCCACTTTTATTTCCTCAGTCAATATATGTAGCTAGGTAGAATATCAGCCAAAAATGGGAGCCGAGTCAGAACCCTTAAGATCATCCTTCATGAGTCTCCTGCGTTTGATTTTGTGGCTGTACAAAAAAAATCACGAGTCCTTGATTCTGGATCTGCAGCCTTTGTTTTAACAAGACCTTAGTTGGTTCGTTTTGAATAAAATTGTCACTATTAAAAGCCGTACATAAATAATGTATTTTGTTCAAATGCACTTAAGTAAAAAGTATAAAAAATGACTTGGTGTAGTATTTATTAAACTGAACGCGTAATTTAATTTTTATGTTCTCTTCTCAAGCTTACATACTTCATTTGTCACTATCCTTTCTCCATTTCAGAGACTTCAAAAACCACCACCAACATTTTCGGCTCCTCCAGCAGCAGGGGAGGAGGCAGTAATCCATTTATACCTTCCTCCAAGTCCATATTCGGAAGTGACTCCTCTGAGAGCAAATCATCAGGATTTCTCTTTGGAAAAAAGTTAGCTGGAGATGAGAAAGAAATCTCCTCCGCTGGAGATAATATCTTTCAAAAAGCATCATCATCTCTGGCTGAGGGAAAATCCGCCGAGGCTAAGAAGGGAAATAATCCCTTTCTTGGTGGTGGAGATTCCACTCTGTTCTCCGGAGGAGGGAGCTTTAAGAATGCTAGCAGGATCTCCAGTAGTAGTAGTAGTAGCTCTAGTAATAATTTATTTGCTTTTAATAAAGCCTTTAAGCCAACAAGGAAACCCCGCATATGCCGTCTTCGACTTCATTCGCCCCGGAGAAAAAAACGGCTTTGGAGAGCCGTCAAGCGGTTGCACCAAGTGAGTTGAAATAACTTAGAAATATTCTACAGTATTAGAGAGTATCAATTCAGACCAGGCTAGGGGATCGTAGTTCTTCATCAATTGCCATGCGTGATATTATTATATTGCTGATACAGCTATATACGCTACTTCGCCCCTCGACATCTCGCAGTTCTTTTACTACGCGACGACGGCTTGGCTCCCGTTTTTTCACGAGATATATATTCACGAGATATATTATTTCATAATATATATCAACATCGCTACCATCATATATATCGCGGTGGTCGTGTAGTGGATCTGGGCCGTCGCGACTTTGCGAGGGACGACTGTACCTATGTTACCAAAGGGAATGAGTGGTCTTTCGCCTTTGGTTATCTAGTCGAAACTGTTCTATATTTTATTAGAGGTATTCCTTTATACCTCGTTTACAAATATTAAATCTTATTTAACATACATAAAGGAGCAGAGAGAAGGACTCTGCTACACCTATATCACAAAAGATCCACATCGCAATTACATTTAAAACTTGTGATTTGATCATTTTCATTCAAATAAACCAACAAAAATAAAATCTAGAGCACGTTAGCTCAATGCGTAAGTCTTTTCAACTCTCGAAAGGGGAAGCTCAACATTGATCAGTCTCATTGAAAAGAGATTCCTAGATTCCTTTCTTTTTTTTAGTTAAATAATTAATTTTTTATTCTTATTTAAAATTAACAAAAAAAATTATTTTCTTCTTTTTTACGTTTTCAGTTCCATCCCTTTTTCAAATCCCTCCTCCAAGAGTCGAGGACTCTCTCTTTAAATCCGAGGAGCCTCCCCCTCTCTTCAAAAACAGCAAGAAGAATCCCTTCAGCTTCAAATCTGCTCCACCCCAGCAACCCCCTCTGCCCCAATATTCCTCTTCTTCTTCTTTGGCTTGCAACAGCGACCAAGAGCGCTATGACACCCTCTCTGCGCGAAACACCCAACTCCGAAAGGCCAATGAGGGAGAACCTCGAGAGTCCCTTATCGGAGATTGTCCGGACATGTGCCCCGAGACAGAGCGATACCGAAGAGCCATTCAAAACCAACTCCGAGTCTACGAACGACGTCGGGACGGCTCCGCAAACCACAAAGCCATCGTCAAGGAATACTCCCGATCCTCTGCCGACCAAGAGTTTCCTCTTAGCTCCGAACTGAGACCTGGACGTCTCCTGAGTCAGACCATGGACCACATCCTCTGCAATATAGTAGACCGCATTGACGTTAATCGGGGATCCATCCACGAATGGTTCGATTATTTGGAAGCCCACGGCTCTTCAAATGGATTCCAACCGTGCTCAGAGACTCGGGATGACATTGGGGAATGGTTCGAATTCCTTTGGAGTGCGACGCGTGCTATCCGCAAAGACATTACGCAGCAGCGGCTCGTGGATCTTGGAGCTGTAGATCTCGTGGAGAAATGTGCTCGTTTTCACATCGTTTGCAGTGAACGTCTGGTTCAAGCTGAGTCTAAGGACTTTTCCCTCAAGCTCAACGATGAAAACCTGACCAAGTGCCTTCAAACCCTTCAACATCTCTATTACGACTTGGACCTCGAAGGCGTCTCCTGTCCGAACGAGTCCGAGTTCCGCTGCTATGAGATACTCATGAACGCCAACTCCGGGAAGTCCTACGCAAAGTCTCCACGCTAAACAACGACGTGCGAAGCAGTGGTCCCGTACGCTTTGGACTCAAAATTGTTTACGCACTACACAGCAATAACTACGTCCGGTTCTTTAAATTATTGAGGGAGGCCTCACTCCTTCAGAGTTGCATTCTTCTCCGATACTTTAATCAGGTCCGATCCAAGGCCGTACAAACCTTCGTCAAGGCATTTTGCTCCAGTAAAATTGAAACCAAATTTGAGTTATCACATTTGACGAACATGTTGGGATTTGAGGACGAAATAGAGGCTTCGGGGTTCCTCCTTGCCCACGGGATCACCGTGGAAGGTGTGCTGGTGCATATAAACAAAAGCGACTTCTGCTTTCCCGAAGAGGCTCCAATCATACGAAGACCCATCAATCGAGTGGAATGCAAGAAGAAATCGGATTGGTCCCTCATTATCAATGGAGGTATCTCCCTTCCTCCGAATCCATATATATCCTATGTCCCCCAAGACAGCTTCTCACAAGACGGGCGCTTAGTCAAGGAAGCTGAGGAGGAGATTTTCGGCAAAATAATAAATTAAAGGAAAAGGCGCTCCAAGAAGCACAAAGGAAGGAAGCTCGCTTAAATGGGCTGTGCAGTGAAATAGGGCACAACATAATAGAGGAAGTTTCCCTCGAAGAGTCTCGGAGGATAGCTCATGAAGTCATTCTAAGAGAAGGGCAAATACTTAAGGAATCTGAAGGGATTTATGAACATTTACTTGAGGAGTGTATCCAAGAAACTGCGAGAGAGGGAATGAAAGACTCTCAAAATGAGGAGCTGGACCGGCGAATCAAAAAGAGAATGAGAACAATGCTTCTGAAGAACTCTTAAATGAATATGTCGATGAATTCGTATCCCTGTTTGTCTTTGAGTTTGCAGGGGAAGAAATGGACATTTTGCAAAAGGATAGGAGATTCAAGAGCCTCCTGAGTGCCTCCGAACTTATCGTAGAGGAGTGGATTGAGGACTTTGTTCGAAAGGGAACCTCGGAGATTGCCTCTGAATTAATCAAGGATGCCGAATCCCAGCGGGACCGTAAGATGGAAGCTCTAGTGCACGCGCGAGAGAAAAAGCTACTTAGAACCTACTTCTCTACTTGGAAGACACTCTTGGCTAAGGAGAAGAAACGAAAGGCAATCCTAAGCAACTTTCCATCCGCTCCATCCTTGTTCCAGAATAAAGAAACTCAAAACGATAAGTTCTCCTCTTCCTGTGGACGGATTCCTCCACTGACCCTCTCTGAGGTCGTCAATTCCATGAAAATTACGGATAGGCTCTTCAAATACGTGGATCTTGAGGATGAATACTTCACTAAAACTCTTTTGGAGCCCTTGGACTTTCCTTCTCTGATTGAACCCCTCATGGCTTTCCCACTAATGAAGGTCGTGTTATCTTCTGGAATGTTGACGGATGGATCGAGTGATAAGTTGTTTTTTGAAATAGTGAAGAAAAAGTGTGCCTTTAAGCCGGCGGTTTCTTCTTCAGAGGAAGGCTTAAACAACGATGAAGGACTATTATGTCGCTATATCAGTCAAAAGGGACCCATTATCCTCATTCGCTCCCTCACACAAGATAACTTAATGAGGGAAATATTTTATGACGATATGGCGCGAAAGCGCTATCTGAATGGAACCACGGGGATCCTCTTCTTTCTATCCAGTGAAGAAAGCAGCGAAGAAGCCTCCGAACGAATGCGTGTCCTCCTCAACAACCTTCCATCTTCTTCCAAAATACCAATCGTTCTCCTTTCATTCAACAATCCATCCGCAGAGTCCATTCTAAGAACACTATGCGCAAGAAGTCAAAATATATCTTCCTTCGAAACATTGAACTTCCCCTCTGACCCATTCGATATCCAAACCCCTCTCCTCATACTCAACGCCATGAAGCACCTCACATTCAATCTTTCTGAATCCCAAGTCTCCCTCCAATCCGAAACCCTTCGCGCTCACTTGGACAGGCTCATCAACGATCGATTCTATAAAGAAATATACTTCGATCTCCGCTCACGCAGTGAGCATCGCGACCCCCGCGTCATCATTGAATTCTATAACTCCCTCATTGACTACGTGAAGGAGGAGGGATCTTATAGAGGAACTCAGTATGAAAACATTTCATGGCCCGTCCCTGAAGTCTCATCGGAGGTCCCTCTCTATTGGAACGACGCTACATATAGGGATAAACTCATAGAAGTTCTAAACCAGGCAAGGCTTCCCATGATAGGAGATCCTTCCGAATGCCAGGATGACTGGGCACAAATCACTGCTCTCGTTCTAAAATACTTCAATTCCATGGCTCGTAGCTATTCCAATACGACCCCATTTCTATCCGAGATCCGGCGGATCCTTCTCAAGAGCTATAACGTCATGAAGGGTCCTTCACGGATTCAGTGGGCGAATCTAATACATACTTGCATCGAGTATAAGCTCAGCCTACTGGACACAAGTGATCCCTTTGATGATTCACATAGGAGGGAGCTTGTTGTGGTGAGAGACTCGTCGTCTCTTAGATTATTTATTCCTCCTTGTTCATGGACCAAATTGGATCGACGCGAGTCGTCTTCATCCTCCTTGAACGCATCCCTCAGCAAGACTCATGAAGAGTCGAAGATGACTTTTCGCTCTTGAAGGACTCGAGCATGACCATACAAAAGGAGTTGGAGGCATCTCAAGTCTTTGAGAGGAAGCTTAGAGATGTTTTAGGAGAGGAGGAGGAGGAGGAGGATAAAGAAGGAAGCATGGCCAAAGAGGAAGCCGTGGATGAGGAGAATAGATCCCTGAGCTCCGAGCCGGCTGGGAATGATGAGCCCATCTATGAGAAGGAGTATGTGCCTATGATATCCTATTTGAGCCCTAGCTTAGGAGCTGCAGTATCCCCTATTCGTGTGACTAAACGGCTTGAAGTGATCCTTACGGGGATGTCTCCCAATTTCTCACCTCGCCGAAGGGTTCCTGAAAAGAGGAAGATTGATAAGGTTGTCGGCTCAAGGGAAGAAGAGGAAAGGTCGTCATCATCGTCATCCCAATTTCAACCCAAGAAAATGTCTATTGATCGAATGCTTGAGCGCCTTCAATCTCAGGTCTCGGGGAACTTAAATGACTCCAAAAGCTTTGAAGAAAAGCTCCTTAATGCTACGCTTCAAAGTGATGACTCCTAGTTTTCTTCTTGACGATTCTTTTAAATTATATATACATTTTTTAGTGATTGTATTTAATGAATAAAATGTATCTCTTTGAGTATGAGATAAAGAATGTGATGAATTTTCTATTTTAAAAATATTTTACAAAACTGCCTTTTATTTTGTTAACAATTATATGTTTTCGAGATCTAGAACAGGGATGCCACTCATAAGAGCTGCAATAAGGAACTACTGAGAATAATAATAATAATATGAAAAACAAGGTGTTTGAAAGAAATGGCATAGAAAAAACGTACTAGTAATAATACCCTAGGAATATATGGCCCAATTAGAAAAGAAAAAATATTACATTCGGGGAAAAAAACAGTTTAAATACAATTTTAAATGCGAAATATTAGACTTATATGTACTTCCATCAGTTAAGATACAAAAATATGTTGGGATTTTTTTTCTTTTGAAATACTTGCTCGCTATTTATTCTTACCGTTTTTTTCGTCTGTCATTTTCTTCTCTCCTTGGCCATTTTTAAGGACTTTTTTTTCGAAAATAAAAAACACACCACTTACAAGATCACACAATGCATTTTTCTTTGAAAATCCAATTTTTAACATTATTCCAAGAAAAAGGGAGCGTATCTCACTCATAACGAGAATTGCCTCCATTAGAAACATCATAATTATGGAGAGAAAAATACATGCAAATATATTATCTCTATTTCTTATTTTTTACAATCCTATATATATATATAATAAAAATAAATACGTAAGAAGGCACAATGTACATTATAGTAAAAAATGACTTTATTCGCTACTCAACGAACAAGAAGCTACATCCCAAAAGAAATAACCCAATTAATTAAGAGAGCTGTAACAAGGCCCTTGAGCCTTGTCCTTTATCTGGTCTTTTTAATAATAAATAAATTCAACAGATAAAGCGACCGGACAATATTTTCTCGTCAATATTATTTATTAACTTTGTTCTAAATGAAGTTTATCACCCTAATTACAAGTATTATTTGATACCAAAGGGAGTTCTCGCTGAATCCTCAATAAACAGCATTTTCAGATGGTAACAAGTATTTCCTTCTTTTTGAACGGTGTATCTAATAAAATGATATATTTTTATAAATATCCATTCAATAGTTTTCCGCTATTGACTGTTGTGTCGTTTTTAAAACAAGGCCAAATCTAACAAGTCTTATCTCACTCTTGAGAATAAATAAGATTAATTATATGTTATTTTAAAATAGACAACATTTTACAAACAAATAATACAATTTCACGATAGAAAGAATGCAGCAAGCTTACGTAGAAAAATATTTCTTCGATAGGCAGCCGCCTCCAATAGAATTTCATCATTATTATTCGTATTAATCTCCAAATTATTAATGGTGTCCAGGGCAACCTTCTTCCGACTATAGTCCCCCTTCTTGGCATGCATGGTCACAGCAAACTCCAGGACCGTTACGTCCCACAAATAGGGATAAAGTCCATCCATGGCATCATTATTATGAGCCCTCTCCTCCAGACTCCGAAAGGCCCCAGAGTAATCCACGCCGTCAACCAACTGACACAAAATAGTGCTGCTCACATGATTCCCCAACTCAGAAGAGCACTTAATCATACGAGTCACGAGGCGATCGTCCTTCTCAAAGGCCTTGAGAAGGAAGTAATGAGAGGAAGAGATGAGGGCCTCCAGATAGTAAGCCATGGCGGCGGAGAACTCCCGCTTGGAGAATGCGAGTTCCCCAAGGGCTTGACTCCAGTGTCGACCCCGGAGACGCTTGGGGCAAAGGGACTTTAGAACGGCGGAGACGAGCTCCATGTTGACAGATATCCCTGGGTTTTCCAGTGGAAGGATGGGAAGAAAGGGATTATGGACTTCGGAGTCCTCCAGACCAGCGTTAATGAAGTGTATGAGCATCTGTCCAAGGATGGAGCCCAGATGTGCTTGCTTTATCTTAAGAATGAGCTGGAGAAGGGCACTGGAAGCTGGGGAAGGGCCGCTTGCATTAGCATTTTGTTGCTGTGAGGACCCGCGTTTCTGTGGAGGCTTTGCCGTAAATAGAACGGCCATGATGTCCATGAGAGCCTTACAATGCTTCACGACCTCAACTGTGGGGGTCCAAGCGTTTTGATTCGTTGTGGGCCCTGGAGTATTCAGGGCAATGAGGGCAAGCGTGTGGCTAAATACAAATATGGGTCGCCCCTCGCTCATTTTCGGGGACGTTGCCAAGTAATCCCATTCCCAATGGTTGAGGAGGCGAGCAAGGGATAGGATCGTTAGATTCGTATCATTTAAATGCTTTTATCAAACTGCTCCTTACAGGACTCTGTGAGGATCTTTGCTCCTCGATCCAATTCCGTGGATTCCGTTTTAAGTAGCTTCAGCGTAAGGGCCTCGCACTGTGCGATGTTTGTGGGAATGGATACGAGAGACTTGCAGTAGTCGAAGAGTTCGCTGGCTCGATGGTACTCTCCAATGTTCTTCAACTGTGTCAACTTGCAGTTCAGAACGTAAAGAAAGTCTCCCAACTCGTGATTTGTTTTAAGGACAGAGTCTCGCATGGCGTTGTTATCGTGTGGAACCCATTTTCGGCTGAGGCGGTGAACGGAAATGGTTTTCTTGTGGTTTTTATTGATGTCGCGAATGATGGCGAGGATTCGATCTGGGTCAAGCTCACGAAGGAGCTCAGATATGAGCTCCCTTCTCCGCACAATGCTTGATTTGCCTGAGGGACTCCTAGAGGGAAGGAGGGATATTTCAGGCTCCTTGGATTTGTTGTTTAGGCATGACGCTAAGAACTTGGCCGCCGTGGTGGATTGAGGAATGTCTCTTATGGTTTTGGATAGAGATTCCGAGTCATGGCTTCGAAGGAGGTCCATGTTGAAGGGGGTATGGGACTTGTATCTTAGGATAAGGTTGTCCGTATCAAGAGCATCGGATCGTAGCTCTCTCATGATGTTATGGTATCTATGAAGTGGGGTTCGTTCTTGGGAGGCGAGAGAGCAAATGCAACGCGGTAGCCGTGCCATCGCTCCTGGAAGCTACTAGAAGGCGGAGCCGTCCATTGAAGGCAGAAGGCCTTGCTCTTGGCATAGTCCTCTATGAAGAAGTAATAGCTAGTGAGTTCAAGGAGAATGGTTTCTCGGAAGCTATTGGTGGGTTTGAGCTCTGGGAGACTGAAGGTGACCTCGAAGCTTGGGTCCAGGTTGATGGATGAAAAGTCGTGAACGCGAATGGACTCTAGGACGGAGGAGTTCTCTAGGAGAGACTCCAGTTTCTTCACTGCCAGTCCAGCCTGGATGGCTACTTTTTCCACTAAAGCGTTTGTGTCCATTTGAAGAACTTTGCTTTCCTCTGTTTTAATCAAAGTAAAAACAGTAAACATGAGTATTACATTAGTTAATATGAACAAAAATGTGGAAAAATATAATTAGCATAATAAAATCAATTTAAAAAACCAAATACCAGATACAAGAAGGAATAAATGTAATAATGATAATAATCACAGTTTTATTCGCTTATTTTTATTTATTTATTGTTATATATCATTGTTTACATGTCTTAATTTAATGAATCCCCATAAAATACGTATTTAATAATACGCAGCCTCAATCAAAAATAGTTTTATTATTTATTCATTTTTGGATGTAAATATAAATTGCTTACGAAAGACATATTATGGTGTAGCTCACTCACATAAGCAATAATATCCTTTATTCGCGATGCAGACTAAGAGCAGTTCTACTAATACTACTAATTGAGTTTCAAAAATTAGAACTCGACAATATCCGTTAAAAATATCGTTTGAAAGATTGCGTAAACGTTCATTTCTTCTCTCCTTCTCGTAGATGATGTTTTTCTTCCGAATTTTGAAATTAACAATACCCTTTCAAAGGGTCAACATGTGAAAAATCTACCGATCTACCGAATTCAAGCTCTGTCAATGATATTTTTATGAATCAAAAGTTTAAAGCAATGATTTTAAAAGTATGTATTACCGGGTGTTATTTGTAGATAGTGAAGATTAGTAAACTTTGAGGATGGTACAGAGAGCTCCATGGAGGTCTTAATGACCCATCGACAGTAGGCCAGAGTCACAAAGTCTTCACTCTCGAAATTAGGTGGAGTCCCACCAAACCAGGACTCAAAGAACTTGTATTCAAATGCGAGGCAGAACTTTTCCAGCTCCCAGGAGTAAATGCAGGCCCCGATCCGAAGCAGGGACCACCGGAGGACACCGCATTTCCGCTGATTACCCGTCCCATTACCGCTAAAGTACAGCTGCTTGCTCAGGTCCAGGAATATCTTGGACCAGTCCACAGCACCAGAGGATTTGTCTTGGAGCCGGGCTGTGAGTATTTCGGGGCGAAGGACGATGGTGAGCCAGTCCAACTCCTCCTCATTGATATCATGATCTTGAGCCATGATCAAGACGAATAATGATTCGATGGATAGATAATTATATATAAAATCAATTCACGACGATCATTAAGACTGTTTTAATGTTTTGCTTGGACAATTATTTACAAAAATAATCAGTTGACCATCATAGAAGAATGCTATATTTGGAGGGCCGATGATTATTTTGAAACAACGCAACCTCTCGATGCATTAAGGAGGACAAATTACTCTTTTATATGCTTTTTCTAAAAATTGATCACCAGCCAAATCATCAAAATCTTCCCGTTGCTTTTTTCGGAAAAATATTACCATACTTTTTCTGGGATGCATAAATTGGCATCAACGACAAAGCATCGCTCATCAACAAAATCTTTTAATTTTGAGGAGAATTTTAGTAAATAAAGTCTCGCATGTATATAACTTCGTAACATGACTAGCCCCCCCCCTATTTTTTTATCCCTTGAAGTCAGTTATGAAGTTAACTATGTTTCCTATTGCATTAATGCTTGAAAACCATGGAGATATTTATATCTCTATGTTAAAAACTCATATATGTTGATATTAAGACTTAGAGAGCTTATTGGATTCTATGGAGAAATACGTCATTTGCCCAATATAAAACAAATCTTTCTATTTCTATGATCAACATACGGTGACGTAATACAAATTACTTTGTTTATATGGGCACAGGCGACAGCAGAACAACTATGTTTCTCTGCTATTGAAGAAAATGAGCACACTATATCTTTATATTTCTATGGTTTTTCGATATTAACGCCAATTTGGTTGAACTAAAAGTGATAATGAAGCATGTCAGTCTTTAGAGGCAAATGGATTGTTTATTGGAGGTTCGAAATGAGATTGGAAATAAAACAAATAACTCAATTGAAAATAATCAAACAATAATTATACATTATTATGATGGAATCGAAAAAATAGATATTATATATTATAATAATTCGGCAAAAAGTTCATTTTATTCAAAATGGAATAAAAAACGTAGTTTAAAACATGAGTTAATTTAATACAGATCACAAAACTATGAACAAACATAGGGTAGGGATAGAAACACGAAGCTATTTATAAACTCTAAGTAAAAATATATTTTACAAACATGAAATAATTTTAATATTAACAGGACTAAATGCAAAATGAGCTCAATATGAATAAAATATTTTTTTTACAACCTCTACAAAATTACTTTCGTACATGAATTAGATCTTTATGAAGAAGAAAAACGGGACTGAGAAAAGGCTTCAATGACTACGCTGATGGATTTTGTTGAGGAAGGCCTTGAAGAGTTGTGGTGGGAGTTTGATTCCTTGGGCTCCGCCTGAGAGTTGGTTGATGTTGGTTTCGATTGCCTTAAAGGTATTCTCTTCGTAGTTGGCGTAGATTTTCGGTAATCTTAGCTCTTTATACACTGACTTGACCTTATTCACTTGTTCTTCATCCGAGGATCCGTAAGAACTCTGTAAAAAATATACAAATGTCAATTTTTTTTTTGTTAAATGAATAGAACAAAATTAAAACAGTTTTAGTTTTGATTTCAAACAATTGATTTAAGGGGTATTTTAAGATCAGTTGTAGAACTTAAGTACAATATATTTTAGCAAATCTTTTTTCTTCTTCTAGTCATTATCTAAAGCACATTTAGGTTTTCAATTTATGACAATGGATTAACGCTTCTTGATATCCACACGCATACTATAGTCCCATCAATTCAAATAGGCAATAAGAAATAATTGTAGAAATAATGTATTTTTTATTTAATTTTACATTCCTTCGATAAATTGTCAGTGTTATTTGGTCTCTTTTGAAAAATGCTTTAATTTCATCGCAGTTTGACTTTTGTTATGGATTTTAATCTTGAACTAAAATGTTTTTTTTTTGTATTTTACATTCTTGAATAATTAGTCTTATTTACTTTGTTTATTTGTTAAAAACCTCCTATAGGTTTTAATGTAACGTAATTAGATTTTTGTCAAGGGCTTGATTGTTACCTCCGCCGAAGGAGGTATTGTTTTCACTGGCGTTGGTTGTTTGGTTTGTTTGTTTGTCAGCAGGATAACTCAAAAAGTGCGGAACGGACTCGAATGAAACTTTGTGGAGTTGTTGGAAATGCCAAAAGGAACAAGTGATTAAATTTTGGCATCTCTGAGTGCTTCTTTAAGATGCAAAATGAGCTAAATACTAATACATATTCCAAGTTAGCCTATTCTGCCAATAGATTCGCTGTGCTGTGCTCTCCTCTTTGATGACATCAGTTTATTTTTCTTCTATGTACTTCTAGAGTGTAAATAAAGGGACAGTGCGTAGAGGATCGGAAATGACAAAAAGACCAAGTGATTCATTTGTGGGGATCGGCGGAGGCTTGCACTCTCTGAGTGCTTCTAGTTTTCACTGGCGTTTGTTGGTTTGTTAGTTTGTTGGTTTTGTCAGCAGGATAACTCAAAAAGTACTGAACGGATTCGAATGAAACTTTGTGGAGTTGTTGGAAATGCCAAAAGAAACAAGTGATTAAATTTGGCATCTCTAAGTGCTTTTTTAATATGCAAAATGAGCAAAATACTAAATGAAATGGGGTCTCTATTCAGAGAGTAGGAAAGAACAAACGCTAAAAAAATATTCATTGACGTATTATTGTTGATATATCAGCTCAGGACTATGTTAACCCAGTGACGTAGCTTAAACTTCTTCCTCTTTCCGTCTCAGAGTGCTTTTTTAATATGCAAAATCATTTTGAAAATGAGCTAACAGAGAGCAGTGCCTTAGAGTAGTAGAGTCTGGACGAGATGCTGATGAGTAATAACAAAAGCTGACAAAATCCCATAACAAACAAAATTTCATATCATAATAAATAGGTGTTTGGATTGAATAGCAAATTTAATGTTATTTGCAAAAATCAAAGGGGATATATTTAATGTAAAAAGATATCAATTGAATTGAATTTGCTATGAGTTGCACTATAATTATGATTTTACCACTATTTTGAGCAGAAATAGGATTTATTTGTTGAATAACAATATTATTGCATTACTAATTTTATTCGTAATGTGGGAAGCCCTTCATTAATCACGAAACCTTTTTGTCTTTATATCTCTAGAATCAGTCAACAAAATAGGTTTCTCGTAATACTTTACCCAGAATAAGAGCAGCAAATGATCGTTCCGGAGTCCAATCAGTTTCAAGAGTAGAATGAGAATATTGGCAGTAGCCTCATTCTACTCTTGAATTGTGCGATGTACGATAGGATTGCCTGTAGACATAAGTTTTCTCCAATGGCAGTATGTGGGATGCTTCCAATGTTTGTTTTTTTACTCCGGAAAGATCATTTATTGCTCTTATTCTGGGCAAAGTTTTAAGAAAAACCAATTTGGATGACTGATCCTAGAGATATAAAATATGAAAACAAAAAGGTTTCGTGATTGATGAAGGGCTGCCCACATTACGAATAAAATTAGAAATGCAATAATATTGTTATTCAACATATAATTACTATTTCTGCTCAAAATAGTGGCAAAATCATAAAAATAATGCAATTCATAGCAAACTCAACTCAATTGCCATCTTTTTACATTAAAATATATCTCCTTTGATTTATAAGAATAACATTAAATTTGCTATTCAATCCTAACACCTATTTATTTATGATATGAAATTTGTTTGTTATGGGATTTTGTCAGCTTTGTTATGACTCATCACCATCTTGTCCAGACTCTACTACTCTAAGGCACTGACAGAGAGGAAACAATGATTAGAGATAGAAAATCGGGCGTGTGAAAGGGAGAATGTTTGAATGGGAATGTTGTGGGGATCGGCGGAGGTACACACTCTCTGAGTGTATATATGCCTCTAGTTATATTTCAGACTAAAATGTTTAATTTTATATTTCCAGGCTTGTGAACGGAACGCAAAATTGAACGGCGTTCAGCTGAACGCACGTTCAATGAACGGAACGCTGAACGGAACGCAACTTTTTTTGAACGTTGAACGCAAAAAAAAAGAGTTTTGCGTTCAGCGTTCAATTTTTCCCAACTTTTCTTTGACTTTTTTGGAAATTATTTTCTAAAAAAAAAAACGTCATCACTACGAAGTACTTTTTTTGGGAAATTATTTTCTAAAAAAAAAAAAGTCATCACTACGCAGTACTTTTTTGGGAAATTATTTTCTACTAAAAAAAAAAACGTCATGACTACGCAGTACTTTTTTTGGGAAATTATTTTCTACTAAAAAAAAAAACGTCATCACTACGCAGTACTTTTTTTGGAAATTATTTTCTAAAAAAAAAAAAACGTCATCACTACGCAGTACTTTTTTGGGAAATTCTTTTCTAAAAAAAAAAAACGTCATCACTACGCAGTAGTTTTTGTGGGAAATTATTTTCTAAAAAAAAAAAACGTCATCACTACGCAGTACTTTTTTTGGGAAATTATTTTCTAAAAAAAAAACGTCATCACTACGCAGTACTGTTTGGTGGGAAATTATTTTCTTAAAAAAAAAAACGTAATCACTACGCAGTACTTTTTTGTTATTTCTAAATAATCATACGCAGTACTTTTTTGTGGGAAATCTTTTCTAAAAAAAAACGTCATCACTACGCAGTACTTTTTAAATATTTGAACGCTAACGGAACGCTGAACGCAAAAACATTGAACGGAACGCTAATTTTTTTTGAACGCTGAACGGAACGCTGAACGCAAAAAAAGCTGAACGCTCACAAGCCTGTATATTTCATATATAACTATTACTACTCTAAGCAAATAAAGTCTTAAAAATGAAACACTGTTCTAAAACATAGATCCCCATGATCTGATGACCAACTCACCTTCAAGATCTCTTTTTGTGCACGAGAGGCTCTTTGAAGGGCTACAACGATGAGCCAGGAGCATTTGGCATCCTGGATATCCGTGCCCACCTTCCCCGTCACCTTGGGATCTCCAAAGCAGTCGATGTAGTCATCTTGAACCTGGAAATAATGACCGATCTCCAGGAGAATGGTTCTTGCCTGTCGATAGAGCTCCCTATCGTAGAGTCCACACTGAAATATGAACAAAGGAAGTGGGTTATACATATATGTAGAATAAATAAAACTTACAAAATATATAATTATGCTAGTTCAGTTATATTATAGATCGTAATAGAGATCACTTTTAAGGTCTTTAACGTTTAGATAAAGAATGTGAAATATTACTTTAAGTCTTCTTCTCGAACTATAATCATCTTCTTTCTCACGCACGAGCAGAAAACTTATTTAGAGAAATAGTTGATTGTGTATGAAACAAACATAAATCACAAAACTTTTTAAATATGAGTTTGGTTTGGGCCAACATCCATAGTTGAACGCAGAGCTGCGACTACCCAATGTAAATCGGTATTTAGAACTGGAAGCATTGTTACCTGGTTTGAAGAAGTTGAACTTTGCAAAATAAAACTCCGGAGCTGAAAGCGCATTTAATATTGGACAACGTATAACTAATGACAGTTAAGGAAATAATTTGTTTGCAATTGCCTTCCATTTCCTTAAAAATACGAGTGCATAACTGATTTATATATAAATAACATGCATTAAATTTTAAATAATCTATAAAAAATTATAACAAATTCTGTACTTAATTGTCTTTTGTTATAAATTGGCCAATACGAAATGCAAATGAAGAAGTCACAGAACAGAACCATAAATATATTTATCTTACTTTCTTATCTACCGCAGCGATCGATATTCGGTAGATATATAATCAAATCTACCGAATCGGTGGTAATTTTTCTACCGAATCCATGCTCTGGTTGAATGATATTCCTCGGATATGAAGGGAATAAGTTCTCTATTTATTATATCTCTATGGTGTCAACCGGACTCTTCCTTTCTCACATTATCTGTCTTCTATAAATAAAGAGCGCACTATATATATATATATATATATATATATATATATATATATATATATATATATATATATATATATAGGGTTGTTCTTATTTTTCAAAAGTTTGAAATGTTAGCAACATTGTGGATTTTCTGTTTCTTGGTGATAAAAGAAGACGACATACAAAGTTTGAACAAAATCGGTCAACATTACGAGGTCGCGCAACGAGGTCAAAGTTTTAAAAATTTAGTAAAAATATAGTTTTCCGCAAATTTCTTCAAAATGGTGGACGTTACAGACTTCAATAATAATTATTAATTTAAAGGAAATCTAATTTACTACCAGACGTATGTTTGATGTTTTTTAATAAAACAAAGTTTTCAGTAAAAACAAAGAAAAAAATGGAGTGTGTATTGTTAGCTTATTTCATAGCTTTTTGTATCAATTAACTTCACTCGCCTGTAGAAGATGACTTGTTCGCTTCAGAGTAAAATAGTACTTTTAAGTTTAGTAAAACTTTAGATGATAAATCCAAAAATGACCTTGGTTGCATTCTATCAATTCAGAATTCAGTACAATCTGAGTTTACATCATATGATTCAGAGCCTGTATTGACCTATAAGAAATCGATTATGAAAAAAATAAATAATAATGTGTTTCTTAGATTTGCGTCAAGGTATCCTCTCAAAATTTAACTTTGTCTCTGACGCATTTATAATCCATTATATGCGTCATTTTGTACGCGAGATAGGCTTTTTTAATGTACATATAACTCTCTACTTATTAAATTGACATGATTTAGTATACCAAAATATTAAAGCTGGTTAACCAAGCTTTCATTTGATATGTTTGGTGTTCTAAAAATCGCTATACTTTAAGAGATATAAGCAAATACATTTTTGCACGTACTCTCCCCCAAAAAATGATCTTTTGATATGAGAATATACAATTACCACTTGGTAACTGCTATTACTGTTAGCTGGATAGAAAGATAAAGAAAAAAAGAAGGATGAGAGTATTTTGCCTCACTTCTCTCCCTTCTTTTTTTTCTTATCTTTCTATCCAGCGTCAGAGACAAAGTAAAATTTTGAGAGGATAACTTGACGCAAATCTAAGAAACACATTATTATTATTATTTTTCATAATCGATTTCTTATAGGTCAATACAGGCTCTGAATCATATGATGTAAACTCAGATTGTACTGAATTCTGAATTGATAGAATGCAACCAAGGTCATTTTTGGATTTATCATCCAAAGGGTTACTAAGCTTAAAAGTACTATTTTACTCTGAAGCGAACAAGTCATCTTCTACAGGCGAGTGAAGTTAATTGATACAAAAAAGCTATGAAATATGCTAACATTACACACTCCATTTTTTCTTTTTTTTATACTGAAAACTTTGTTTTTTTAAATATCAAACATACGTCTGGTAGTAAATTAGATTTCTTTAAATTAATAATTATTATTGAAGTCTGTAACGTCCACCATTTCAAGAAATTTGCGGAAGACTATTTTTTACTAAATTTTTAAAACTTTGACCTCGTTGCGCACCCCGTAATGTGGTCAACATTTTTTGTTCAAACTTTGTATGTCGTCTCCTTTTATCACCAAGAAACAGAAAATCCACAATGTCGCTGACATTTCAAACATTTGGAAAATAAGAACAGCCCTAATATATATATATAATTGTTTGTAAGCCCTCTTTATAATGTAAATTAGATTATTAATTATAATCTAAGTTGAGATCGTCTCAATATCTTCCAAAATAGTTTTAATTTGTGAGATTTTATTCTGAACACCAAAATATTAGTGATATTAGACAAAAGAGCTCTTTTCAAAGATTCGAATCTTTAAGTATCCTTCTTTCACTTAAAGATTCGTTCATTCAATTCGTTTATTAAAAAAAATGAATGAATGAAATCGTTTTTCATTTCAAAGATTGATTCATTTTGAACGAATCACATATGAAACAACATGTCTACAAAATATATACTAATTTGATGAAAAAGTAGTATGTTTTCAGGCATTTAAGTATTGATTTAACTTTATCTGATAATTAAAGATTTACACAGAAATCTTGTCTTCATATAGTGTACTCAAGATACACTTCAATGCAGTTAACAAAAATAAACTCTTGAACTCTTTTGTCCAAAAACAATACCTAAATTAAATTATAGTTCAAATTTTACGTTTAGTAGAAATAAAAGCACTTATATGTTTGCCAGAAGACGATCTTAAAATCCCCTAATTGATTGTAGAAAGCTGTATATTTTAGTTTAAAATCTTGATATGGTTTTAGTATAGAGACATGGTAATGGCCAGTAAGTTTTATATCCCCGCCTTGAAGTCAGTCTGGAAATTATTTAATTCAAACTAATATTTATCCGTATATCTATTTTTATCTATATTTTTAATAATAGAATATTTGACATTAGATAAATATTTGCAATTCAGTCGTCAGATATTGTTTGCTAATATATAAATCCGTGTATGTAGAGATGTGATTCTTACTTAGTAGTATTTTTATTTGTACAGAACATATATTCAAGATTAAATGACGATTATAGGTTTTATTTCCATCCTCTTTTTTATCCTTGTTATATGCATCGAATTGCTAATTGAATTGCAGGTAATTAACCTGTAGTGTAGGAATAATTAAAATATACGAAGTATTGTCTTTATTTATTTTGTCCTTGAACTAGTTATGTTTTTACTTATTTTCAGCCATATTTCGGCCTTTTTTATTATAATTCGAAATCTTGTGTTGATGGCCTTGGTTTCGGGGCTTAGTAGGCAAATTGAAGACACGAATGCGAGAATACGTTGCATTAGAAGACCTACCACACACACACACAGAGCAGTTTGGCAGCACAACACCAGACAACAGTTTGTAATTCCTCCTCAAAGCACAGGAGGCATTGCCAGAAACCACCCAAAAAAACAGATTACAAATTATTTGCTACAACTAGGATTTTTATAGGGGTGTGGACTTTCTTCTTTTGGCTCTTCTGTTAAATATAATTGTATACCCACGTCGACGGAACCGGTGCCGTAAATAAAAGAAAATATGAGCCGATTAAAATCTTTAAGCGTCTCATTAATTTTTAAGTCCCATAATTAAATATATATCTGTATCCTGAAAGGACGGCCAGAAGGTCCAGACTCTGACCACCAGTTAGAAGCCCCTGGACTAGACGATATAATGTAATGTGCATATTAAAATGATAAAACCTAACGTCAGCCTAGTTTCATTATGTCTTACCATTTTCATTCCCAGGGCCACGGGTAAATAGAATGAGTAATAGGATGTCTTGTACTTGACAATGGATGAGTATCGCTTCATATCAAAGAGTTCAATGTCCGGAGAAGAGGCCTGTTGACTCGAGGTCATCATGTCTAAGGCCTGTCCAAAAATGGTGTGACGGTTGACCTAATTAAGAGGGGGGGGGGGAGTAAATAATATATTCGCCAAAAATATATATTTAAAAATAATAAATTGAATACCATAAAAATGTCTAATAAATTAGAGGCTTATATGCAATAAATAATGGTCCACATCAAAATGTAAAAAGTTTAATGGACTAACCATTGATTTGATAAAATGCAGATCTATATATATATATATATATCTGGTCGATCTGGTCCCAAAACTCATATTTCTTAACTGCCATCCAACCTACATAATAACTTGGAATGGAATATGAAGCTTAGCCTTGGTGCTTACAGATGCTATGACTGTTTTTTGGCCGTGAAAAAGAGAGAGAGGTAAAGAGAGGGATAGAAGGAAAGAGAGAGGGAGAAAGAGGAGGAAAGAAAAAGGTTCCCCCTCTTTCTCTTTCCTTCTATCCCTCTCTTTACCCCTCTCTTTATCACGGCCAAAAACAGTCATATAATCTGTAAGCACCAAGGCTAAGCTCCAGATTTTCATTCCTAGTAATAACAAAGTAAAGGTATCTTAAGTATTTATATTTATTCGACTATATGCAAATGTTATTTACAGTTAAAAGGTTATTTAACTAAGGAAATATGTAATAATATTTATCTAAAAACTTAATATACATATGTACCATTGTTTAACATCGTTTTTTAAATCCATCCCGAAGATGAAAATTACTTTAAAAGGATAAGGAGGACTACAATCGTTAATTATTTAATGTTTATTGACTTAATTTAGTGCAAATCCCCATTTCATTTATAATTTGGACAATTTATATACATGTTCATCAAGGAATATTTTGTTCATCCTAAATCCTACTTCATGAAAGAAAGGCAAAGTGCGGTGTATATGCTATTTCATTTTGAAGAAGGGATTGCCTTTTGTTAATTAAGTAAACATGAGTAAGCTATGAGCCCTTGGACCCTTCTGCTATTTATAGATCAAAATGTAAATTTGAGTTTATCTTGTTTTCTATTAAAGATTTCCCTGAACAGCATTTAACAAAAACATATATATATATACAATTTTTTATGGAGTTTTTTTTCTTTTTTAAAATCGGCCCAAGAGATAAATTCTAATGTTTCAAATGCAAATAGAGATTTTACATATAATATAATCATATAAATTCTCCTCTTTTTTCTTGTGCATAGAAGACTGGTCAATGTAATCCAGAGACAAAAAAAAAGACAAATTTCTAAGTTTTCTTTTTTTCAATGGCTCATAATTTGGTGCTGTTTTAATTCGAGTGATGACGAAATATCGCATGGAACTGTTTTCTACAGAACTAAATTTGAGCTAAATGTTTAAAAAATAATTGTTCTGAATCCCTGAACCAATCTTCCATCATAAGTGCAAAAAATCCCAATCAAATAACAGAGGAACACCAAGTCTTTCAAACCTCTAAAAACAAATCCACAATGTCTGATAGTAGGGTTTGTCCCTGAAGTGAATCTTTAGAAGTTGATAGGACACAGGACTCAATGAAAATGGCATCATTGATTGCGAGAAATCCAATGTTGTCCTGACGTGCCAGGCCTCTTGTTGCCTCCGCGTACAGGATCCATCCATAATATCGTCCAATATGAGGAAATAAGCTTGGAACTGAAAAAAATACATATACTATTAATCCAGGAACTCTATGTCTAAAGAGAAGTGTACAAATATTTAAAGAATATATATTAAGTAGTTATTCAATCCCGAATATAAAGTCATATATCAGCAAAAGCAAAAAAAGTTCAGTGTGTATAGGCGTGTTCAACTTTCAATGTTGAGGGCACAGATTCGAATCCTGATGGAGTGAGATCAATTTTGGTCAATCTCAGTGATAAGATCCTAGGTTCGATAGTTTAATTTACACGCTAGTATGCTCATTTATCATGGATGTAATTATATCCAATCAAAAAGGCCAAAAAAAAAATCGACAATAATTATCTTTAGGTGTATTATTACAACATTTAACCACCAATCAATATCATAACTGGATACCCAAAAGAGAAGAAAAATAAGTTAACTTAAAGAGAAAATTGAATACAGTTAGGGATTTAAAATGGCTGACTCACTCGGTGAATAATTAAGCAGTTTTGGGAATAGAAAAAAGAAAATCCAAGAATAAATGTCCAATGATGTCACGGTGTGCTATGTTAAAATGACGTCACTGGGTATTACTTTGTCATTTCGTCCTTTTATATTACGCCTTGCGACATAATATTAGATTTTGACTTCTCAAGGGATACAATTAATTATTTCTTCTCCTTTCTTGATTCATCAGTTGCTGTCGCGGATCTTCCTTTTTTATTCATTCTATTGTGAATCAGTTATTAGTTCTATCAAAAATCTTATTTTAATATTGATTTCACCAGCAAAGTGTTGGAAAAGTGAGATATTTTGACAACTGAGTGCTTAAAAAAGTATGAAATAAACTAGCAATCCCTTATAATATTACTGATCTAAAAATAGAACAGAATATGTCTACAAAATACAACACCTAAAGTTTTTTGTTAAGGCTTTTAATTATTCTCTTGGCAATAGATTGAAAATGATCCGACTGATATTATTTTAAAAAACTCGATAGCCGTGCGTGCTAAGGCGTGTTCGAATCCCGAGAGGGGATGGTCATTTTTGGTCTACCTCATTGATAAGATCCTAGGTTCGAGTGACTATTTTAATGCTATAATGCTTATTTATATCCTATCAGATGCAATTATATCAAATCACGTAGGCAAAAAAAATAATATATATATAAATATTATTTCCGCTTGCCGGTGGTTTTTGATGACGTCAGTCCAGCAAACGAAAAATAATGACGATAAACAAATCAATTCTCTTTGACGATAAGACGTACACGAATAAGGAAATAGGAATTGCCAACAAAAAAGGCGTGTTCAACTCTCAATGTTGGGGGCGCAGGTTCGAATACTCCGAGAGGGATGGTCATTTTTGGTCTACCTCATTGATAAGATCCTATGTTTGATAGACTAATTTTAATGCTTATTTATATCCTATCGGATGCAATTCTATCGAACCATAAAGGCAAAAAAAAAAAAAAAAAAAACTCTCATAGACCACACTTTTATGCACATGATAATAGATCCTTTCTTTAAAATAATAGCTAGGAGGGGATGTTATTACATTTTATTGAGTTATAATGGATATTAATTTTATAATTTCTTTAAATTTGATGTGAAATGTCAATTTGAGTAGTGCAATTCAATAGTTTTCAAAGGACGGGTCATTTATACATGGAAAATGAAGATAAAAAGAGAGGTACCGGATATGTCTTTGAGGACTTCTAACCAAGTTCTAAGTTTTAATTTCTTGAGGGAACTCCACTTCTAACTTCCATACTCAAGAGGATCATGTGATATTTTCATCCTCTCTAACTCACCAATTCCACGCACCATCCCAGTACAATGGCCTCCTTGAGGCTGCTACCAGCCGTCGTTGCCTCCGGCGTATGTTCTTATATGTAGCCAGGACAGCCAGTCCTCGATTCTTTTTCCATTGGGTACATTGTACTGGAGGCATTTGTTAAATGCTTGCTAATGTCCAGTCCCCGTGAGTTAGGATCCTCATAGCTTAGCTCCCGGACAAGATCCGGGAACTCGGCCATGAAAAGCCGATGATCCTCCTTGGTGAAGAGTGCATGGACGAGGAAGAGTTGAGGGGGCTCAGGGAGACAAGGCCACGGCGAAGAAAGGAGTTGTTTCGAAAGAGGAGCTTGAGTGCCATATTAATTAGAGGGAGAGGGAAACAGTGTTGAACAGGTTGAAGTGTCTCCGCTCTGACAGGAGATCCAGTAACTATTTCTTCTACAATAGTGAACTAGCGCATCTTAGCTGTAAAACTCGAAGGTGTCATCATACAATTCTCAGCTCACATGTTCTCTGGAGGGAAGGAGGAAGAAAAAAAATAACAACAACTTTCCATTAGAAAATAAAAAAAGAAAAACTATAATAAATAACACAATAAGCTGTGTCGATAAAAAAAGCTGTCTGAATGTAATAATAATAAAAACCTGGAGAAGAAGAAAATTGGCTCCAAAGGCGTATGGCAAGGGGGGAGTGACGTAATAATAATAATAATAATGTTACAGAGAGCAGTGTTTCTCAATTTATATCGAATTGAAGAAGTATCGACTTCGGCCGGATTATGAACCGGTATCGTTTAGTCCCGGATGTGGAATAAGTAAATAGGGATGAATGGGAAACGGTTCATCAACAAAAAACTTCCATGCTATCGGAATAATGTATAGAAATACATAGTCTTCCTTATGCTTCAAACTATTTTTTCGTGTCATAAGAACGGACCGGAAAATATGGGCTAGGTAGAAATGGACCAAGAAAGAATGGACCAAGAAGGATGGACAAGGTAGAAAAGAAAGATGACATCTGGAAAAGGGACCAAATACGTAGGTAGCAAGTTTTTGAGTGGAATATCTAAGTATTGCACAAATACTATTCTCATATAAACTGAGAACATAATGACATAGAAGGATTTTATTTTTGCAATTGTAGATAAATACTCTCTTCTTTATGTCAATTGTATGTAGTTCAAAATCCCCCATATTATGGTATTTGGTCCTTTCTTCCATGAGTCATCATTTTCCTTTTCTACCTTGGTCCATTTTTTCCTGTCCATTTCTCCTAGTCCATATTTTTCTCGCCAATTCTTCCTAATCATTTCTTTCATATATTATTTACAATAAAAAAATGGAAATTTTTAACAAAAGAGATTTTATAGTATCAACTAGCGAATATTACCCGGCGCTGCCCGGTATTTTCCAACTTGAACAATAGTCTGGATGAAAAAAAAACACACTAATAATTTTAGTGATGTCATCGCGTGGGACTTTTCTTTTAAAATCAGTTTCTTAAAAAGTTATCATTGGGTTTTTCATTGCCATTTTTCCGTTTTATATTCCTTAAGGCTGGTTATTTAAACAATCGTAAAAAGAGATGAATAATTTAGCGATGTCATCGCATGTGACTTTTCATATGAAAATAAGTTCCTTCAACAGTGGTCATTGGGTCTTCCTTCCATTTTCCGGTTTGTATTCCGTAAGGCTGGTAATTTAAACATCGTAAAATGAAGAAATCACACGATTAA
>CP045903.1:11184920-11211532 GCA_013387185.1 Caligus rogercresseyi
TATTTAACCCATTAAGGCCGACGCGTAGATTTATCTACGTGCATTTTCTTTGTGACGTTATTCAAAATTATTTAATTACGTTTGATTGATTTTTTCTCTCCTTTGTTTCGAAATGATATAACAAAGAGAATGGAACTCTTTAAAATATTGTTTTCGTTTTTGATTGCATGATTTTACGTTATTTCGTGGAAAATGGCCGAACCGCTCAGATCTACTTCTCAAACGTAAGTTGTATTTTTCATTATTTTAGAAAAATTACATATATATATAGTTTTTATCTTTTGCTTATTATTTTTGAAATAATTTTACATTCTTTTTATTTTTATTCGTTTACTTCTTGCTTCAATATTCAGTACATATTTTTCAACTAAAACTTTGAACGTAGATATATCTACGCTTCGGCCGTTTGGACATAAAAAGTAGTATATAGTCATTTATTTATATTTTCAAAAAATATCTATATATTTTGATTTTTAACTATTTATAGACTCTCCACTGCTGAAGTACTTAACCTCTTGGAAGATCTTGACGGAAACGGAAATGTATTTATGGGTCTTCCAACAAACCCAAATATCTCCGATGGGGACAGTGATCTTTCAGATGACGAAGCTGAAGGTCTCTCAGAAAATCTTTCAAGAATCGTACTCCAGGCACCCACTGATTATTCGTTCGACGAAATTGAGCATTTACCATCGGAAAACGTAACAAGAATTTGGAAAAAGATCACTAGTTACAAAGGCATTGAACAAACATTTAGAATAGAAAAAAATAAAATTGAAAATTTGGAAAACGCAAAAACTCCAATGGACTTTTTTGAACTTTTATTTGATAAGGAATTATTTCAATTGATGATGTATCAAACTAATTTGTATGCCCTTCAAAAGAACAACAAAGTTTTGGATGTAAGCATTGAAGAGATAAAAGTTTTTATGGGAGGACTCTTATTATCGTCAATCGTAAAATTGCCTTCCAAAAAGAAATATTGGTCTTCTGGAGATCATATTCCTAAATTATTATCTAATAGCATTAGACGTGATAGATTTTTGGATATACTTCATAATTTTCACTTGAACGACAACAGTAGTACTTCAGAGGATCGTGCAGCCAAAATAAGGCCATTACTCCAACATTTACAAAAGAACTATCAAAAATATGGAAAAATTCCCGAACATGTCTCGATTGATGAAAGTATGATCCCTTATTTCGGAAAACATTATGCGAAACAATTCATTCGAGGCAAGCCCATAAGATTCGGATATAAAATGTGGGCAATGTGCTCTAGTGGTGGATACCTTCATTCCTTTGAACTATATATGGGTAAGAACGTCCAATATACTAATAAAAGTGAATCGAAAATTGGAATCGGAGGACAAGTTGTGTTGGATCTGATAGAAAAAGCTAAACTTCCCCCAAATAAAGGCCATAAACTTTTTTTTGACAACTACTTCACAAGTGTGTCTCTTTTGGATTCTTTGACATCAAAAGGATACTTAGCGTCTGGAACCTGTAAGGATAACCGTTCCGGAAAATGCCCCATAGCCAAGAAAGATTATTTTAAAAAGTGTGATAGAGGTGCATATGATTTTCGTTCCTCTGGCTCTACCTTACTTGTTCGTTGGAAGGATAATAAGGAGTTCAATATTGCAACAAATAATGAATCATTGTCCATAATGACATGTAAAAGATGGGACAGAAGCAAGAAGAAATATATTGATCTACCTCAACCAGAATCCATTAAAAATTATAATCAGCATATGGGATATGTTGATGCTATGGATCAAGCCGTTGGAACATATCGGATCAGAATGCGTCAAAAGAAGTGGTGGTGGCCGATATTTTCATATATGGTGTCAACAGCTATAAATAACTCCTATTTTTTAATGAAATCTAAAGGAATAAAAATGACACATTTCGAATTTATAGAAACCCTGGCAATACATTACTGCAAGTCATATGGAACACCAAATAAACAAGGAAAAAAGGCATCATCAAAGAAAGTCATCACAACACGTTTTGATCAATATAATCATTGGATTTCCCACACCGAAAATGCGAAAGTCTGCAAAGAATGTAATGGCAGAACTCCTTATATGTGTGATAAATGTGAAGTAGGATTACACCCAAAATGTTTTAAAAAGTATCATGTTTTGTAAAATATAGAAAATGTTATATTTTTCCTGTATATATTTGTCAAAGTGAATATTTAATAGAACAATAGAAACTATACTTCAAAAAATCCTTTTTCTTTTTTATTTTATTATTCATGTTTCTTGGCCAAACGGCCGGTGCGTAGATATATCTACGTGCAAATATTTCGCGAATCTATGGCTCGATATTTCTGAAAAAAATACACAATGTTGATAATGGTGTAATTAACACCCATGTAATTTTCATTATGATCAGACAATTTTTCAACTTTCGGCCTTAATGGGTTAACTTGATAATGCTTCACACATGCAGCGTCTACCCATAAATCCATATCTAAACTGGAGGCACAATTGACTGAATAAATGAAAATCAATATTTGAATCAGCAAAAATAACAGCCATCTTAACTTCCTTTTAAACGATATATATATATATATAAATATTAAAATATAAATAACAGTTTAAGCTTTTTTATCATAAAAGAGTTATGAGACTGTGATAAAAACTCGCAGCCCCTCTGATTTTTTCTCTGCAATGAAACAAGTGTTGATCGAATGTTTTATGTTCTTCACTCGCTCTTTTTTTCAAAGTCAAAGCACAAATCTTTTCTCGTTGTTGATTGGTTTAAAGCACGACAATGAATTACTTAAAAAATATAAATAAATGTCTGCTTTTAAATCACAACATGGTTGATTTTGAATTTGAAAACTGACATGAGTTCAAAAGAAATAACTAATAATGTCAACACCAAGAGGACCATGAAAGTTGTTATTTAAGGTGTCGTCTAATTGAAACCAAAAAGGATCCTTATCAGATGGGTAGACAACACGGCTTCTAAGCAAAAAATATAACATAAGTTGCACTGAGTGTATATTTCCTTGCTAAATACACATCCTGTCGGAATGAAAGATAGATAATATAATATATTACAACATTTGATTATTGACAAATAATCAATTAAATGAAAACCAAAAATATATATCACAAAAAAAGTAGGATAAATATTTCAATTCTCATAAAAAATGAATCTCCTTTTACAAAAGTAACAGTTCAAACATTTTGTATCATAAAAGATTTATGAGACTGCTGATAAAACTCGCAGCCCCTCTCATTTCTTCTCGTACCACCCGATCATGAAGGCTCCCTGCAGGGCTCCGATAGACTATTCCAAAGTTGAGAAGAGACGGACAAAAATGATTTTGAGTCTCTTTGTCCTAAACATTTTCCCCATTGCCTTGAGGATCGTCTGATGCTCCATTTGTTCCATCACATCGATGGAATAAATGTTTGATCTGTGAGCCCCTTTACATTTCTAACATCTATCAATAACGGATTCAAAACTTTCATAGATATCCTGTCGTAAAGCTTCTCTGAAAATTAAATCCTTTCTTTTCTTATTGATCATGACTTATAATCATATTGAGTATCTCATAATCAGAATGATTTTAAAAATCCATTAAAAAAAATGGTTCCGTTAGGGAAGAAAGACATCCTGGATTTATATATCTAGTCAATGTCCCCATGATCGCCACTAAATATGGTATGCTAAGAATGAAATACCTTTGATCGACACAAATAATTGAGATAAAATATCGTGGAGAAATTATTTTAAGGCATTTTAGGGGATTTTGAAGGAGTGTCGATTTGAAATAATAATTATTAATTGTTCAATAAACAATACAAAATCAAGGCTGAAGTAATGCGAACAAAAAAATCACAAAAGTAAATAATTCCTTTCGGCTAATGCGTTCATGTTTTGGCTTTTTTCTGTAAGTCTATAGATTTCAAGAGACAAGGCTAACCAATATATTTGATACAATTATTTGATGGCTTTCAGTAAATCAGCTAGAATACAGTTGCTTCGAAAGAAAAATACGAATAGATAGGTACTTCGAAATGTGATCAAAAACATTTGATTATCTTATTCCATAACAAAGTAAAAAGTAAATTTAGTAAAGGGAGTGGAATAGCTCAGTGGGTTAAGGCATGTTCAACTCACAATATTAAGGGCGCAGGTTCGAATCTGGAGGAGGGAAGATAAATTTTGGTGGACATCATTAATAAAATCCTAGGTTTGATAGACTAAATTTAACGATATGATGGTGATTTATATCCACTTGGGTGATATTGTGTGGTGTCAAATAAGACAAAAAGTAAATTAAGTGTTTCTTTGGCTTTTGAGTTGATGGGATGTCTGTACTTCTGCAGACAATATATATTCATTTAAAAATCATTGTTAAATCCTTTTTTAAGCAAAAAAAGTCAAATATATATATTTTTTAGAGTGAGGAACAACTTTCTTATTAATCTACCACAGTTGTATATAAACAGTTGTTTATATTTTTCTTCCCTCATCTCACATTCTGCAAGATTTTTTTTGTGTTTTTCATCTGCTATCATCCCTATTAAGAAAAATGAGAAATAATTCTCTCTCTTCCCCCCTTCCCTAAATTACTGAGCAATCTTTGCCTTTCATACAAATCAAGCTTTTACTTCTTCCCTCTCTCTCAATCAGGTATCTTCTTCATCAGATGTATTTCTCAAGGGCCATTGTTGTATTAATTATGAAGTACTTGTTGATAACAGAGGTTCAATTAAGATCTTAATGAGTGAGTTTTATTTAGAACTATTATTTTTCTCCTTTTTGACGGATGTTTATTTCATATTAATAGTGAGAAATGAAAAAAATCTCTAACGTGATTGGTTGGATGAAAAGAAGAGTGAATAATATTTAAAAAGTCGATGTATATATATATATATACAGTATTCACCGCATAATCGGGCACTGATAATCGGTACCTCGCTTAAATGACATACGCCTCCCAGAACACTTCCAGTGCACGTCATTTTACTGGATAATCGGGCGCAAGCCTCTGATAAACGGACACATTTTTTTTCAAGTGATCTTTGATTTATACACACGAAATGTGTCAGTCACTGAGTGAATGGGGGGGGAGGGGGGAGAGAGAAGAAGTAAGCATGAAACAAGTACTCTAGAATCGTTCTTTAACCCCAAAGTGAATCTGACATTTTATTTTGTATAATAACTGGCCTAATACATTTAATGGAGGGATGCAACAACAAAATGAAAAAAGTTGCCATGATCATGATGTTGGATGCAGTCAAATGTTAATAGGGTGCATTGGATGTCAATCTTTGTCTCACAGTTGTTTTAATATTTATTCAAAATTCTTTTTTAAATAGAACTGATGATGCTGTGAGTGTGTGGCGAGAGCTCATCGCGAAATCGGGCACCCCGCTTAAAGGGGCCATTATTGCTACTCCCAGCCTGTCCGATTATGCGGTGAATACTGTACTAAGAAATAAATCCTGCACAATTAAAACTAGAGGCATATATACACTCGAGAGTGTGTACCTCCGCCGATCCCCAAACATTCCTTTCAAACATTCTCCCTTTCACACGGCCGATTTTCTATCTTAATCATTGGTTTCCTCTCTCTTAGCTCATTTTGCATATTAAAAGAGCACTCAGAGACGAAGAGGAAAGAAGTTTTAAGCTACGTCACTGGGTTAACATAGTCCTGAGCTGATATATGAACAATAATACGTCAATGAATATTTTTAGCGTTGTCTTTTTCTACTCCCTGAATAGAGACCCCCATTTCATTTAGTATTTTGCTCATTTGCATATTAAAAAAGCACTCAGAGATGCCAAAATTTAATCACTTTGGGACTTTTGGCACTTCTAACAACTCCACAAAGTTTCATTCGAATCCGTTCAGTACTTTTTGAGTTATCCTGCTGACAAACAAAATAAACAAACCAACAAACGCCAGTGAAAAAACAATACCTCCTTCGGCGGAGGTAAATATCATAAACACAAAAGAAGCTTTTAAACATTAAAATACATTTTTATCACTAACGTTTTACTAAAATAATACAACTTTTACCAAATATAGATTTGATCCAAAAAACTAAGAAATCAAACACCTTTGGTAATATTGTATCGTGGATTGTACCATTATGTGTACAATTTCCTGATTTATCTAGCAATAATTATTGGTTTCAAAATGAATATTTATAATAAATAAAAAAGCTAAAATATTGTCTTTCTAGGTTCCCACAATTAAGGAATCGGAGATTTACCTGAGTGATGTTTAATAAACTTCCCCCAAATATCGTTGTGACTATAAGTTCGATATTTGAATATATAAATAACAGAATTATATGCATGACCTTAGAACATTAATAAGTATTCAAATAGATCCAGTCAAGGGTTTTAAACCTATAATAAGTAACTACGTCATCATAATAATGAGCCCATAGGTTTCTAAAGACGAAATCGGTTATATGCCTCAAAAATTAAATGACATGAATAGAAAATTGTGGATTCTAAGAGTTTTACGTAGTATTTTCTGTGCAGTTTAAATATCGTACGAAAAGAAATACTCGCATATTTGAGTGCCTACGGCGCCCATATGTAGCCCATCGGGTATGGGTAGGTTTTGAAGCTAGTCTTGTGAGTGAAACAGATCTTAAAGAATATAAGAGAGGAGAGAGAAAATAATTTTCTGTTTTGTCCAAAATTCCTCATTCCTCATAAAAAGTTTGACTTTGTACAAAGAATATGTTTTAAAGTCACACAAGATGCTTTTTTCTTTCTATTTCTCTAAGTCCTCTCCTCATTTTCTTTTTTTTGTCCTGTCTTTACCTTGAAAGTAGGTAGTAAAATCAGACAAGGTCTGAATTTTGCAAATAGTTTTATTAGATCCGTCTTGACCCAAGGATTCCATAGGTACCTTCAAAGTTCAAATCTGACCATAAATGTGGGAGGAGATAGCGTGCGGTAAGACAGACGGACCGAGATTGTGAATTATTAAATAGATTTAATAAATATATTTTTCATTTGATATTACCTGATAAAACTAACAAAAGCAAACAATATATATACTTGCATATAGAAAATACATGATATACATAATAATATACAATAAATCTCTGGAGAAGAAGTATTAATCCAATAAAATACATATAAGCATATAAAAAAGACAAACAATGCAAATAGCATATTCACTAGTGTGAGAACACGGTCTCAGACCGATTTTGATTTTCGGTCCGGTCTGAAGTAATATTTCTTTCTAGACCGATATAGACCGATACAGACCGAATTTCGGTATAGACCGTAGACCGAATTATATTCGGTCCAGACCGTATGTAATACAGTATCACCGCATAATCGGGCACCTGATATCGGGTACCTCGCTTAAATGACATGCGCCTTCCAGAAACACTTCCAGTGCACGTCATTTTTACTGGATAATCGGGCGCAAGCCTCTGATAAATGGACACATTTTTTCAGTGATCTTTGTTTATACACGAAATGTGTCAGTCACTGAGTGAAATGAGGGGGGAACTCCGTCAGTTCACTCAGGAAAATGGTCTTCATGAACTTCTACCAATGGTCTCCAAAATTGAATCAGTCGTGTATACGCAAGTGGCAAATGCTAAAAAACATCGTACTCTAGATCGTTCTTTACCCACAAAGTGAATCTGACATTTTATTTTGTATAATAACTGGGCGAATACATTTAATGTGAGGGATGCAAACAACAAAATGAAAAAAGTTGCCATGATCATGATGTTGGATGCAGTCAAATGTTAATAGGTGCATGGATGTCAATCTTTGTCTCACAGTTGTTTTAATATTTTATTCATAATTCTTTTTTAAATAGAACTGATGATGCCGTGAGTGTGTGGCGAGAGCTCATCGCGAAATCGGGCACCCCGCTAAAGGGGCCTTTATTGCTACTCCCAGCCTGTCCCGATATGCGGTGAATACTGTAATTAAATCGGTCCAGACCGTAGAGCGATATTATAAGCATTTACAATAGCATTACGACGTCTTGTTGATTTTCATTCGTACATGTTCCGTTTATTATTTTCAAATCAATGTACATGTGGTATATATTTAACATATTTATGTCTTCGAAATAAAAGAAACAGTACTAATTAGTAAATACTACTATTGTTTCCAAAGAAGAAGTGTAGTAGCATTGTGATTATAAACCTATAAAACAACAACCCATACTTATAATTCAACATATGTATGTATTTTCTACAGGCTTGTGAACGGAACGCAAAATTGAACGGCGTTCAGCTGAACGCACGTTCAATGAACGTCCGTTCATTGAACGCTGAACGGAAAAAAACTTTTTTTTTAACGCTGAACGTTGAACGAAAAAAAAGAGTTTTGCGTTCAGCGTTCATTTTTGCAAACATTTCTTGGAGATTCTTTTCTATAAAAACGTCATTTTTTTCTATAAAAAACGGTTTTTTTTATTTGGATATTCTTTTCTAAAAAAAAAACCCTCATCACTTTTTCGAAAATTCTTTTCTAAAAAACGTCATCACTTTTTCGGAAATTCTTTTCTAAAAAAACCGTCATCACTTTTCTGGGAGACTATTTTCTTTTAAAAAAAACAAAAGCATCGTCACTTTTTCTTGAGATTCTTTTCTAAAAAAGGTCGTCACTTTTTTCTAGAGATCTTTTCTAAAAAACCTGTCGTCACTTTTTTCAACATTTGAACGCTGAACGCTAACGGAACGCTTATCGCAAAAACATTGAACGGAACTCTATTTTTTTAACGCTGAAGGAAGCTGAACGCCAAAAAAAGGCTAAACGCTCACAATCCTGATTTTCTATAACTTTGTTAATCTTACCAAAGGAAGAAAACCTTCTTTTGTTGCAGGACAATAACCTCCGAATAAGAAACCAAATTCCTCCGAATATAAATATCTATGGAACCAAATGGCCGACATAGTATTTCGTTTAGACATCACAGATTCATCGATCTGAACGACAAAACCTTTAATTGTATTAGGTATATTTGTCAAATGGCTCGAGCGAATATTCCTAAAACTCGGAGTACCAGTTGTTAGTTCAGACACGTCAATCATGTTGTGCACGGTGCTCACGGGAGTTTTCAGTGCTCAGACCCATGCTAATCGTATGAGTACGGGAGAACGTTTCTCTTGATTACATGTGAATATTTAATTATATTATTTTTTTACACATACATTGACAATAAAAAAGCGGAACGTATACTTACGAAAACACAACAAAACCTCATTTAGACCGAAATATAAAATTGGACCGATACAGACCGAAATATAAAATTGGACCGATACAGACCGAAATATAAAATTGGACCGATACAGACCGATATATATCGGTCAATGTGAGACCGGTCATAGACCGATTTAGACCGATCTTAATATGTGTATTTTTTTTACTTTAGACCGTCTAGTACTTTCGGACCGAAAACTCAACACTAATATTCACAAAGTATTAATAAAAATATGCAAAAATAATTGTAATTTTTTTTAAACTATTAAACACAGCCATTCACAACCTTGGAGTCCGCCTGATTACTTTTACGGGTCACCAATACCTCCAAAACAAAAAAACGGACAAGCTTAATATAGTGTTCATCCAGACGTTATATAACAACAAATAATACGTCTTAATAAGCAATTTATTAAGTAACTCAAAAACTTCCAACCGTAAATACACCAAAATTACTCATGAACAGTTTGTTTTTCAGCTAAAACCAAATATGCTGCCATTTATATCTAATTTGCGCTTAAATACTTGAAAAACAAGTAAAGGTTACGTGCTCGACCACCTGATGTAGTGTCAATATCGAGAAGAAAAGAGACGATTGGTCATTTTTGTCACCAATCATACAAAGTTAGCACGTCAAAACCTAAGTAAATGTCGTTGGTTATCCATCAAGAGAGTAGCTATCTTACCCGCTCGTATTTTAATATAATAACTTTTTCAAGGATGATAAGAGTTTGAAGGACATGGGTGGGTGGCTGGAAGGGCGGTCGGCTGCATCTTTTCCATAATGAATATTAAGGTGATTTTGCTAACGAAAAGTAAGTAATTCATTTTTCTGCTGCAAAAACGATGGGTTCACTTGAATAGGAGACTCCCCGATAGAATAGGCTAGTAGATAGACAGGACAAGGGCAATGACTCTCTCTCTCTCTCACGGGAGTCCGACACGTCATCTTCTTTGATGCAGACGGAATAAGCCAGGCAACCAGCATTAAGGAAGAGGGGGGGGGGGGGGGGAGGATGTCTGTCAGGACACATCATCCCCTTTGATGCAAAGAGAATAGGCTAAGCACCCTCTGAGGAGTCATGTCCTTCTAAGGTTCCACTCCTCGCTCCATGCTTGATTCGAGGCTGTTCACCGTGAATTAATGTCACAAATGTTGTGTACGACGGCACAGCCGGCAGGCCAGTCATTAGGAATCCTGAATCCTCGGAAGATCTACGGGAAAATAGCACTCAAATTCCTGTGGAAGGGGTAAAATACCTCTGTATTGTTTACCTACGTTGTGACGTCAGTTTTTCTCTTTCTATCTCACTGGGTGAATTATAATTTTCTAAAAATAGGGCAAATTGAGAGGATTTAAAAAATATTTATTTACTTTTTTATTATTAAATAAGGCATTTTATGGAACACCAAGCATATCATATTAAAGCTTGATATTTTTTCTTCATGTTCATATGAAGTTGAATCATGTAAACATTTTTGTGAGAAACAGTGAGTCGCTAAAGTAAAACCCTTAATTTTTAGTACAAAATGACACATATTGTTAAAGTCTAAATGGGCCAGAGCGAAGTAAAGTAAAAATTGAAATGAGTATTTTGATCTAAGCTCTATCAAATCATTGCTATTTATTTTTTCTATACTTCAGTCCTTGTATGCCAATAATGGCTCTGAATCGAAAAAGTGCTGGAAAATTTGAAAACCAGTTTGCTCTGAATTATCACTAACTTTGAAAAATGAATACCATATTCGGAATCAGGGATAAACTTTATAATAAATAGTGAAATTAATCTGACCTAAATTTTACTGTTGACCAGTGGTATTGGTTCCTAATTTTAATAATTTATATAATTTGTACACCCCATCCAAAAACTTATTACTTCTCAATTTAACATAAAAAATATCTATTGAGAAATAGATTAATCAAAGTTCTTAAGATTGATCCTGATACTTTAAGACTTCCATGTATTATATGCCTCACTATTATAGTGTGTATTTATAATGTTTTTATTAGGCTTCCTTCTTTATATTACTATTTTTTAGTATTTTTCCTCCATTTCATATTTTACATTAAAGTATACTCGTCAACTTAAAAGTAAAAAGGGGAGTATTTTGTATATTGAAATAATGAAAAAGGAAAGAAATTTACAATGTGGTTATATCATATATTATTTCTCATGGCTATTTAAGTTCAAAATAGAAAAGCCAGTTTGAACTTCTAACTTATTTATGTCTCATTTGAAATTCATCTAGGGCCTTTACTCATCTACGATCTGTTTATCATAATCCACGTCCCAGAATTATACTTTCGCATGATATAATTATATCATGTCAAGAAGGAGTATGAGTTTCTTGAAATATTTAACCTTCAATTGAATAACTTTTTTTGGCAAAAAATATAATCTAAAACAATAAAAACCTATGGATACAAGTCTGATAATAATAATCCAAAGACGTATATGGTATAAACTGAGCATCTTGCATCAGTCTACGTAAAAATCATCCATACCACGAGAGGGTTATCAGAAGAAATAACATTCAATCGATATTGAAGATAATATATCTGCATTTATTTTTTATTCTTAGTGAATGTTTATTTAGTTTCATAACCCGTCACAAAATTTATCTATAAGCTATCTAAGAATAAAAATCATTTCAAAAACTTTAGTACTCGTTTTCTTTATTACTTTGATATTAATTGGAATCCATCTAAATTATATGGTGCCAGAAATACTCTTCATATTGTAATAAATAACGCGGCTTCATTACTTCTTTAGGGTTTCATCATCCTTTTGCCTCTCCCTCTTTTTCCTTGGCAGTGGCTTTGTTCCTCTTAGTTATTTATATTTGATTTGGAGAAATCCCATCAGTTCCAAACCAACAGTCGCGTCATGAAGGTGTATGTAAAGGGCTCGAGAGATTCCCAATTAAAAACCCCAGAAGTTGTGGGTAGACTGCCCTTTTGTCTAGTTTTATTCATACAACTCGAGTTCGAGCATTAATTTAATTATGCACCATCAACAACGAATTCGATGAAAATTATGTGACCTACGAGCTGAAAGAAGCAGCTGCAGTTGTCGGCTTCGGTTCCTCGCAATAGAAAGCGAAGAGGCCCATTTCTCCCCTACAATTGCACTTCCATTCCGCATCCTGGGATTTTTATCCTCCTTGTATTATGTTACCGAAATTTAAAGATATTTCTTACCTTATTTTGGATCAAACTGTTGAGAAATGGTCGATGGAACGCTTTCGAGGATAACCATGGATATTTGATTGATGGATTGGACGTAATCGTCTTTTTTCCGTCTCGAAAAAATTCCTCCTTTTCTCTATAAGCGAAGCATATTTTTAAGTCAACAGATTCTACTTCCTGCTCGCGTAGACTTAGTAAACCATACCTTATCTCAATTATATCACTAAACCCTCCCTTTTAAATTCTTGTGTGATGACGTCATTTCTGATTTTTTTTCATATAAATTTTGAAAAGGCTAGTTCACAATGAAAAACGAGTGCTAAGACTTAAAATTAATTGCAAAGGGTAGTAAAAGAATAAATTATATGTCCAGTATGAAATTTGAGTGAACACTGATAAAGAATCGAATAGTTGCAAAGAAATAGTGTAATGACGTCATTTTGGATTTTTGTATATTAAAAAAAGGCTAGTTCACTTTGAAAACGGTGCTAACGAGTTGAAACTAATTGCAAAAAAAGATTAATTTGATGTTCATGTATGAAATTTGAGTGAAAACAGAGTAATAGCAAAAATTGTGTGATGCCTTTTGCATAATTATTTTCAAAAGGCTAGTTAACTATGAAAAACGAGTGCTAAAGAGTTGAAATTAATTGCAAAGGATAGTAAAAAGAATCAGGACTGATGATACACTACATCCATGGACAGCGATAGTGCTATTTTCACAGGAACAATTTTACACGGTTTAAAACGCACGCCTTATATAAACATGAGGGGGGGGGAGAGAGTCAAGAGTGACGTCAACATCAACAATCGTCAAATAATAGAGCCTCCACTGATCAGAGTTGGGAATCTTTCTTTTGGGTGTCATGAAAGCATTCTGGCCTAGACTTCAAACTTGTTGGAGATCCCTCGATCCCTTCCTCTCCCCATCCCTCCTTCTATCTTCCGGGACTCCGGATAAATGCCTTGGACACCAAGAACGAGTTCCTCCTCCCATTAAGAGACACATTCCCCTCACCTCGACTTCGTGAGTGGAGTCCTACCCATCGTCGGTCTTCGTCAGTCAAAGGACTTCCTTCCCTCATCTTCGTTAGAGAGCTCCCCGTCCCTCCTCTTCGTGAATGGAGCCCTACCCCTCGTCGGACTTCGTTAGAGAGCTCCATCCCTCGTCTTCGTTAGAGAGCTCCCGTCCCTCCTCTTCGTGAATGGAGTCCTGCCCCTCGTCGGACTTCGTTAGAGAGCTTCCCTCCCTCGTCTTCGTTAGAGAGCTCCGTCCCTCCTCTTCGTGAATGGAGTCCTACCCCTCGTCGGACTTCGTTAGAGAGCTTCCCATCCCTCGTCTTCGTCCAAGGAGTTCCTTCCTTCGTCTTCGGCATAGGGTTCCCCGTCCCTCCTCTTCGTTAATGGAGTCCTGCCACTCGTATTCATGAATGGAGCCCTGCCCTCATCTTCGTGAGTGGAGTCCTACCCATCGTCGGTCTTCGTCAGTTAAAGTACTGTCCTTCCCTCATCTTCGTTAGAGAGCTCCCCGTCCCTTCTCTTCGTAAAGGAGCCCTACCCCTCATCTTCGTGATTGGAGTTCCGTCTTCCATAACCTCCTCCATATTGAAGACTTTTTTCTCTTTTTTGGAGTTTGCTATTGAACGCCTCAGTCCTGTATTTCTATGAAATAAGTATCATGATGTCCTGATGAATCTAACAGTCCAAAGGACATGAAGATCATAAAATCTCGTGAAGGAGCCTTGATCATCAAACCTAACAGGACTACCCCTCCCCCCAGACTAACGCACCCCGGACTATCGCCCCCCGTGCCATTTACTCCCATTACTAATATTTTTTATTCCTGAAGTCCGCTTATAAAGTTAACTATGTTTTTTTGTGACAATTGACCAGTTTAAAATTTGAATGTAATCAGATAAAATAATAATAATACTTTAGTTTCCCATTATTTAATAAATCTTATGTTTCTCATTTAAAACTAATTATCAATTTGATTTGATTTCAACTCGTAAAATGGCATTAATGAGTAGTTATATCTTTTTTTTCTGCCTGTTGCAAGTCTGAAACACGCATCCTCTTATCAAAACCACATCCAAACACACAAATACTTAATTATTTACCAAAATCACAATGACACACTCCATTTAGTGACATACAATCACTTAAACATGTGTTTTTGTGTAAAAATGGCTACAAGGATGCTTTATGGAGTTAATTGATTGACTACACACTAATTGAAGTGAAATTTAACTATTTTTGGAATTTAGATCACTAATTATCAATTTTGATTTGATTTAACTCGTAAAATTGCATTAATGAGTAGTTATATCTATTTTTCAGGCTGTTGGTATTCTAAAACCCCACAACCTCTCATCAAAACCACCTCCACATACAAAAATGTTTTATTAAAACTAAACAAAATCACAATTATTCACTCCATGTAGTGACAAACAATCACATAAACTTGTGAATCTGTGTAAAAAGTGGCTACAAACGATGTTTTATGGAGTTTATTGATTGACTACACTCTAATTGATTGAAATATATCTAATTTTGGAATTTTAGATTACTATTTATCAATTTTAATTTGATTTAACTCGTAAATTACATTAATGAGTAGTTATCTCTAATTTTCAGGCTGTTGCTAGTCCAAAACACGCAACCTCACTCTAAACCACCTCCAAACACACAAATCCTTAATTTATTCCAAAATCATAATCACAAACGCCATATAATGACAACCACTTAAACATGTGATTCTGTCAAAAAAGTGGCTACAAATGATGCTTTATTGAGTTTATTGATTGACTACACACTAATTGAAGTGAAATACAACTAATTTTGGAATTTTAGATTACTAATTATGAATTTTGATTGATTTAACTCGAAAAATTGCATTATTGAGTATTATCCCTATTTTTCTGGCTGTTGAAAGTCTGAAACCGCAACCTCTTATCAAAACTACCTCAGAAAACACATATACTTAATTAATTACCAAATCACAATAACACACTCCATTTAGTGAAAATCAATCACTAAAACATGTGATTCTGGGTAAAAAGTAGCTACAAACGATGCTTTATGGAGTTTATTTATTGACTACAACACTAATTGAAGGGAAATACAACTAATTTTGGAATTTTAGATGACTAATTATCAATTTTGATTTGATTAAACTCTTAAAATTGCATAGATGAGTAGTTATCTCTATTTTTCTGGCTGTTTGCAAGTCTAAACAACACGCAACCTCTTATCAAAACCACCTCCAAATATACAAATATTCATTAAAACTCAACAAAATCACAAAACACTCCGTTAAGTGCCAACCACTTAACATGTGATTCTGTCTAAAAAGTGGCACTATTTAAGAATTGGCTCCTATTCCAGGGACTCTTATTCACTTTAAAGTCCATAGTGATAAAGGAAGCTATATTCAAGTCAAAGAGAGAGAAAAGAGGGAAGGAAGAAGGATGAAGAGAGAGGGAAATAAAATTATCATATTGCCCGGGCAGTGTGATTAAGGGTCTCATCATTCAAAACAATCATGTCCATGAAGGAAATATTGAGTAACGAGTGACATCGAATCTTCTAGGCAGTTCCTCCAAATAAGAGGCTGCCTAAGATTTTATCCGCCCACCTGTGGAACATGCCATCGACCAATGTCTCTGTCCAAGTACCGGGGAGGAGCAAAGCGGTGGAAGGTGGCACCCACAGGACAAAACTCTTTTTTTTTTTTTTTTTTTTTTTTTTTTTTTTAAATATTATTATTATTATGTATTACACTAAAATTCACATTACAAAATAGTATGCAATAAAAATAATGTAATCCTATGGATTAAAACAAGAAAACAGGTAAATATAAAAAAGGATTTAAGTATGATAAAAAAATGATGTTGTAATAAAAATAAACAAATACACTAAGAAGCCGTCCAGGGAAGAATTAAGAGGTGTGAAGCTCCATCAACTCTTCCTTCAAACACAGTACCATCGTTGGGGAGTGGGGACATCGTTGATGATGTCCGTGCATTTCAATTGAAAGTGTTCGATACCGAGCGCAAGACCTCTATGCTTCTTGAGACCACACGATGAAGACCCAAAGGGAATCCCCCACCGTTTACTCTCGAGGCATAAAGGATCCTCTGAACCGTAGAGATCAAATGCTCAATCTCATAGGCTTCCACATAGGATGAGGATGTTGAAATGAGCCAGTCTGAAGGCGATAGCGATACGTTGTATGCTTCAAAAATTATCTTCTCCACCATTTTAATAGCCGGGGCGACTCTTGGACAGAAGAAGAAGAAATGGAATGAAGTCTCCTTGGTTCCTCCGCACCAATAGCAACTTCGTTTACTCGGATCCGCTCGTGACTTACTCATAAATAATGAAGATGTGGAGAGTCGGTATCGAAACCATTTTTGGTGAGAGTCTGTAAATCGGTTTTTCATAATGATAATAGGACTTAAAGGTAAAACATTGGGTTCTCCATTTAGATCCCTCAATCTCCTTTGTACGATGTCAAACGGGTGTCCGCAACAAGACAATGATCTCCGGATCGATTGATTATTAAGCTTCGCAAGGGCGATATAGAAGGGCGTAGGAGGTCCACATCGAGCCCTCTCCACTGAGGTAAGAGTGCGGCGTTTTTGTAGTCGAAGACTTAAGATATAATTATTAATACTAAATTTTCGTTGAAAGAATTCTCCAACAGACGTAAGATGCCCCTCATTGAAGAACTCGGAGGAACTTTCTAACGACCCATTATGGTTTAAAGGCTCGTCTCCGCGAAGTAGAGGGAGAACCTTTTTCAGACAGGACCTCCAGGACTCGGCCATCCTCTTCCAGTGAGAACCACACGACTTAAGAGCTTGAAGAAGCTCAAGTGGGCCCATGAAGATTCTTTCCCGGAACTCGTAGCCAGTATTTAGATAGAAGGTATTTTTGAGTCTCCTTGCCCAAATGTCTTCGTTCACAGTAAGCCTCCGTAGCCATGAGAAGTTCAAAGTTTTCCACAAAGACTCCACGTCTAGGGACCCTAAGCCCCAATGAGAAATGCTAGAGTTTATTCTGTTTTTTGAGATATATGGCTTGGAAGTACCCCAAACTAGGCTTGCCCTTAGTTTGTAAATCTCTTTACAGAGGTTCTCTGAGAAAGGGAGGTATCTGAGCAAGTGAAATATTTTTGGAAATATATTTACGTTCCAGGCAATTAGTCTTTCGTAACGAGAAAGTGGAATTCTTTTATAAAATAAGACAGCTTTTTGTAGAATCTCCGTAACATTTTTATTATTATTTTTTTCAGAGTCCTCTGAGGAGCTGGCTACCATAATCCCAAGAATATTTGCCATCCTTACGAATGCAAAGCCTTCGTGATGCGTCCTCAATATCTCCTCGCAGTTCGTCAGTACTTGGGTTTTTTTTACATTAATTGAGAGACCCGAAGAAAATTCAAACTCTTTTAGGACTTGCAGAGCTCTTCCAATGGAAATGTTCAGGGTTGTAGACGACCCGGATAGAAGAATGGTAAGATCATCTGCATACATGATGCTTTTGAAAATGGTTCCTCCAATATCCATTCCCTTTATAGATTTATCCTTGGCTAACTTCTCTAACAGTCCATTCACCGAAAGTATGAAGAGGGATGGTGACAGGGAATCCCCTTGTCTCGCTCCCTTACGGATGTAAATCTCCTCATGTCTACCAGGGAGATCCAATTTAGAGGAGGAGTTTCGTAGTATGGCCGAGATCATATCTACAAAGCCGTCCGGAAAGCCGTATTTGTAAAGCTGCTCCAGGATAAACTTATGTGACAAATTGTCAAAAGCCTTCTCGAAGTCAACTGACAACGCTGCGTAGTTGTCTCCTTGAGCAATACAACTGTCGATTGCGTCTTGTATGGACCGTGGGCAGTCTTCCATATGACGTCCGGGCATGAATCCTTTTTGGGACGGATATATGATATGAGTAAGAGCCTTGTGGAGTCTTTTATTTAATATCCCAGTAAGTATTTTATATGACGAGTTCAGTAAGGAGATTGGCCTGTAGTCCCTAATATCTTCTCCCTTTTTATTCTTTTTAAGGACCAATGTTATTATTCCCGAACCTATGAAGTCCGGGATGAAACCTCTCTTGAAGATATCTCCGAAAACTCTCTCCAGTATGGGTGCAAGAGGGACCGCAAAAGACTTGTAGAATTCATGAGGAAGGCCTGACGGTCCAGGAGACTTGTATTTCTTATTATAGTCGTTTATATAATGTAAAATCTCTCCCTGTGATATTGGAGAATCAATATTCAAAAATGAATTGTCAACCTCAACCTCCTTAGTGCTGTAAGTGTTTTTCATTTCTAAATTAAGAAGGGGTTTCCACTTATTGACATCTTTGACAAGCCTCCAGTGGTAGCAAAAATCACAAATTTTCCTCGTTGAGCAATTCCCACAGCTGTAAAGGTTAGAAAAATAATGAGCGGCTTCTTCTGAAATCTTGGCCGGGTCGTCGGATATGTCATCTGAGGATAATTTTAAACTTGTAATTTTTTTTCTTGATGTTGATTTTTCAAGGTGTTTAAAAGAAGTCTTTCCTTGAATATTTAAATTTATTATATCCCTTCGGAGTCTAATCATTGTTCCTTTGTTTTCATATTCAAGAAGCTTATCTAAGTCCATATTTTTTTTAGTACAGTCTCCAGTCAAGTTTTCCAAATATATTTTCTTATGTCGTCTTTCCTCCGCTTTTTCCTTCCCTTTACATACGAATACCATCTTAGCATATTCTTCTATCCTTTTCAACGCGTCCCATGATGACATATTTCCTTCGTCCATGTTAATCTTATTTATCTCAATCATTTTAGCAATTTTGATTTGACATTCTTCAGAGTCAAGTAAGGAGACATTCAATTTCCAGAACGATTTATAAGGTACTGTTGGTTGAAAAAATGTTAGGAAGATAGGATGGTGGTCCGAAATGTAACAGGGTAGCGTCTTGAACTCCTTCAATAAGTTAGACAGTCCATATGAGGATAAAACATAATCGAGTCGGCTAAAGATGGTTTTATTAGCTTTAGTTTTCCTATGAAAAGTCATTAAAGGTGATGTACCATCTGATTTGAGTCCCAAGTCTACTAGATTTCTCTGGACCATGATTGTCTCAATGTTTTTAGCGTTAGCTTTATTGTTGGAGCCTTTGTAACCACAAGCATCCCTCTCTGGATTTCTCGTAATATTTAAATCCCCTACGAGGATCATCTCGTTTCCTGGAGTGGGCGGATATTCATTTATTATTCCAGAGAACCAATCCTTAGACTCGTGATTTACTCCATACACTGCGTATAGAGTAGTCTTCTTCTGCAAGAAAAAAAAGTCTAATACAACATAATTGCCCTCCGAGTCTGTCGCCACTAGTGTTGGCTGTAATATTTTTTTCACGAAGACAATCACTCCCCTCGAAGGATGAGACTTTAATTTTGTAGCTTTGGCGAAGAAGACATCATGGGAGTTTGGAACGAGTTTCTTAATAAAGGAAATGTCATCGAGTCTTGTATCGACAAGGACAACAACATCCGGAAAAGGAGCGGATAATTCTATAGGAGACACACTTTTTATGTAATTTACTATTTTGTTACTTCTAAATTTGGAAGCGGCAGAGTTAACGTTGTAAGAGACTATTGAGCACATGGTTGAGAAAAAGATTATTTAGAGGTACTATTCCTTCTTTTACTTCTTTGGGCGGCCATTAAGACTCCAGTAACTGTTCTTGGGCGGTCACTGTTGGAAACAGAGGCTCTGAAATCACGATTCGAGGGAGGAAGGAGCTGATTGTCGGGGACAATGTTATTAGTCTTTTTTGCTGAGGAACTGTTTTGCTGGAGGAGAGGTTTAATTTGCTTGGGAGAGTTGATGTGGTATGTCGTTAATAGTGGTTCCGGAGATCTTGGTCTCTTGCAGCTCAGTTCATTGGAACACTTGTTGTTTTCATTTTTATCTTTTTTAGACGTTAAACTTTGCTCCGTAGAGATTATATAAGAGGAATCTTGAGCAGTATTACTCCGCTCGGACGATGATTCTACTTCCACTTCTGGATGTAGGGTATCTTCCGTAACATCTGCGATGGGCACCGTTACAGTGGCATTTGATGGAGGATCACTCTCCCGTTCTCTATTTGTAAGATCTTTTGAGTGGTTTGTCACTGAATCCACCTCTATTTTATCCTGATTCTCCAGTGTGGAGTAAAGGAATTCTTTATAGTCTTTTACTTTGGCTTTTTCTTTTGCACAAGTTTTTGAAAGATGACCAAAACGTAAGCAATTAAAACACTGCTTTTTCATGTTGGAAAAATAGAGCTTTATTAATTTACCCTTTACTGGGAGGAGTGTAGGAATTTTCGTGGGGTTGCCGGTCACCTCGTAAACGACGGAGCCTGAGCCAATTATATTTTCGAGGCCCTTTAGAGCCGGGTGTGTGGCAAGACTATTTTTGTTAGCTTCTGACCGTGCGTATCCGATTTGTTTTAAGTCATCTGTGAATGGTCTTAATGAATTAAAGATTTCTTCTTCCGAAACTTTGCCGATGCATTTTACAGCTTCCAACTTAAAGCTTCTCGCCTTAACGGAGTCTAGAGCAGATCTTAGACCTAGAATGTCGACATTGAATTTCTTTTTTGTTGAGACTTGTGTGTATGTAAACGGTAAAATAGTTTCCATAAACTTCTCGGCGATATTAATTGGATTTTTTAGGCCAATTAAGGCTCTTCCTTGTCCCATTTCGGAACTTAGGTACGAAAGTTCATAGGCCGGAAGGCCTAACTTTTGAATTGCAATCTCTGCAATGTCATAGTCTAGCAGGGCCCCTACTTCGGGGAGAGAGTTATCTTCACTTCGGATGGACAGATTAAAGAATTTCCAAAAAGTCTTTATTTGGTAGGAGCTTTTGATATTATTATCTTGACTTACTGTGGACGATAGGGTCGAGGCTGAGGTGGTTTCTGGTACCTGAGAGAGGTTGGTGGGAGTCTTAGGGACTTCGTCTATGCTATCCTTTGATGAGCTGTTGTTGATTGGGGTTTCTATCGGGGTGTTATTACTCCCCTGGGGAGAAGGAGTCTGACCATCAGACGGAAGGCGAGGGCTTTTGGGGGGCTCGAGGTCCCCCTCCGGTTCTGACATAGCAGAGGGCTCCAAGTAGGATCCTCGACACTATGTGATCACTGAAGGAGTCTTTATCTAATTAGGAGATCACTAAATTTGATAATTTCAATTTTCCACTATTGACACACGTCTAAACACAACGTCAACAAAAGAAAAAACTTTACGAGAGGAGTGATCCTTATGGACAAGTTCCAATCTGTCCTTTCCCGACACGATCCGCTTGGCTTGGCGTGGGCCCAAAAATGCCAGTCAAAACCGTTCCCCAGGTGTTGGACATAAGCTCTGTATCAGCTGTGCGCTGGTATTCAATTTTCCGGGAGATATGTTCACGAAAATTGAGTTCCAGCTTGCGCAAGATTGGAGCCCGGGCGTGGTGGTCCAAATAGATGAATCCCTCATGGCCAAACGTAAATATAATAGAGGCCACCTCGTGCCTGAGAGGTGGGTGTTTGGCGGATATTGCCCAGACACAAAGGAAGGATTCCTCTAATGGTTAATGATAGGAGAGCCGCTACTCTCCTGCCTTTAATCATGGATAACATTGAGGCGGGTTCCATTAATATACAGCGATGGTTAGGCTGCATATAATGGAATCCGTCAAATGCCCGTTCATCCTCGCTATGAGCATGAGGTGGTCAACCACTCCAGGAACTTTGTGGACCCTTTGACAGGCCTCACACTAACATGTTGAGTGTTTTTGGAAAAACGCGAAGCAGAGGCTCAAGTCAATGGCCGGTTTCCATGATACTATGCTCTCTGGGCACTTGAATGAATTTTTATGGCGAGAGAGATGGGGCAAGAATGTGAACGACGCCTTTGACAATTTATTTAAATGTATCGCAGAGTTTTATATTTATGATTAAATTTATATGTTTATGTATGTTATAACTCAATAAAAGAAAATATTAAAATTGTTGACTGCTATATTTATTTGAATTGATGTATTGAATCATGTTCTACGTGAAACGTTGGTCGTCGAGGGCAGGCTGTTTTTGGTTTTTCTAGCTATTAAAACAATTATCCTTGAGTGAAATGACGTTTTATTATCCTATAATAATAGTAGTTTGTTGTCTACACAGTCGACCCTTTGTAGTACAAATAGATGTATTTGCAAAAAAACCGGACTGCTTTGCAATAGTAAATGCCACAAGTAATACGTGTCATTTTGAAATTATTTTTGTATTAAATTCAGTTAAATAAATAATGAAACAGAGATCGGATTGTTGAGCTTTAATAGTTGTAATATATTTTCAATTCATTTGTAATAAAAGATCATTTCGGAGAATGAAAATAGTGGCAAAAAGAGTCCAAAAATGCTCAAAAGAACACCGGATCCGAATGTTAGCGGATCCTCCAAAAAACATATCAGTCCGTCTAGGGAAGTCGGATGATGCCCCAACGATGATGTCCCACAGAAGACGGCAGACGTGTTCCCAACGAGTTGAGATAAAGGAAGATCCAACGGCCAAAAGATCCCGGAGTAAAGGGAAGGTGTCCCTATGAAGTGAAGTCAAGGGGGTCCGAGAGTGATGAAGGGTGTCCCGACGTTGAGGAGCGGGAGCTCCTTCCTATAGATGGAACCAAAATTGTCCCACGGGAGGGTGGAACATCAAGGGAGGGAGGAGTCAGGAGTCTCAACGCTCAGGAGTCAGCATAAAGACGAACATAAGCATAAACAAACAGTGAAAGATCAACAAGATACATAAATATAATGGTATCAATTACCGTGCATCGCATATTAATGAACACTGACTTTTTTCAGCAAAAAAGCATATAATTACTTAAAGAGGACTCAAACCTGCATTTGGGTTTTTGATTTTATTATTTTTATGTTTCGAATAGAAAATAAAGTACATTAGCTGGTAGACACATCAATATATTATTATTCATCTCAATTGACCGATATTAGGACCCTTAATCACACTGCCCGGGCAATATGAATAATTTTTATTTCCCTCTCTCTTCATCCTTCTCCTTCCCTCTTTTCTCTCTCTTTGACTTGAATATATCTTCCTTTATCACTATGGACTTTGAAAGTGAATAAAGAGTCCCTGGAAAAGGAGCCAATTCTTAATAGTGCCTAAAAGTGGCTACAAACGATGCTTTATGGAGTTTATTGATTGACTACAAACTATTGAAGTGAAATACATCTAGATTTGGAATTTTGGATTACTATATATCAATTTTTAATTAGATTTAACACGTAAAATTGCATTATAGAGTAGTTATCCCTATTTTTCAGGCTGTTTCCTAGTCTAAACGAGCAACCTCCTATCACAACCAACTCAAAACACACAAATACTTCATTAAACTTCACAATAAGGAAATACACACTCCATTTAGTGACAAACAGTTTAATTAAACATGTGTTTCTGTCTAAAAGTGGCTACAATGATGTTTTATTGAGTATTATATTGACTTAACACTAATTGAAATGTTATACAAACAATTTTGTAAATTTTTAGATTGAAAATAAACAATTTTGATCTGATTAAACTCATAAAATTGCTTAAATGAGTAGTTTTACCTATTTTTTCTGGCTCTGAACACGCAACCTCTTATCAAACCATCTCCAAACACATAAATACTTTATTAAGCTAAACAAAATCACAATTACACACTCCATGTAATGACAAACAATCACTTAGTTGTATTTAACTTTAATTAGTGTATAATCAATCACTTAAGTCCATTAAACATGTTTGTAGCCACTTTTTAAAACAGGATCCCGTGTTTAAGTGGTTGTCAGTTATTAATGTGAGTGTCAAATAGTGATTTTGTAAAGTTCTAATGAATATTAGTGTGGTTTTGAGGTGGTTTTTGTGAGAGGTTGCGTGTTAAATACTTGCAACAGCCAGAAAATAAAGAAAAGTTCTAATGAAATATTAGTGTGGTTTGAGGTGGTTTTTGTGAGAGGTTTGCGTGTTAAAGACTTGCAAAAGCTTTAAATAAAGAGATAATTACTCATTTATTGCAATTTTACGAGTTAAATCAGATCAAAATTAATAAATAGTCATCCTGTATCCCAAAATTAGTGAATTTCGCTTAAATTAATGTTCAATTTATCACTTAAGTAAGTCCATAAACATCGTATGTAGCACTTTTTAAACTATTCCCGTGTTTAAGTTGTTGTTAGTTATTACTGTTAGAGTCACTTATTGATTTTTTAGAGTTTTAATAATGTATTTGTGTGTTTGAGGTGGTTTGGTGAGAGATTGCGTGTTTAAGACTTGCAACAGCCAAAAATAGAGATAACTCGAATTGTACAATTTTACGAGTTGAATCAGATCAAAATTCATAATAGTCATCAAATATTTCAAATTAGATGTATTTTCAATTATTGTGTAATCAATCACTTAAGTCCACAAAACATTGTTTGTTGCCACTTTTTAAACAGAATCCCGTGTTTAAGTGGTTGTCAGTTATACTTTGAGTGTCAATATTGATTTGGTAAAACTTTATGATCGATTTGTTTGTGTGTAGGTTGTTTTTTGATAGATTGTTTAAGACTTGCAACAGCCCAAAAATAGAGATACTGCTAATTTTATGCAATATTATGAGGTTAAATCAATCCAAAATTCATATTAAGTCATCTTATATCCCAAATTAGTTGTATTTCACTTCAATTAATGTGTAATTTATCACTTAAAACATCAATAAACATCGTATGTACCACTTTTTTAAACATATCCCGTGTTTCGGTGGTTGTCAGTTATAACTGTAAGTGTCAAATAGTGATTTCGTAAAGTTTTAATGAAGTATTTGTGTATTTGGAGGTGGTTTTGGTGAGAAATTGCGTTTTTTCAGATCAAAATTGATATTAGTCATCCAATATTGCAAAACTAGTTTGTATTTCACTTTAGTTTGTGTGTAATCTCACTTTAGTAAATAAAATATCGTTATATAGCCACTTTTTAGACCAAATCCTGTATACAATTGTTGTTAGTTATTACTGTTAGTGTCAATTAGTGATTTTGTAAACCTTTTACGTAGTATTAGTGTGTTTAAGGTGGTTTTTTGTGAGAAGTTGTGTGTTTAAGACTTGCAAGAGCCAGAAAAATAGAGATATCGATTCATTTATGCAATTCCTCCAGCGGCGAGGAAGGCGTACGATATCAGCGGGCGGAAGGCGGACGGTATCCAGCGACGAGGAGTAGCACGGGTACGCTCAAAGGTTATCAGACTCAAACCGTGAGTGTAAGAATTCACACTGCAAGTCTGATAGTTAACCGGAGTTAACGCTCCGTCTCGAGCAGTTTTTGAGAAATTCTCGCACCTGGGACCTAACAAGCCGTCTTAGTTAACTGGAACCGGGCACCTCTTGTTAGTAGTCGGTTCACCAATGTATATGAATGATACTCTATCTTAATTGAAACCTGGAGAAATAGAGAGTGAAGCTTTTGAACCACAGGCCTGTTATAGCTCTGACTTCATACACTCTCTTTGACCAAGTATTTTTTAATATAACGCAAACACCACGTACACAGAATAGTACAATATAAATAATTTGTAATTAGCGATTATAATAACATGATACCTGTATGATAATAATTTAAATTGGAATAAGGATAAGTAATATTATTAACTTAAATGCTGACATTTTTCAGAGCAAACTACTCCGCGCCATCTGGTGGGAATTAATGAAAAGAGTCTGCTACATATTATCTCTATTTTTCTGGCTATTGCAAGTCTGAAACAGCGCAACCTCTCCCACATCCCTCCGAACACAAATATCTTCATTAAAACTTAACAAAGACACAAATACACACTCCATGTGGTGACAAAAATCTCTTAAACATTTTTTTCTGTTTAAAAGTGGGCTACAATGATGCTTAGATGGAATTATTTGATTGATATTCACACAAATTGAAGTTAAATACAACTAATTTTGGTCTTCTAGATGACTGGTTATCAATTTTGATCAGATTAAACTCGTAAAATGTCTATAATGAGTTTTTATCTCTATTTGTTTTGGCTTTTGCAAGTCTGAAACACGCAACCTCTCTCCACAACCACCTCCAAATGCACTAAACTTCCTTAAACTTAACA
>CP045903.1:11211632-11262793 GCA_013387185.1 Caligus rogercresseyi
AACGTTGAAAACGTTGCCGTCGCATATATGAAAACGCTTCTTAGCCATCACCGAAAAATACTTCTTTGAATCGTCAAACTGTGTTTTAATAAATTAATATATCCATTACATCCAATCAAGTTCAATATTTCTATCAGATACACAAGTCATCAACCATGATAACTTTGTGATTTTCATGATCAATGACCTTGTCGTCATCATGATGATACTAAAGGGCGTCAAAATGATCATTACCCTTGACAGTTATTTTTAGAAATATGACCGAATGCAAGCAATACTCAAGGACTCAAACATAGAAACTTTAATTTTTCATGTTGAGGAAAACCAAGCTAGGGAAGGGTAAAAAGTGAGTGCATGTGAACAGTTTTTTGAAACGTTGATATCACAGGTTATAAACTAAGCTACCAATTGATTAAGAACCAATGAATCTTTCAGGTATCGTATTTAATAATGTTATGTCATAATTTCAATCACAAAACATCAAAAATATGGTAAAAACACAGCGTTATATAATGCAGTAATTACTTCAATACGATATTAAAAGGATTTGAACATAAATACTCCTTTACTTTTATAAAATTAACTGTTCCAAAATATATACTATATATATTATCATCATGAAAATGGAGTTTAGTACGTTAAAAAAAAAATTTCGAGCTGAAAATAGTAAAACACTTATAACATCTAATAAAATCTGAAAATACTTTCCAATTCCTTCTAATAAGTAGTCTGTGGTTAGTGAATCCAATGGGTAATATTTAACTTCTTCAGACACCATATTTTACGAATCGACTAAGAGGGAATGTATAGTGAGGTTCAAATACTTTGTCGCAGCAGATTGTTTATGATTCTCAGGGATGAAGTGGTTCATTTGTTGTGATCCTTTTCGCTTTTATTATGTCATCTGTTATTTAAGAAAAATATCATACCACAACTGTACTAAAATATGTTTATTTTAGATGACAGAAATACACCAATTGTATTTAAAAACTTCTAATATATATGGTCGTAAATCGAAATTAATATACGAATATATTTTTCAAAAAATATATCTATAATTTTTATTAAAAAGATGTCAGGCCCTAGCCTGTATAATAAGTTAAAGTTCTTTCACTTAAAGCATTAACGATTTCTTTTACAACAAATGGTGTCACTGATACAGAAATGACCAAAAGATGAAGCATACACGCTCCATGCTGAAAGCCCCGAAGCCAAAACCATCAAACACCGACATCAAGATACCCAACTTCTTGTCCAAGCCTATACCGGCATGGACCATTTCTCTCTCATTTGATTAAATGGAAAAACACGAATGAAATATGTATGTGATCTCTGTTTAGAAGAACCACAGACTGCTCATCATTTAAATCTACAAATGCCCCGCTTTGTCCTACGAAAGGCACCTAGTTTCGCAAGAGGATGATGCGGAAACAAAAATAATCAAGTTTTTAAAATGTACAATGATGAAAAATGCTATAATGAAATTTTTTAACATATAAATATGATTACTTTTATTTACTGTTGTAACACAGATACCCCAATGTGTGGTTGTGTTCTTTACTTTAGTTTATGTATATTTGTATATGTTTGTCTATTGTAAACAGTAATACATTTTTAACTAACACTTAAAGCATTTGTCTACCGGTGCAATTCGTTTTGAAAATATATAGTTTTTTTCATCTTTGTTGACTAGTGATAAATCCTGATGATAGGGTTTTTGATAACGATTACAAAAATGACTTCAGCAATATTTATAGTTTATCGCTTGTTTCATCAAAACTGGCAACCACTTAAGTATACTGTCAACAAGTATACATAATTACATATAAATGCAACACTTTACTCTCTCTTAAAAAACTAATTTCTTCAATCGATCATTAACCAAGTATATTTGAAAAATAAAGTATGTCTATATTGCCAAGAAAGCTGGTTTTTTTTCACTTTGCCGATCTGACACCAAAAATATACTGACAAGCATGAATAATAACACTATAATATATTTTTCATGAAGTATCAATAGATAAAAAGGGAAATAATAGTATCAGGGATTACATAAGTCTTTTCCCATGTTTTAACTGCAATTTGAGAAGCTTAAAGATATTTTCTGTCAACTATCGTTGATAATAATTGTAGAGTACACAGATATTTGCAATTTGACATAACATGTATTTAAGCAAAATGGTGCAAGGTAGCATTTCTCATCCGCACCCGTCACAGCATTAAGGACATCGTCAGCTTCACCAAAATTCGCAAGACCGTCCCCAAATGGTACGTTCTATCAAAGACAGTGAAGATCAAAAGGATAAGCCTAGATGCAGCGGCCCAGTTAAACTGTCCCAGAAATCGACCAGAACCCTCAAGGCTAATTCAAAGCTAACTATAGCACATCGTTCTGTAGATCACCAAGAAGTTGTTTACGTTTTTCAACAAGATGGAGCACCCGTGTATACGGTCAACATTGCCCAGAAATTGATGGTGAGAAGCATGAAGACCTGACCACAGAAACATCTGGCCTTCCAGATCCCCAAATTGAACCCCCTGGGGTTTTCCATCTAGTCACATGTTAAGTGCATTGACTGTAAAAGCACCAAATGTCAACAACCTCAAGGTCTCTATGAACAAGGTGTACATGGCCGACATCTGCAGGGCCTTCCAGGGAATAAGATTCCATTCTTTTGGTTATGTAATGAAATGCGTCTTAGTTTGGACCCAATATGTTTCTTGTGAAATATTGGTAATAAAAGCAAATAAATAATTTTCTTCATTGTATATTAAATAAAACAATACTAAAAAATACTTGTCTGAGCATTCAAGTTGAAATTAGTGTGTATGAATTAATTGACAAAAATGAACAATTTTCAATTAAGAAGATTGCCCTCCATTGAAACTAAATATTTTTATTAAATGAAATTCCTTTACAAAGACACTACACAATAGTTACCACCAGTATCATTTTTTGTACCAATACGACCATTTAACAAATCATTTCAAGTATTTTATGTTACATAAGTCAGTTATATATATATATATATTAGGATGTCCCGGGTCCGATCATGTGATTTTCAAAAATTGGAATTGTCTAATATCTTTTTTTAATTTTAAATTTAACTAGAGGCATATATACACTCAGAGAGTGCAAACCTCCGCCGTCATGAGCTTCCGAGGCGGATTTTCACGACTGGGGAGGCGTTAGAGAGACGGGGGAGGGTTCCCTAGACGGAAAATTCCGAGAGGAACACGCTCCGGCACCCAATTTTCACAGCACGCGACATCTATTGGCAGAGGGGCTAACGGGAAAATTAGTAGTATTAGCTCATTGGGCGCCTTAAGTCTGCATCAGAGATGCCAAAATTATCACTTCTTCCTTGGCACTGCCAACAACTCCACAAAATTTCATCCAAATGTTCCGTCTTTGAGTGATCCGGTGAAAAACAACACAACAAATAACAAAACAACAAACCAAACACTAACAAACAACAAACCAACAAACGCCAGTGAAACCAATACCGCTTCGCGGAGGTATAATGTGGTTTTTCCTTTTTTAAGATATATCTATACAGATATACTGATACTGGTTAAGTCCGGTGAGGTGCGTCCCAATCTAGAAGCTTAAAAAAACAAAAAATATATCATGGTATATATATATTGAATATTATATATATATATATCAGGCTTGTGAACGGAACGCAAAATTGAACGGCGTTCAGCTGAACACACGTTCAATGAACGGAACGCTGAACGGAACGCAACTTTTTTTTGAACGCTAAACGTTGAACGCAAAAAAAAAGAGTTTTGCGTTCAGCGTTCAATTTTTCCAAATATTTCTTGGACTTTTTTTGGAAAAACGTCATCACAACGCAGTACTTTTTTGGAAATTCTTTTCTAAAAAAAACGTCATCACTACAGATAGCTTTTTTTGGACATTCTTTTCTAAAAAAAACGTCACAATTTGGAGTGTTTACTTGTGGTTTTGTTCAGCTTCATGAAGTATTTGTTTGTTTTGAGGTGGTGTTGTTGAGATGTTGCATGTTTCAGACTTGCAACAGCCAGAAAAATAAAGATAACTACTCATTTAAGCAAATTTAGGAGTTAATTCATATCAAAATTGATAATTCGTCAAGAAAAATTACAAATTAGTTGTATTCAATGTCAATTAGCGAATTTTAATCAACCAACTCCATAAAACATCGTTTGTAGTCACATTTTACAAAGAATCTATGTTAAGTGATTGTCACAATTTGGAGTGTTTACTTGAGGTTTTGTTCAGCTTCAATGAAGTATTTGTTTGTTTCGAGGGGTGGGTTGTTGAGATGTTGCGTGTTTCAGACTTGCAACAGCCAGAAAAATAGAGATTACTACTCATTAAAGCAATTTTAGGAGTAAATTCATTTCAAAAGTGATAATTCGTCAAAAAAATTACAAAATTAGTTGTATTTCATGTCATTAGCGATTTTTAAATCAACCAACTCCATAAAACATCGTTTGTAGCCCTTTTTACACAAAATCACATGTTTAAGTGATTGTCACAATTTGGAGTGTTATGTTATTGTCACTTGACACATGTGTGCTGTTTTTTCCTCCTGAAAAAATTCAGTTTTTACAGTGTTATAGTGGACATTGCTCTTTAAGGACCGGATCTACGGAAGGATAAGGTGGCGGAGTTCCTCCTGGAAGAGCATAAACCCGGTTGAAGCCGAATACATCCTTAAATAAGCCGAAAACCATACATCGAATCCTTCAATAATTTCTGCGTCATCCCCCTACGTCAAATACTTTAAAAGGTAGAAGAACGTCAGTTGTCTTCTTCCTTGGATTATTTTGACATTTAGGCTGGTACGTCTTGAGAATATACACCAGCATAAGGATCAACAACAATGTCTTCATACCAAAGAAAATATAAAAGAACTAGAAGCGCAACGCGTCTGCCGAAGGAAAAACATGAACAACAGAAGAGAAAAAACTTAGTAACCATAATGAAGAGAGAAAACTGAGATTTTTATGTAGTACAATTTTAAAAGATTCGCTATATTTTTTTAACTATTAGTCCTATAATAATTTTTGTAAATAGAAAATATTATTGATATATTTAGTGAAATCATGGTACAATTTTAAAGATATATGATTATTGTATAAATATATTTGTATAACATAAATAAACATGAGAATAACAATGTGATAGGTTTTTAATAATATTAATGAATACTTTTACTGTCCTTTGAATATTACTGTTTTATCATGACTTTTTCTTATGTAGTCGGAGGGTAATTTTATATTCGTCACTCTTCCTTGATGATAAAGTCTTATTCGGGAATAAGTTGCTGCCAAATATTTTATTAATTTATAAACGTGATTGTTTGTTGGGCTAACATCTAGCATATGTTCATTAAGATCATTAAAAACCTACCGTTGTTTTTCACAAATGTTTTGCAAAACTTGGGTTGCAATATCAAGTGAATTTTATCTTTCTTTAATAAAGCAGCTTTGCCAATTATTAAAAAGTGACAAAAGACTCTTTCCACTTCTTGACACACAGTTATTGCATCTTGTGATGGATAAATTAGGCCTCCCACATCTTTCTTTTTAATTAAAGCCAAATTGAAATGATTTTGCTTAAATGGATCGGTTAAAACTGTTTTACAAGGAACACAAGATATGGTCTGCTGCAATTTGTGAATTACAAATTACAAATCCAGCAATGTAACTAATAACAGCTGCCTTAAAAAATGAGTAGGAGGTAGAGGAGGTGGTATCTCGCAGTAGTCGTGGTCCTCCAAAATTGAAGAGCAATCCAATTGCTTTTCTCTAGATATGGCCTCAGAGTCAACAGCCCTGTGATCTCCTGGAGAACGTATTACCACATCATCAACAGTCAAACAATTCACCTTTTACTTCCTGATGAACAAGAAGTTTTCTATAGCTTGTATGATATGATGATTGTACCTTCAAAGACCTGATCTCCTTTTTATAAAGAACTGTGAGTTTGAACGATTCGAAGCTTATTAGCCATGTACTCAATCGTTTTTGCATTCTCGATGGATTTCCTTTTGCAAGTACTTTCATCACCAACAGAGTAACAATGATCAAGAATAATATTTTGTCGAAGGATTTGCATTTCTTCTTCACTCCTCTTTCGCTTCACATGCCTTTCCCTTTTCTCATTTTCTTTGCCCATTCATTAGACCTAAGGTCAGAAAGAAATAATATAATCATACATACATTCATTCTATGTAAATATAATTACTGATCATACTGATCGAAGAGCACTTATATGCCGAGCAACTTGGCATTTTTAATCAATAAATATAACGCTGATCTAAAAAAAAGGTCTGTATAATAAGGTCTGGGCAATACAAAAACAATCATGTAATCCTAGCAGTATACTACTCCATGACGTCACTGGAGAATGAATATATATATATACATATATAATGATATTTATAAAATATTTATTTTATTTATTTATACAACACACACATACATATATATGTATATTTATAGATAGATAGATAGAGAGATTGATTTATATATAGAGAGAGATAAAGATAATCGTTCTCCAGTGACGTCATGAGTAGTCACACTGCTACATGTTTATTTTTGTATTGCCCAGACCTTATTATACAGACCTTGATCTGAATATAGGAGAGTCACACTTATACTGAAAATGGTTCTTAACTCAATTTGTTACATTTTTGCAGGCTTGTGAGCGATCAGGAAAAAAACAGCGATCCGATCAAAAATAGCGATCATAAATTTTTTGCGATATAGCGATATAACGATCAGGGATTTTTTCCGATCAGCGATCCGATCAATTTAATTGCGATCAACAAAAAATTAAGTAAAAATTTCAATGTTTATAGAGTCAACCTTTATAAGTATTCATCTATATATGGCAATGGAATTAATGTTTCCCATAGCCTATGAGCTCCAAAATAACGGCTTCTCCATAGGCGCCTGTCTGTATATTTAGGACAAAAATATCAGAATGAATGTTTATCATAGCCTATGAGCTCCAACACTCTGGCTCCACAATTGACATATGTCTGCATATTTTAAGACAGAAGATGCCAGAATAAATGTTTCCCATAGCCTATGAGCTCCAAAACAATGACTTCTACATAGTCTGTATATTTTAGGACAAAAAAATATCAGGATAGCACACACTGGTTTATCCATTAGTATTAGTCTGTATTTTGTGTTTTCTAAACAAATATTAGTTGTTGGAATGGATTTTGGTCAATGTGACAGCTAGTTAAGTTTTAAGAACTGTAGGGGTTGTATCAAAATCCTTATTACAATTTTTTTTCTTTTTTAGTTATTTTATACAAATTGATCGGATCGCTATTTTTTAGTGATTTTCTTACGATCAAAAGATATAAAGATCAGGACCTTTTGCGATACTCCGATCAGCGATCAAATATCGCTATATCGCTATTGATCGCCGATCAGAAAAAACTCCGATCAACAAGCCTGCATTTTTGTGAATCTTATGAGGTCAGCTGTGTAACTTTATTGAAGGCAACACTGCCAATACTCCTTTCCAGCCTGTATTGCGCTTCTAGTTCTTTTATATTTTCTTTGCTTCATACCGCCCGATGGAGGGGGGAAGAAGAAAAGAATAGAACAGTTCAATGAAGAAACGCAGTTGGACGTTGCCCAAAGGCTGGAGGAGATACGCGCGCTCCCCTTAGCAAATACAAAAATAAAATGAATACTTCGTACGCACAAGTTGCTAGGAAATATCCTAACTCTTTGAGGGGAGAAAATGTGACAGATGGTAGGAAAACCCTTATTAGTAAAGAAGATCATCGTGACACCTACGGCGTGTGTTTTCGAAAACAAAAAGAGAGCACGTAAAAAAACTATTGGTACCCTACATTGAAGGTAGTGAGCAGCTTAGCTATGCAAGGAGTTCTTACAAGTAGCTTGGAGCAGCTTCTGTGTACATCAACAAAAACGATTGTCTAACTCAGTATTATGCAGTTAATATTGAAATTAAAAGGATGAAAAGTATATTAGATACATCCTCTCCTCCATTCTTGGCGATCCAAGCTCCAACGTCAGTACTCAGGGGCATTTTCTTTGTTATTTAATTCACTTTATACACAGGCGTATAGGTGTTACCTCTTCAGAAAATTAGAAAGAGTGACGACAGCTTGCGCAGTCCCATTGTTACCAACAATTAGAAAATTCGTGACGTAAAACACACGCCCACGAGGTGTCACAATGCTCTTCTCTACTTATTAGTAGAGAAGATCATCGTGACACCTACGGCGTGTGTTTTTCGAAAACAAAAAGAGAGCACGTAAAAAAAACTATTGGTACCCTATACATTGAAGGTAGTGAGCAGCTTAGCTATGCAAGGAGTTCTTACAAGTAGCTTGGAGCAGCTTCTGTGTACATCAACAAAAAACGATTGTCTAACTCAGTAATTATGCAGTTAATATTGAAATTAAAAGGATGAAAAGTATATTAGAAGGCTCCATACATCCTCTCCTCCATTCTTGGCGATCCAAGCTCCAACGTCAGTACTCAGGGGCATTTTCTTTGTTATTTTAATTCACTTTATACACAGGCGTATAGGTGTTACCTCTTCAGAAAATTAGAAAGAGTGACGACAGCTTGCGCATTCCCATTGCTACCAACAATTAGAAAATTCGTGACGTAAAACACACGCCCACGAGGTGTCACAATGCTCTTCTCTACTTATTAGTAAGCGTGCGAAAGAGGGAGCGGAACGCCTATGTAAGGGTATTTTTGTTTTTGAGTTTCGGGATGAAAAAAAGGACAGAAGAAAAGTTTTTGATATTACTCTGAGTATGGAAATAATTGCTCAAATCCTGATTGAATTGGACATTAATGCGGAGGAAATGATTTCCTATTCAAAATTTTGGAGTTATGGTGAAGTGGCGATCGAAGTCAAAAATATCAGGAAGACCATTGAAAAAATTGATCGAAAAAATAACTGTTTAAACATAAAATGTTTTGACAAAATGAAAAATCAGCGTGATGTAGTAGCTGGAGTCAAAGATTTTGAACTCATAAAAGCTACCACAGGCTTAAAGAAAAAAACGTTTGTTATACCAAATGCGGCAAAAATTATATCTATCGAGGAAGTTAAAGCTACTTGCTTGGGTAAAGAAGTTGAAGTTTTCTATCAGAGGCCCAGAAAAGAAGACTACGAAGGACAATTCGCACAAAAAGTATTTAAGGAACCTATACGATCGATGAACATAGAAGTGCGAATAAAAACCACTATAGAAATACCCCAATTCCTACCTGTAGGAGGTAAACTATTAAAAGTAGAAGGCAGCCTCACTGATGAGCAATGCTCCTATTGTACGGAATTCGGACACAAATATAAGGAATGCTATAATAGGAAAAATGGATGTCCTAGGGTTTCCCCGGAGAAGTATTTTGAAAAATTGAGTAGGCTGTATGGAGAAAGAAAAGATAATTGGCATTTGGCACTAAACGAAGGTCCATATGGACAAACAAATTTTGAAGAGGAAGAGACTGAGAACACGGATGGAGTAGCTCGGCGGAGAGAAGAGGACCATACTGGCAATATCTCGACAGCTGAGGAAGATATAGCTAATGGCAAGGACGGTCCGTCAATTAAATCTGCAATCGGGATGACGGAAAGGAGTGAAGATAAGCAACAAGAAAACGTAGACATTATCAAGTCGAATACAAGCGAGACATCAAAAGGATGTACAGAGGCTAACAAATCTGGAACAGAAAATGATCTAGTCATCCTAACTGTACGGGGTTGTGATGAAAACGAAGAAGAGCAACAAAACATCCAAAGCTTAAGATCAGCAAATCTCAGAGAAGACTGGAAAAAGATATTACGAAAGAGAACAAAAACACCCCTAAATGCCCCAAAAAATCCGAAAAGGGGTTTGGAGAGTCCAGAGGAAAAAGAAGGGAAAAGATCTCGCGAAAAAAGCAAGTCAGTATCGAATGAAGAAAACAATGAACGACCTCGGAGGCATGCCAATGAAGTCGAAAGAGAAGTTGGAGAAGGAAGTCAATAATTTGTATGGATATAAACATGTATTATGGGTAAGATCTATCCCTTTAGAATTTTGTTTAATTATTTAAGATTTAGTCTTTTTGTTTTACAAATCCCGGTCCCCCGTCATGTTTTTTTTTTTTAATGAAAAATTCCGTCGAAAATTTTTTAACCACCAAAGATGGTTCTGTTTTTAACAATAAGAAAAGAGATACCCCACCTGCTTCCTGTCTTTTAAAAATTTTATCTGCTAATGTCAACTCAATTCTGGAATCATCAAAGCGAAGTAGGGTTATTAACTATTTTTTAAACCATGATCCCCATATTTTGTCTATGTGTGACACGAGAATAGTGAGTTCGGTTAAAAACACAATTTTAGAGGCTGATTATAGCTTGGTTCAAGTCCCCGCAGTAAGGCTGGGGGGAAAACATCCCTCTCGGGGTATTTGGCTAGCCATAAAAAAATTTCTTCGACCAAAAGTCCTAAAAATAGACGACGGTGGTAATTACGCTGTGGTATCTGTATCTTGGAATACTACAGATATAAAGTTAATATCACTATATGGTCCGAATAAAGACAACCCTTCCTTCTATGATAATTTAGAAATTATATTGAAAGAAGAATTGAGTTCCAGTGAAGAGGAATGTATCCTACTAGGAGACTTTAATATGGTCATGAACCAGGAAAGGGATACATATGGATACTCTAATAAGAACAATATATGTGCGACACAGAGAATGAAAGAAATTATAACCAAATACCGGCTAGGGGATGTAGCAGCAAAATTTTCTACAAAGCCAAAGCATACTTTTCTTTTGAAACGTGAGGGGAAAATAGCTAAAACATCAAGGCTAGACTACCTATTTGTATCTCCTGGGCTGTATGCATTGTTAGGGAACTACTTGACATTAGTCCCTGAACAATCAGATCATTGTCCTATTACTGCTGAAATTGTGGCACCAAAGAAACCAACTGGGACATATTGGAAATTAAACGTGAGTCTGTTAGACGATGATACAACGTCGGAAAAAATCAAAATAATTATAGGGGAGATTTTACTGAAATTGAAGAATGGAAAAATAAAAACATATTCTCATGCGTTGAAGTTGGTGCTAGACTGCTCAAGGAGGGAATATATCAAACTGGGAGTGAGGCTTAGTAGGGAGAGAAGAGAAAAAAGAGAAGATCTTGTCAATGGTATGTTGCAGGAAGGATTAGATAGGGACGCGGAAGAGAAAATAAGGAAGATCGATGAATATTATACTGATGGTTGTAAGATTCGCTCAGGCTTCAAATCCTTACCGAAGGAAAATACTATATTAGCAAGTGTGCGAAGACAGGAGGAGAACGGTATGAGGAAGAAGGAAGTGGGGTCGGTTTTTGATGAAAGTGGAAAACTAATACATGACCGGAAACTGATAAGTGCTAATGTAGTCAACTACTTCCAAAAGCTACATCGATGCTGGGAGTGTGTTAAAGGTTGCTTCAGGAGCTGTCAAAGGTGTTCAACTTGGCAACACATGTTTTACAAGTGTGATATAGAACAGTACAGCTCTAGAAAATTAATTCAAAACTCAGAAGTCTTTACAGATGAAGAAGTTTCGGTCGGGGAAATAAAAAAATATATTATGGGTTACAAAAAGAAAAACTCTGCACCTGGATTAGATGGTTTCCCTATAGAGTTTTATAGAAAATTTTGCGTACTTCTAGCCCCCCTTCTGCAAGAGGTGTATAAAGAAGCAATGGCTTCCGGACATCTTGATAACCATATCACAAAAGGTAAATTAGTCTTAATACCAAAAACAGGCAAAGACCCGCGACATATTCACAATTTAAGACCCTTGACGATGCTCAATACGAGTTATAAAATATTTAGTGGCGTACTAGCTAAGAGAGTGGGGGGTATCCTTCCATCAATTCTGCACTCAGCTCAAAAAGGATTTCTGAAAGGTAGGAAGATAGACGATGTGATCAGAAGTATCAAAGATTCAATATCGCATGCTAAAAGTAATCATAAAGAAGTCTCAGCTGTGGCAGTCGACTTCAAAAAGGCGTTCGATAGTATGTCACACGATTGGATATTAAAATGCCTAGAATTCCATGGTTTTAGTCGTAAATTTAGACACTTGATTGAACTTTGTTTGAATAATAATCAAACATACTATGATAAGAACAGTGATCCTTTCTATATAAAGAGAGGCTGCAGGCAAGGGGATCCGATGTCTCCTTATTTATTTATTATAGCATTGGATTGGCTTTTGGTAGAAATAGATCAAAGTAAAATTATAAAAGGTGTGAAAATTGGCACAGAAGAAAATAAAGTGGAAGCTTTTGCCGATGATTTGACGATACTGCTCTCAGGAAGTGTTGAAGAGGTTAGAGAATCTGCAAATAAGGTTTTTGAAATATTAGAGTATTTTAAAAAAATATCGGGCCTAGAAGTAAATGTAGAAAAATCAAAATTTATAGGGAATAATGTAGGATATCTAAAAGATATTGGTTTAGAAAAAGTGCCAGTATTGAAGGTGCTAGGATCCTTCATCTCAATAGATGAAGTGGACAGGACAGAAAACAAGAGAATGATCCTAGAAAAGCTTAAGTATACATCATCGACTCTCTCATCCTTTCTTAGTATGAATCTTCCCGCGAGGGTATGTGTTTGGAATACCTTAATAATACCCAAAGTCATCCATCTACTTAGATCTACTGCATATTGCGAAGATCTAACCTTAGAAGTTCTAGAAATAGAGTCACATTTTCTTTTTAAAGACAAGCCGAATAAAATTTTTACCAGAAGAAGAATAGCCCTTAGTAAAAAGTGGGGGGGATTAGGAATGGTTTGCTTTAAAAACTATTGGAAGTCCATACTGTTCGGGTGGTTTAGAAGAATTTTGGATGATACAACGGTGTGGGGTAAGATTGTCTTGCAAAATTTGCAAAATAAAATCGGAGTCACAAAAGAAGACATTGAGGGTTGTGGACCTGAGAAGGTTTTGGACATGTCTAGGAAAATAAGCCACTTTTGGGAGGTAAATGCAGATATCAATCTCGAGATTTCGAAAGAAGCATTGAAGGTAATGGAATGGCAAGAACCGGTTAGAGACAATCCAAGATTGAATTTTCTAGACAATACCTCTGTTAGGAAAAAAATTACTTTCATGGGTGAAATTTTTAACTATAGTCTACTTTTTACGGGGAGTGAAATGTTAGAGAGGGAGAAAATAAAAAGAGAGGTCCAATTCAAACAAAGACAATGCGGCCCAAGGGACTCCTTTTTTAATTTTATAAATTTAAGCAGCAATGCCATGCTTCGAGGTTTTTTAGTTAAAAGAAATGACAAAACCCATTTTTTAAACCAGATTAAAAGGAAGTGTGATAGGCTAGATTTAAGTTTTAAACCAAAGGATGTTTTAAGATTATTGGAGAACCCAAATTTTTCCTATTCTTTATACTGGTTAAAATACAGAATAGCAACAAACACTTTGTGTTTTGGAGGTATTTATGGCAAGACTCGTGAGGAAGCGTTGTGTTTCTTTTGCAAAGAAAAAAATGAAACGAGCAAGCACTTTCTCTTTGAGTGTAACACATTAAAAGAAATATGGGATATGGTTGTTCAAAAAATTTATATGAAGTTTGGCCATGTTTTAACCAAGAAAGGAATTTGTTTTATTTACAATGGCCCTGATAGCACGGAAATAAATTTTATTGTAACTAAAATACAGATTTTACTTTATAAATTAAGAAGCACAAAGTCCCCCCTATCGAAAAATGTTTTTAAATATGTAAATAGAATTGTTGGTGAGTTTTGATTTTGTTTTGTTTAATATTAGTTGTGTAAAATTTTATGTTTGTACGTGTAATGATTGAGTTGTTTTTTTGATGTTTGGTAACATTCAAAAATAAATGTTGTACGAAAGTACAAAAAAAAAAAAAAAAAAAAACTCCATTAAACATCGTTTGTAGTCACTTTTTACACAGAATCATATGCTTAAGTGATTGTTTGTCACAATTTGGAGTGTGTACTTGTGGTTTTGTTCAGTTTTAATGAAGTATTTGTGTGTTTTGTGGTGGTTGTGGTGAGAAGTTGCGTGTTTCAGACTTGAAACAGCCAGAAAATTAGAGATTACTCATTTAAGCAATTTTCGGAGTTAATTCAGATCAAATTTGATACTTCGTCAAGAAAAAATTACAAAATTAGTTGTATTTCATGTCAATTTGCGATTTTTAAATCAACCAACTCCATTAAACATCGTTTGTAGTCACTTTTACACAGAATCATATGCTTAAGTGATTGTTTGTCACAATTTGGAGTGTGTACTTGTGGTTTTGTTCAGTTTTAATGAAGTATTTGTGTGTTTTGTGGTGGTTGTGGTGAGAGGTTGCGTGTTTCAGACTTGAAACAGCCAGAAAATTAGAGATTACTACTCATTTAAGCAATTTTAGGAGTTAATTCAGATAAAATTGATACTTCGTCAAGAAAATTACAAAATTAGTTGTATTTCATGTCAATTTGCGATTTTTAAATCAACCAACTCCATTAAACATCGTTTGTAGTCACTTTTAACACAGAATCATATGCTTAAGTGATTGTTTGTCACAATTTGGAGTGTGTACTTTTGGTTTTGTTCAGTTTTAATGAAGTATTTGTGTGTTTTGTGGTAGTTGTGGTGAGAGGTTGCGTGTTTCAGATTTGCACCAGCCAGAAAAATTAGAGATTACTACTCATTTAAGCAATTTTAGGAGTTAATTCAGATCAAATTTGATACTTCGTCAAGAAAAATTACAAAATTAGTTGTATTTCATGTCAATTTGCGATTTTTTAATCAACCAAGTCCATAAAACATCGTTTGTAGTCACATTTTACAAATATGTTTAAATGATTGTCACAATTTGGAGTGTTTACTTGTGGGTTTGTTCAGCTTCAATGAAGTATTTGTTTGTTTCGAGGTGGTGTTGTTGAGATGTTGCGTGTTTCAGACTTGCAACAGCCAGAAAAATAGAGATAACTACTCATTTAAGCAATTTAAGGAGTAAATTCATTTCAAAAGTGATAATTCGTCAAGAAAAATTACAAAATTAGTTGTATTCCATGTCAATTAGCGATTTTGTTAATCAACCAACTCCATAAAACATCGTTTGTAGTCACATTTTACAAAGAATCATATGTTTAAGTGATTGTCATAATTTGGAGTGTTTACTTGTGATTTTGTTCAGCTTCAATGAAGTATTTGTTTGTTTCAAGCTGGTGTTGTTGAGATGTTACGTGTTTCAGACTTGCAACAGCCAGAAAAATAGAGATAACTACTCATTTAAGCAATTTTAGGAGTTAATTTAGATCAAATTTGATACTTCGTCAAGAAAAATTACAAAATTAGTTGTATTCCATGTCAATGAGCGATTTTTTAATAAACCAACTCCATAAAACATCGTTTGTAGTCACATTTTACAAAGAATCATATGTTTAAGTGATTGTCCCAATTTGGAGGGTTTACTTGTGGTTTTGTTCAGCTTCAATGAAGTATTTGTTTGTTTCGAGGTGGTGTTGTTGAGATGTTGCGTGTTTCAGACTTGCAACAGCCAGAAAAATATAGATAACTACTCATTTAAGCAATTTTAGGAGTAAATTCATTTCAAAATTGATAATTCGTCAAGGAAAATTACAAAATTAGTTGTATTTCATGTCAATTAGCGATTTTTAAATCAACCAACCCCATAAAACATCGTTTGTTGTCACTTTTTAAACAGAATCATATGTTCAAGTGATTTTTGTCACAATTTGGAGTGTATACCTATGGTTTTTTTCAGTTTTCATGAAGTATTTGTGTGTTTTGTGGTGGTTGTAGTGAGAGGTTGCGTGTTTCAGACTTGCAAAAGCCAGAAAAATAGAGATAACTACTCATTTAAGCAATTTTAGGAGTTAAATTCAGATCAAATTTGATACTTCGTCAAGAAAAATTACAAAATTAGTTGTATTTCATGTCAATTAGCGATTTTATAATCAACCAACTCCATTAAACATCGTTTGTAGTCACTTTTAACACAGAATCATATGCTTAAGTGATTGTTTGTCACAATTTGTAGTGTGTACTTTGGTTTTGTTCAGTTTTAATGAAGTATTTGTGTGTTTTGTGGTAGTTGTGGTGAGAGGTTGCGTGTTTCAGATTTGCAACAGCCAGAAAATTAGAGATTACTACTCATTTAAGCAATTTTAGGAGTTAATTCAGATCAAATTTGATACTTCGTCAAGAAAAATTACAAAATTAGTTGTATTTCATGTCAATTTGCGATTTTTTAATCAACCAACTCCATAAAACATCGTTTGTAGTCACATTTTACAAATATGTTTAAATGATTGTCACAATTTGGAGTGTTTACTTGTGGGTTTGTTCAGCTTCAATGAAGTATTTGTTTGTTTCGAGGTGGTGTTGTTGAGATGTTGCGTGTTTCAGACTTGCAACAGCCAGAAAAATAGAGATAACTACTCATTTAAGCAATTTAGGAGTAAATTCATTTCAAAAGTGATAATTCGTCAAGAAAAATTACAAAATTAGTTGTATTCCATGTCAATTAGCGATTTTGTTAATCAACCAACTCCATAAAACATCGTTTGTAGTCACATTTTACAAAGAATCATATGTTTAAGTGATTGTCATAATTTGGAGTGTTACTTGTGATTTTGTTCAGCTTCAATGAAGTATTTGTTTGTTTCAAGTGGTGTTGTTGAGATGTTACGTGTTTCAGACTTGCAACAGCCAGAAAAATAGAGATAACTACTCATTTAAGCAATTTTAGGAGTTAATTTAGATCAAATTTGATACTTCGTCAAGAAAAATTACAAAATTAGTTGTATTCCATGTCAATGAGCGATTTTTAATAAACCAACTCCATAAAACATCGTTTGTAGTCACATTTTACAAAGAATCATATGTTTAAGTGATTGTCACAATTTGGAGGGTTTACTTGTGGTTTTGTTCAGCTTCAATGAAGTATTTGTTTGTTTCGAGGTGGTGTTGTTGAGATGTTGCGTGTTTCAGACTTGCAACAGCCAGAAAAATAGAGATAACTACTCATTTAAGCAATTTTAGGAGTAAATTCATTTCAAAATTGATAATTCGTCAAGGAAAATTACAAAATTAGTTGTATTTCATGTCAATTAGCGATTTTTAAATCAACCAACCCCATAAAACATCGTTTGTTGTCACTTTTTAAACAGAATCATATGTTCAAGTGATTTTTTGTCACAATTTGGAGTGTATACCTATGGTTTTTTTCAGTTTTCATGAAGTATTTGTGTGTTTTGTGGTGGTTGTAGTGAGAGGTTGCGTGTTTCAGACTTGCAAAAGCCAGAAAAATAGAGATAACTACTCATTTAAGCAATTTTAGGAGTTAAATTCAGATCAAATTTGATACTTCGTCAAGAAAAATTTCAAAATTAGTTGTATTTCATGTCAATTAGCGATTTTATAATCAACCAACTCCATTAAACATCGTTTGTAGTCACTTTTTACACAGAATCATATGTTTAAGTGATTGTTTGTCACAATTGGGAGTGTTTACTTGTGGGTTTGTTCAGCTTCAATGAAGTATTTGTTTGTTTCGAGGTGGTGTTGTTGAGATGTTGCGTGTTTCAGATTTGCAACAGCCAGAAAAATAGAGATTGCTACTCATTTAAGCAATTTTAGGAGATAAATTCAGATCAAATTTGATACTTCGTCAAGAAAAATTACAAAATTAGTTGTATTTCATGTCAATTAGCGATTTTTAAATCAACCAACTCCATAAAACATCGTTTGTTGTCACTTTTTAAACAGACTCATATGTTCAAGTATTGTTTGTCACAATTTGGTGTGTGTACTTGTGGTTTTGTTCAGTTTTCATGAAGTATTTGTGTGTTTTGTGGTGGTTGTGGTGAGAGGTTGCGTGTTTCAGACTTGCAACAGCCAGAAAAATAGAGATTACTACTCATTTAAGCAATTTTAGGAGTTAAATTCAGATCAAATTTGATACTTCGTCAAGAAAAATTACAAAATTAGTTGTATTTCATGTCAATTTGCGATTTTTAAATCAACCAACTCCATTAAACATCGTTTGTAGTCACTTTTAACACAGAATCATATGCTTAAGTGATTGTTTGTCACAATTTGGAGTGTGTACTTTTGGTTTTGTTCAGTTTTAATGAAGTATTTGTGTGTTTTGTGGTAGTTGTGGTGAGAGGTTGCGTGTTTCAGATTTGCACCAGCCAGAAAATTAGAGATTACTACTCATTTAAGCAATTTTAGGAGTTAATTCAGATCAAATTTGATACTTCGTCAAGAAAAATTACAAAATTAGTTGTATTTCATGTCAATTTGCGATTTTTAAATCAACCAACTCCATTAAACATCGTTTGTAGTCACTTTTTACACAGAATCATATGCTTAAGTGATTGTTTGTCACAATTTGGAGTGTGTACTTGTGGTTTTGTTCAGTTTTAATGAAGTATTTGTTTGTTTCAAGCTGGTGTTGTTGAGATGTTGCGTGTTTCAGACTTGCAACAGCCAGAAAAATAGAGATAACTAATCATTTAAGCAATTTTAGGAGTTAATTTAGATCAAATTTGATACTTCGTCAAGAAAAATTACAAAATTAGTTGTATTCCATGTCAATGAGCGATTTTTTAATAAACCAACTCCATAAAACATCGTTTGTAGTCACATTTTACAAAGAATCATATGTTTAAGTGATTGTCACAATTTGGAGGTTTACTTGTGGTTTTGTTCAGCTTCAATGAAGTATTTGTTTGTTTCGAGGTGGTGTTGTTGAGATGTTGCGTGTTTCAGACTTGCAACAGCCAGAAAATATAGATAACTACTCATTTAAGCAATTTTAGGAGTAAATTCATTTCAAAATTGATAATTCGTCAAGGAAAATTACAAAATTAGTTGTATTTCATGTCAATTAGCGATTTTTAAATCAACCAACCCCATAAAACATCGTTTGTTGTCACTTTTTAAACAGAATCATATGTTCAAGTGATTTTTTGTCACAATTTGGAGTGTATACCTATGGTTTTTTTCAGTTTTCATGAAGTATTTGTGTGTTTTGTGGTGGTTGTAGTGAGAGGTTGCGTGTTTCAGACTTGCAAAAGCCAGAAAAATAGAGATAACTACTCATTTAAGCAATTTTAGGAGTTAAATTCAGATCAAATTTGATACTTCGTCAAGAAAAATTTCAAAATTAGTTGTATTTCATGTCAATTAGCGATTTTATAATCAACCAACTCCATTAAACATCGTTTGTAGTCACTTTTTACACAGAATCATATGTTTAAGTGATTGTTTGTCACAATTGGGAGTGTTTACTTGTGGGTTTGTTCAGCTTCAATGAAGTATTTGTTTGTTTCGAGGTGGTGTTGTTGAGATGTTGCGTGTTTCAGATTTGCAACAGCCAGAAAAATAGAGATTGCTACTCATTTAAGCAATTTTAGGAGATAAATTCAGATCAAATTTGATACTTCGTCAAGAAAAATTACAAAATTAGTTGTATTTCATGTCAATTTGCGATTTTTAAATCAACCAACTCCATTAAACATCGTTTGTAGTCACCTTTTACACAGAATCATATGCTTAAGTGATTGTTTGTTACAATTTGGAGTGTGTACTTGTGGTTTTGTTCAGTTTTAATGAAGTATTTGTGTTTTGTGGTTGTTGTGGTGAGAGGTTGTGGTTTTGTTCAGTTTTAATGAAGTATTTGTGTTTTGTGGTGGTTGTGGTGAGAGATTGCGTGTTTCAGACTTGCAACAGCCAGAAAAATGGAGATTACTACTCATTTAAGCAATTTCACGAGTTTTTTTAGATAAAAATTGTGAATAAGTCATGTAACATTACAAATTTATTGTATTGCATGTCAATTAGCGTTTTAAAAATCAATCAACTCCATAAAGCATCGTTTGTAGCCACTTTTTACACAGAATTACATGTTTAAGTGATTGTTTGTTACAATTTGGAGTGTGTACTTGTGGTTTGTTCAGCTTCAATGAAGTATTTGTTTGTTTTGAGGTGGTTGTGGTGAGAGGTTGCGTGTTTCAGACTTGCAACAGCCAGATAAATAGAGATAACTACTAAATTAAGCAATTTTAGGAGTTAATTCATATCAAAATTGATACTTCGTCAAGAAAAACTACAAAATTAGTTGAAACAAACAAATACTCCGTTAAAACTCTACAAAATCACAATCAAACACTCCATGTTGTGACAAACAATCACTTAAACATGTGATTTTGTGTAAAAAAGGCTTCAAACGATGTTTTATGGACTTAAGTGATTGACAACACACTATTTGAAATGAAATACAATTCTTTTTGGAATTTTAGATGCCTTATTATCAATTTTGATCTGATTAAACTTGTAAAAATGCTTAAATGAGTAATTATCTTTATTTTTCTGGCTGATGCAACTTAGTAACAGACAACCTCCCATCAAAACCACCTCAAACATACAAATACTCCGTTAAAACTCTACAAAATCACAATTAGACACTCCATGTTGTGACAAACAATCACTTTACATGTGATTCTGTGTAAAAAGTGCCTAAAAATGAAGTTTTATGGACCAAAGTGATTAAAAACACAGTAATTGAAGGGAAATTCAACTAATTTTGGAATTTAAGATGACTAATTATCACCTTTGATCTGATTACACTCGTAAAATTGCTTAAATGAGTAATTATCTCTATTTTTCTGGCTAATGCAACTCAGTAACACGCAACCCCCCATAAAAACCACCTCGAAACACACAAATGCTACGTTAAAACTCTACAAAATCACAATTAGACACTCAATGTTGTGACAAACAATCACTTAACATGTGATTCTGTGTAAAAAGTGCCTACAAATGATGTTTTATGGTGTAAAGTGATTAAAAACACACTAATTGAAGGGAAATTCAACTAATTTTGGAATTTAAGATGACTAATTATCACCTTTGATCGGATTAAACTCGTAAAATTGCTTAAATGAGTAGCTATCTCAATTTTTCTGACTGATGCAAGTCGGAAACACGCAACCTCTCATCGAAACAACCTCGAAACACACAAATACTCAATTAAAACTCTACAAAATCACAATCAGACACTCCGTGTTGTGACAAACAATCCCTTTAACGTGTGATGCTTTGTAAAAAGTTGCTAAAAATGAAGATTGATGGACCAAAAACACACTAATTAAAGTGAAATAAAACTAATATTGAATTTTAGATGACTAATTATCACCTTTGATCTGTTTAAACTTGTAAAATTGCTGAAATGAGTGGTTATTTTTTTTATGGCTGTTGCAAGTCAGTAACACGCAACACCTCATCAAAACCACCTCGAAACAAACAAATACTCCGGCAAAACTCTACAAAATCACAATCAAACACTTCATGCAGTGAAAAGTAAAGAACCTTCTTATGAGAATTTTTTTGAAATCCAATTTTTGAACGGAACGCAAAATTGAACGGTGTTCCGCGGAACGGAAAGAATTGAACGGAACGATGAATGGAACGGAAAGAATTGAACGGAACGATGAACGGAACGGAAAAAAGTGGAACGCGTACAAGCCTGTATATATATATATATATATATATATATATATATATATATATATATATATATATATTATATATATATATATATATATATATATATATATATATATATATATATATATATATATATATATTGAGCTGCAATTGAGAAATTTACCAATGGAGTGTCTCGACAAAGAATGTGTAAAACTATTTTACTGCTTCTTCTTATCTTGAGTAGCATCCCTTCCACAAAACAAGTATTGACTCTACTCTCTTTCAAATCGATGGAAAACTTAATGTGTTTATTGTTATTTTAATTATGTATAGTTAATTTGTTATGAGTTCGGTTTATTTTCTCGAGTTCGTTACAAGATTCTTGATTTCTCGTATATGAATTGCATATATGTATATATTTTTACATCCGATTGGATATAAATAAGCATACTAGCATTAAAATTAGTCAATCGAACCTAGGATCTTATCAATGAGGTAGACCACAAATAACCATTCCTTCTCGGGATTCGAATCTGCGCCCCCAACATTGCGAGTTGAACAGGCCTTAACGCACACGGCGATCGCACTCCCTTTTTTTTTTCAAGCTTTGAAATCTACCGAGTTAATTTGTGAAAAATCTACCAATCTATAGATTCCGATTGGACACAGTTTGCTATCAACTATATACGCGGCGGACTTTTTCATTCCTTTCATATTGTCATATCTCATTAATTTTTTTTCGATGTATAGGTTATCAAGAAAAATAATAAAGGCGACACATTTATTTAAAATTATTTACTTATTTCTAACTAGAAGTGTAGGTGAGCTGGCACGTTCCGGAACTTCGTACTGGCAATAGTTCAAAGGGAAGTACAACATTTGAAACCTTAACAAAAATGCCATGTACAAATTGAAACCAATAAAAATTCAGAGATCCTACAAGACCTATTATTCTCTTTTATTTTTAAGTGGTATTGATTGTTTGTTTCTCTGGATAAAGTATAGAATCGTCACCAATACACTCTCCTTAGGAAGTTTGTATGGAAGAACAATTGAGGAAAGGCTATGCTTCTTCTGCAAGACTTCATTGGAAACGTCGGAACACTTTTTATTCGAATGTCCATTTGTAGATAAGATATTTGATCAATTGAAAAGAGTATTTTACCAAAGTTTTAACTTTAATTTAAGATCTGTAGAATTAGTTTACATCTACATAGGTCTCAATCAAAATCATATCAATTATTTTACAACGAAATTACAATTTATTTTATATAAATTCAGAAGCACCAAACCCCCTCTACCAGAAGATTGTACCCAAATTTTAAGATGTATTTTTAATGAAATGTCCTCTGTAGTTTAGTTTTAATATTTAAAATGTTTTTAAACATGTATAGAGTTCTAATCGCACCGGACTCCCCCCCTCCCAACATTTTACATCTTATTGTATGTTTTATAGATTGTAATACATGTCTGAGTAAATGAATAAAATGAACAAAAAAAGCAAACCTTCCCGCACTAAATATAGTAGTGACATTCTCTTACATATTTTTGGTTATTGTCATTGATTGTGTTGTGTGAGTCCCTTGTGTAAAAGGGTTTGATTTTATTTTTTTACTGTCTTAGTAAATAATACAAAATTAGTAAGAAAATAACCTGTAAAGGTAAAAACAATCCACTGTCGGTAATATCGATCTACAAAATACCAATCAATAGCTGGGGTTTTGTGGAATGAACATTTAAAGAGTAAGGATTTCTTTGGCTTTTATATTTGCTACGGCGAGAGATAATTTAATAAAAATGCAAGTGATGCAATTATTAGAAAAAGGCTCCAAGGTTGGTGGGATGTTAGTTTTAGAGATCTTTTAATATTATCATATAATACCCATTCATCTAAAAAATAAACAATTAATTTTCAATACAATTTGATAATATCCTCACTGGAACTTCATAAATACATTTTTTTCTTCTCTTAAGATTGGAGAGATACACCAATTTCGGTCATTCAAAGACACTAAATTTAACAAAAAATTTAGTCGTAAATTTATATTATCCATTAGTAGTTTCTACATTAACTTATTTTAACTTTTAAACAACCATAAAACAATATATATAAAAATTCAATAAACATTATAAATTTCTAACTTCTAATTGTGTTTAATGACATTCTTTTCTTATTATTTTATAGAAAATATTCTTATAAAACAAGAAGAAATAAAAAACAATGAAAATAATGAAATTACGTACATATATGAAATCCATTCAACACCAGATCTTGTTAACAGGACGCAATTGAGATAACTGGTATGAAATGTGTATAAATAATTTACTAATCTACAAAATCGTAGCCTGAGCTATGTAGATAATAGAAGATGGAAGTTATTCACATGGTAATTTTTAGCCTAAAAACGTAGAGAAGTGTCAAAGAAAAAAACTCTGGGCACTCCGTAGATTTTTATTTTACTATGACTGCCTTTTGAATTAATCATTTATCTTTCCTAAGTTTGTGGACTGGCGATAACGGATAAACGTTAACTTTTTAAAAGTTAGCGTTAAACGATACATCTTTAATTGTCGCAAGAATCATTTTATAGCACACGACAACCAAGCGGTAGGTTTTTTACATTCATGTTTTTCAGAGAGATTGACTTAAAAATAGGTTGAGTGAATGAACGCAGATAAAACTTTATTGCTTCGTTGTTCAATAGGTTCTCAATCCTTATCATTCATCTTCGGAAACACAAATTTACTTTAAAATCAAATCTACAGTCAATTCAAAGGAATAAATATTAAAATTGTATTAGTGAACCACTATTCAGATATAACATTTAACACTTAAATATTTCTTTTACTTCTATACACCCGTTCTTACATAAAAGCTAGCATAACATTTGTAAATAAGCTTGAGAACCGATGCATCCATTGAATTTCTTTTTGATGACGTCAAAAACAACAACAAGGAATACTAACAATAATATTTATATCGCCGTGAAATAAATAAAGACAAATAAGTGTATTTCATTTATCCGTTATTCATTTTCAAATTCCCGTGATTTTAAATCCACAATGGACCCAAGCGGATCCTCTTCTTCAATCTTCGGGGGTGCCCCATCCTTTGGTAAAAAGCCTATGGAGAAACAGCTTGGAGGTATGTCAGAGTCACGCTTTCTTAGGGCGTTCTCTTTCATTTATACTCTCATCGTTCATCATATCATCGTTCCTTTCATGGACAATGGATTTCCCTGAAACAAGATTCAATTCATTGTCAAGTTCAAATGTCCTTTTTGGGACCTTTCATCTTGCATATATTTATAATGAGATCTAAAAGTTTCCAAACAGGCTGTGGACTCGATAGCATTTAAGAGTTGGTACGAGTCTCAAGTGCGATATTCATTCATTTGATTCATTGAATGACCCTAAGTTGACGTGTAGCAGGAATAAAGAATATTTATTTCGAGAGTTCGAATAGTAATTGGGGCATTCATTGCAAAACTTGAGTCTTAGGAACCACTTTTACTCAAAATCTGTTATTAATCTCTATTATGAAATCAATCAGAAAGTCGTTCGAGTTAACGATTAAATAGATAATTATTAACTTTCCTTAAGTCAATACCTATTTAGAAACAAACCATTTCATTATAAATATAATATAAAGTACAGAAAATATTTATCAAACCTTTCATTCATTCTCTTTCAAAGAATAGAGTAACTATGCATTGAAAAGGGGCAATATTGGTGGTGCCAGAGGGACAATATTCCTTCCCATGTGATCATAAAGTGTAAAGGAACATTTTTGTATCATTAAATCTAATACTTTATATATTTAAAGTTGTTACCTAAGTAATATATCATGAAGAACGTAGGTATGCCACTTTTATTTCCTCAGTCAATATATGTAGCTAGGTAGAATATCAGCCAAAAATGGGAGCCGAGTCAGAACCCTTAAGATCATCCTTCATGAGTCTCCTGCGTTTGATTTTGTGGCTGTACAAAAAAAATCACGAGTCCTTGATTCTGGATCTGCAGCCTTTGTTTTAACAAGACCTTAGTTGGTTCGTTTTGAATAAAATTGTCACTATTAAAAGCCGTACATAAATAATGTATTTTGTTCAAATGCACTAAAGTAAAAAGTATAAAAAATGACTTGGTGTAGTATTTATTAAACTGAACGCGTAATTTAATTTTTTATGTTCTCTTCTCAAGCTTACATACTTCATTTGTCACTATCCTTTCTCCATTTCAGAGACTTCAAAAACCACCACCAACATTTTCGGCTCCTCCAGCAGCAGGGGAGGAGGCAGTAATCCATTTATACCTTCCTCCAAGTCCATATTCGGAAGTGACTCCTCTGAGAGCAAATCATCAGGATTTCTCTTTGGAAAAAAGTTAGCTGGAGATGAGAAAGAAATCTCCTCCGCTGGAGATAATATCTTTCAAAAAGCATCATCATCTCTGGCTGAGGGAAAATCCGCCGAGGCTAAGAAGGGAAATAATCCCTTTCTTGGTGGTGGAGATTCCACTCTGTTCTCCGGAGGAGGGAGCTTTAAGAATGCTAGCAGGATCTCCAGTAGTAGTAGTAGTAGCTCTAGTAATAATTTATTTGCTTTTAATAAAGCCTTTAAGCCAACAAGGAAACCCCCGCATATGCCGTCTTCGACTTCATTCGCCCCGGAGAAAAAAACGGCTTTGGAGAGCCGTCAAGCGGTTGCACCAAGTGAGTTGAAATAACTTAGAAATATTCTACAGTATTAGAGAGTATCAATTCAGACCAGGCTAGGGGATCGTAGTTCTTCATCAATTGCCATGCGTGATATTATTATATTGCTGATACAGCTATATACGCTACTTCGCCCCTCGACATCTCGCAGTTCTTTTACTACGCGACGACGGCTTGGCTCCCGTTTTTTCACGGGATATATATTCACGAGATATATTATTTCATAATATATATCAACATCGCTACCATCATATATATCGCGGTGGTCGTGTAGTGGATCCGGGCCGTCGCGACTTTGCGAGGGACGACTGTACCTATGTTACCAAAGGGAATGAGTGGTCTTTCACCTTTGGTTATCTAGTCGAAACTGTTCTATATTTTATTAGAGGTATTCCTTTATACCTCGTTTACAAATATTAAATCTTATTTAACATACATAAAGGAGCAGAGAGAAGGACTCTGCTACACCTATATCACAAAAGATCCACATCGCAATTAACATTTAAAACTTGTGATTTGATCATTTTCATTCAAATAAACCAACAAAAATAAAATCTAGAGCACGTTAGCTCAATGCGTAAGTCTTTTCAACTCTCGAAAGGGGAAGCTCAACATTGATCAGTCTCATTGAAAAGAGATTCCTAGATTCCTTTCTTTTTTTTAGTTAAATAATTAATTTTTTATTCTTATTTAAAATTAACAAAAAAAATTATTTTCTTCTTTTTTACGTTTTCAGTTCCATCCCTTTTTCAAATCCCTCCTCCAAGAGTCGAGGACTCTCTCTTTAAATCCGAGGAGCCTCCCCCTCTCTTCAAAAGCAGCAAGAAGAATCCCTTCAGCTTCAAATCTGCTCCACCCCAGCAACCCCCTCTGCCCCAATATTCCTCTTCTTCTTCTTTGGCTTGCAACAGCGACCAAGAGCGCTATGACACCCTCTCTGCGCGAAACACCCAACTCCGAAAGGCCAATGAGGGAGAACCTCGAGAGTCCCTTATCGGAGATTGTCCGGACATGTGCCCCGAGACAGAGCGATACCGAAGAGCCATTCAAAACCAACTCCGAGTCTACGAACGACGTCGGGACGGCTCCGCAAACCACAAAGCCATCGTCAAGGAATACTCCCGATCCTCTGCCGACCAAGAGTTTCCTCTTAGCTCCGAACTGAGACCTGGACGTCTCCTGAGTCAGACCATGGACCACATCCTCTGCAATATAGTAGACCGCATTGACGTTAATCGGGGATCCATCCACGAATGGTTCGATTATTTGGAAGCCCACGGCTCTTCAAATGGATTCCAACCTGCTCAGAGACTCGGGATGACATTGGGGAATGGTTCGAATTCCTTTGGAGTGCGACGCGTGCTATCCGCAAAGACATTACGCAGCAGCGGCTCGTGGATCTTGGAGCTGTAGATCTCGTGGAGAAATGTGCTCGTTTTCACATCGTTTGCAGTGAACGTCTGGTTCAAGCTGAGTCTAAGGACTTTTCCCTCAAGCTCAACGATGAAAACCTGACCAAGTGCCTTCAAACCCTTCAACATCTCTATTACGACTTGGACCTCGAAGGCGTCTCCTGTCCGAACGAGTCCGAGTTCCGCTGCTATGAGATACTCATGAACGCCAACTCCGGGGAAGTCCTACGCAAAGTCTCCACGCTAAACAACGACGTGCGAAGCAGTGGTCCCGTACGCTTTGGACTCAAAATTGTTTACGCACTACACAGCAATAACTACGTCCGGTTCTTTAAATTATTGAGGGAGGCCTCACTCCTTCAGAGTTGCATTCTTCTCCGATACTTTAATCAGGTCCGATCCAAGGCCGTACAAACCTTCGTCAAGGCATTTTGCTCCAGTAAAATTGAAACCAAATTTGAGTTATCACATTTGACGAACATGTTGGGATTTGAGGACGAAATAGAGGCTTCGGGGTTCCTCCTTGCCCACGGGATCACCGTGGAACAATTCATCTAAAATTCATATATGGGTATAAACTGAATATGTTGCATCAGTCTACGTATAAGCCATTCATGTCAGAAGATATATGTATATATATATGATATTAAATGGTAAACAATTTAAATTATATGGTGCTATAAATAACTCTTCATATTGTAATAAACATCGTGATTTCATTACTTCTTCAGGGTTCCATTATACTTTTTTTCCTCGGGAGTAGCTTTGTCCTCCTAGTAATTTATATTGAATTAGGAGAAATCCCATCAGGTTCCGAAACAGACAGTCTCATCATGAAGGCGTATGTAAATGAGTCGAGAAGTTAAGACCCCCAGAAGTTGGGGGAAGACTGCCCTATTGTCTAGTTTTCTTCATACAACTCGAGGTCGATAATGAATTTAATTATACAACCATCAACAACGAATTCGATGAAAATTATGTCGCCCTCATCACCAACGAGGCTGAAAGAAACAGCTGCAGTCGTCGGCTTCGGTTCCTCTCAATAGAAAGCGAAGAGACCCACCACTCCTCTATAGTTGCACTTCCACCCGCATCTGGGCATTTTTATCCTCCTTGGTTTCATTCAAATGTAGAACACTTGTGGTCACGTGTCTTGGGGATGCCTTTGGGTCTTTGAACTTCTTGGGGTGACTCCACGCCTTGGATCTTCTTTACTTCGATAAGAGAGCTGAATCCTTCCCTACCATCTCCGACTCCATTGTTCGCTCGAGCTTGATGACTTCCCTAGGGTTGAGTTTCCCTATTAGAAGACTGTCGAGCGGCATTGTAATGAAGCCAACAATAATCGAGTGATGTATCGTATTGCCACACTAGTAGTGTCCAACCCTCATCCGATGGGTAAGGAAATCGTCGATAGGCTCAGCCTTAAAGATTTCCTCGAACTCTTCCATGACTAGAGGCTCCTCGGCCTCTACGAACTTATATGTGCTGGAACTCCACAGTAAAACAGAAAGTTCCGGATCAAGCCCAGGCTTTTGGGAGGGCCCTACAGATGTTATGGGGGGCACAATTTGGCACATTCATAAAAAATCGGGCCCACGTCACTCAGTGGGTGGGCGGGTCTGTCCCCCTCAGGCCCGCCCATCCCGCCGGGCCTGTTCCGGATCCATCTAGTCAGGTTTGCCTTCTTTTTTCCCGTAATTGATCCGGATTCTCCCCGAGCTCGAGTTCAGGGCATAGCTCTTGAAGCTCCAGAAACTTCAAGGTGGAACACGAATTCTTCTTTAGAGGATCCTAAATATAAACGGAGTAGGATTCATAGGATCCCAGAAAAGTAAACATTCTTCCTAGGATTTGACTTCACATTTATATTTTGTTGCTATGAACCAGAGAGAAGAGAGAGTGCCAAAGGAAGTGTTTTTATTAAAAAATATTTGTCTTTTACAGGTAATTTGGAGGTTGCGTAGAATGGTGGGGTAAAAAGTTCCATTGAATAAAAAAGAACGAAATCTTAATACATAGTTATATTATCAATATTATCGTTTACAATAAATTAAATAGCAATGTTGAATACTAGATTAATTTAATAAGTTTAATATTTAAACATTATACATTTAAATAAGATTTAGTAACAAAATATAAGAAATTAACATATACATAAGAGATCTTGTATTAAAAAAACACTTATTTCAAATTGGACCTAAAGGGCACGAAAAATTCTTTGACGATGGATAAAGTTTCCAGCGAAAATTCCCCTCCTATTGTGATCATCTTTTAGGAGTTTTTTTAGTCGCAATGACAAGTATTTTTTTCAATACAATATGAATTAAACAATTGAAGTGATTTTCTGTTCCAATTGCAGTGTTGGAGCAATGTTCAACATTTACAGAACTAAAAATATTACTTTTTAACTTAAGGAGGCAAATGTAAGTTAACTTTTCTATAGCTTTTTTATCATAAAAAGAAATAGTTTTGGATCGTAGAACTTCTTCGGTATGATAAAGGAGCTCACAAAGTGATCCAGAGGGGTGAAGTAATCCCTTTTTTTCATCTTCATAATAGTTTTTCATTAAAATAAGTGAACGATTAGGATAAGGATCTATTTCAGAATGCTTCAAAGCACTTCTGCATTCAATGCATTTTAAAGCACTATGAAACACTTTACAATAGAACCCGTCAATATATGCTATTGTAGCAGAGCAAACTTTACAATCTCGAACTGTACAAAAATGATTTTCGACGTCGTTTTCCTTTCCTGACTCATAGCTACAGCTAAACTCCATAATATCGAACTGCTGTTGAAATTCGAGTCCGGAGAAAGAAGCTGATGAAAGAGAGAGGACCACAGTTTCGTCTTGAGCAATACAATTTGCTGCTACACTGCCCAATACATTCTTTGGAGAATGAAAATGTAAAGTAAAGGCAAACTCCTTAACTTCTTCGGAATAAGCTGAGGACTTAGATTTCCTAGTAAGCAATTGCAAAATGAGGTCTCGGTCACCATCGAATTTTTCAAGGGCAACAGCGGCTTCCATATTTATCAAGCCTTCTTCTCTTAGTCCATTGATGGTGTCCATTAGCTTATGGTTCCTCTTTGCTGATCTCTGTGTCTGCTTTGCTAGTCTCATATTGCTCTGGTGCAGTATTGAAACCCTTGATTTAAGCTCCTCGCACTTTTTACGGATAAGGTCTTTATCATCTGGGTACGCATACCCATGTTCAAAATTGTTTTGCTTTGCATCGTCCTCATCCCCCTTCTCTTCCTCCACCTCGTCTTCAATCCGGCTTGGTCCTGCAGAGAAATTTATACTTTGACAATTTTGGATAACAATATCTAATGATACCAATGAGAAGGAGCTGATTGATAGAATATAATTCTTAAAATACTTTCACACACTCCCAAATTACAATTGAAAGCATTCGTTTACTATGGAAGAGACTTACATAACTTCAAACGAAATATTTATATCATATGTATAACTATATTGGTCATTCAAATTCGAAAAATACTGCAAGTTCATAGAAAACTAAATTTATTTTAAGGTTTATTGGAGCTTTTTAGAATCATTAGTCTCACCCTTACTGTCTACTCATTATTTTTTAAATAACTAAATACATTTTTATACAAATTTACATTGTCAATCGTTCAATTTATGTGCATACCTGCAGTGGGCTCATTAATTTGCCTTATCAATTCCCTCCTCTCCTTTTTGGGCGCTGATTGGTAATAACGAGGAAAGGTAGGAAAAACGCCTGGAATAGCTCCTCTTTTCAAATACCTCCTTACTCCAGGAATGAATGTCTTTATAGTCTGATGGCAAAAAATGTTCTGAACAAACTCGATAATCGACGTTATCCTCAGGCTTCCACTTCTTTCTTCGCAGAGCACGTATCCATTTCTGCCTTGAATGTGAATCAGAAGGTAATCTATGGAACGACACTCCATTTTCATTATGAGTAGAATTCCTGCAATCCACAGCTACACATCCATTCACCATATTGATCAATAAGTTATAATACAACTTATTAGCTCAGTTGAACTAACACAAAAAATATTTAATAGATAGAAGTGTTCGATATTTTTGATTTGCCCACCATAGACACGCAACCTCATTGTTAACACGAGAGACACATTTTATCCTTAGTTTGGCACTCTCTCCTTCTCTCTGCTATGAACTAACACTATTTATTATTATCATAACAATAAGAAGCATAAGGATTATTATTCTAAAATAACATTGCAAAGATTGTTAGTGTTTAGGTTTAGTGAGTAAATATATAAAATAAAGCATTTCCTTAGTTTTCTTCAATATTGCTGACTTTGTTGCATGTATTAAAAAATGTAGCATGTGGCTAGGTTTATTCAATTTTTTTCTTCAACTCTGGTTATCATCCTTGAAAAATTTATTATATTAAAATACGAGCGGGTTAAGATAGCTACTCCTCTTGATGGATAACCAACGACATTTACTTTAGGTTTGACGTGCTAACTTTGTATGATTGCGACAAAAATGAACAATCGTCTATTTTCTTGATCCGATATTGACACTACATCAGGTGGTCGAGCACGTGACCTTTACTTGTTTTTCAAGTATTTAAGCGCAAATTAGATATAATTGCAGCATATTTGGTTTTTGCTGAAAAACAAAACTGTTCAATGAGTAATTTGTGGTGTATTTACGGTGGGAAGTTTTTGAGTTACTTAATAAATTGCTTATTTAAGACGTATTATTTGTTGTTATATAACGTCTGGATGAACACTATATTAAGCTTGTCCGTTTTTTTTGTTTGGATGTATTGGTGACCCGTAAAAGTAATCAGGCAGACTTCCAAGGTTGTGAATGACTGTGTTTAATAACTTTTTAAAAAAAATTACAATTATTTTTGCATATTTTTATTAATACTTTGTGAATATTAGTGTTGAGTTTCGGTCCGAAAGTACTAGGCCGGTCTAAAGTAAAAAAATACATATTAAGATCGGTCTAAATCGGTCTATTGACCGGTCTCACATTTGGACCGATATATATCGGTCTGTATCGGTCCAATTTTATATTTCGGTCTGTATCGGTCCAATTTTATATTTCGGTCTGTATCGGTCCAATTTATATTTCGGTATAAATGAGGTTTTGTTGTGTTTTCGTAAGTATACGTTCCGCTTTTTTATTGTCAATGTATGTGTAAAAAAATAAGATAATTAAATATTCACATGTAATCAAGAGAAACGTTCTCCCGTACTCATACGATTAGAATGGGTCTGAGCACTGAAAACTCCCGTGAGCACGGTGCACAACATGATTGACGTGTCTGAACTAACAACTGATACTCCGAGTTTAGGAATATTCGCTCGAGCCATTTGACAAATATACCCAGGCTTGTGAGCGTTCAGCTTTTTTTGCGTTCAGCGTTCCGTTCAGCGTTCAAAAAAAATTAGCGTTCCGTTCAGCGTTCCGTTCAATGTTTTTGCGTTCAGCGTTCCGTTAGCGTTCAGCGTTCAAATATTTTAGAAAGAATTTCCCAAAAAAGTAATGCGTAGTGATGACTTTTTTTTAGAAAAGAATTTCCAAAAAAGTACTGCGTAGTGATGACGTTTTTTTTAGAAAAGAATTTCCCAAAAAAGTAATGCGTAGTAATGACTTTTTTTTTAGAAAAGAATTTCCAAAAAAAGTACTGCGTAGTGATGACGTTTTTTTTAGAAAAAGAATTTCCCAAAAAAGTAATGCGTAAAAAATTGAACGCTGAACGCAAAACTCTTTTTTTTGGCGTTCAACGTTCAGCGTTCAAAAAAAGTTGCGTTCCGTTCAGCGTTCCGTTCATTGAACGTGCGTTCAGCTGAACGCCGTTCAATTTTGCGTTCCGTTCACAAGCCTGAATATACCTAATAAAATTAAAGGTTTTGTCGTTCAGATCGATGAATCTGTGATGACTAAACGGAAATACTATGTCGGCCATTTGGTTCCATAGATATTTATATTCGGAGGAATTTGGTTTCTTATTCGGAGGTTATTGTCCTGCAACAAAAGAAGGTTTTCTTCCTTTGGTAAGATTAACAAAGTTATAGAAAATCAAGATTGTGAGCGTTTAGCTTTTTTTGGCGCTCAGCGTTCCTTTCACCGTTAAAAAAATAGCGTTCCGTTCAATGTTTTTGCGATAAGCGTTCCGTTAGCGTTCAGTGTTCAAATATTGAAAAAAGTGACGACAGTTTTTTTAGAAAAGAATCTCTAGAAAAAGTGACGACTTTTTTTTAGAAAAGAATCTCAAAAAAAAGTGACGATGCTTTTGTTTTTTTATAGAAAAGAATCTCCAGAACAAGTGATGACGGTTTTTTTTAGAAAAGAATTTCCGAAAAAAGTGATGACGTTTTTTTAGAAAAGAATTTTCGAAAAAAGTGATGAGGTTTTTTTTGAAAAGAATATCCAAAATAAAAAAACCGTTTTTTATAGAAAAGAATGACGTTTTTTTAGAAAAGAATCTCCTAGAAATGTTTGCAAAAATTGAACGCTGAACTCAAAACTCTTTTTTTTTCGTTCAACGTTCAGCGTTAAAAAAAAGTTGTTTTCCGTTCAGCGTTCAATGAACGTGCGTTCAGCTGAACGCCGTTCAATTTTGCGTTCCGTTCACAAGCCTGTAGAAAATACATACATATTTTGAATTATAAGTATGGGTTGTTGTTTTATAGGTTTATAATCACAATGCTACTACACTTCTTCTTTGGAAAACATAGTAGTATTTACTAATTAGTACTGTTTCTTTTATTTCGAAGACATAAATATGTTAAATATATACACACATGTACATTGATTTGAAAATAATAAACGGAACGTGTACGAATGAAAATCAACAAGACGTCGTAATGCTATTGTAAATGCTTATAATATCGGTCTACGGTCTGGACCGATTTAATTATTACATACGGTCTGGACCGAATATAATTCGGTCTACGGTCTAAGACCGACGGTCTATACCGAAATTTCGGTCTGTATCGGTCTAGAAAATATTACTTCAGACCGGACCGAAAATCAAAATCGGTCTGAGACCGTGTCTCAACACTAGTGAATATGCTATTTGCAATTGTTTGTCTTTTTTATATGCTTATATGTATTTTATTGGATTAATATTCTTCTCCAGAGATTTAATTGTATATTATTATGTATAATCATGTATTTTCTATATGCAAGTATATATATTGTTGTGCTTTTGTTAGCTTATCAGGTTAATATCAAATGAAAAATATATTTAAAAAAATCTATTTAATAATTCACCAATCTCGGTCCGTCTGTATGTACGCACGCTATCTCCTCCCACATTTATGGTCAAATTTGAACTTTGAAGGTACCTATGGAATCCTTGGGTCAAGACGGATCAAATAAAACTATTTGCAAAATTCAGACCTTGTCTGATTTTACTACCTACTTTTCAAGGTAAAGACAGGACAAAAAAAAGAAAATGAGGAGGAGGACTTAGAGAAATAGAAAAAGAAAAAAGCATCTCGTGTGACTTGAAACATATTCTTTGTACAAAGTCAAACTTTTTATGAGGAATGTTTGTACAAAACAGAAAATTATTTTCTCTCTCCTCTCTTATATTCTTTAAGGTCTGTTTCACTCACAGACTAGCTTCAAAACCTACCCATACCCGATGGGCTTACATATGGGCGCCGTAGGCACTCAAATATGCGAGTATTTCTTTATTGTACGATATTTAAACTGCACAGAAAATACTACTAAAACTCTTAGACTCCACAATTTCTATTCATGTCATTTAATTTTTGAGGCATATACCGATTTAGTCTTTAGAAACCTATGGGCTCATTATTATGATGACGTAGGTACTTATTGTAGGTTTAAAACCCTTGACTGGATCTATTTGAATACTTATTAATGTTCTAAGGTCATGCATATAATTATGTTATTTATATATTCAAATATCGACTTCTAGTCACAAAGATATTTGGGGGAAATTTATTAAACATCACTCAGGTAAATCTCCGATTCCTTAATTGTGGAACCTAGAAAGACAATATTTTAGCTTTTGTATTATTTATAAATATCCATTTTGAAACACAATATATTATTGCTAGATAAATCAGGAAATTGTACACATAATGGTACAATCCACGAATACAATATTATTCAAAAAAGGTGTTTGATTTCTTAGTTTTGTTGGATCAAATCTATATTTGGTAAAAGTTAGTATTTATTAGTAAAAGGTATGATAAAAATGTATTTTAATGTTTAAAAGCTTCTTTTGTGTTTATGATATTTACCTCCGCCGAAGGAGGTATTGTTTTTTTCAGTGGCGTTTGTTGGTTTGTTTATTTGTTTGTCAGCAGGATAACTCAAAAAGTACTGAACGGATTCGAATGAAACTTTGTTGAGTTGTTAGAAGTGCCAAAAGGAACAAGTGATTAAATTTTGGCATCTCTGAGTGCTTTTTTAATATGCAAAATGAGCAAAATACTAAATGAAATGGGGTCTCTATTCAGGGAGTAGAAAAGAACAAACGCTAAAAAAATATTCATTGACGTATTATTGTTCATATATCAGCTCAAGACTATGTTAACCCAGTGACGTAGCTTAAACTTCTCCCTCTTCCCGTCTCTGAGTGCTTTTTTAATATGCAAAATGAGCTAACAGAGAGGAAACAATGATTAGAGATAGAAAATCGGGCGTGTGAAAGGGAGAATGTTTGAAGTGGAATGTTGTGGGGATCGGCGGAGGTACACACTCTCTGAGTGTATATATGCCTCTAGTATGAATTATTATTGAAAGGACTACTTTTTATTGGAACATGACATAAGGTGTGACATCACGGGTGTTTTTATGAATAAGATTTTCCTTTTTTCTATTCTGAAGACAATTGTTTCTCTAAGTGGGACAGCCATCTTAGTCATTGAAAAGCTCCTTCAGTGGACGGAATTTGTCTTCTATGTTGAGTATTCAGTTATTACATATAGCAGTCGGTTCACGAAATATTGTTTCCTGTAAAAAGGAACACGATTATACGCTGGAAGGGTATTAAGTTATTTTTTAGCCTCTCGCTCCATCTCCAAAAGTTAAAAATGTAAATATTATTAGAGGTTTAAATCTTTCTCAGCGTTTCCATGATTGGGTATTTTTGTTTTCTCTGTTATGTTAGCATGTCGTTCATGTCGTAGTAATGGTTAAAGCCACTCGGAATAAATATATTTTTAATTGTGCAGGATTTAATTTCTTAGTAATATTATAAAGAAACAGTTGGGTGCCTGTCTGAGCTCTAATTTATTCCTGATATTTAAGTTCATGCATAATATTTTGTGAACCCACTATAATAACTGAATACTGAACACAAAAACCTGTAATAATATTTACTTTTTTAGCTTTTGGAGATTGAGCGAGAGGCTAAAAAATAATTTAAGTCTCTTCCAGCGGATAATCGTGTTCCTGTTACGGGAATAAAGGTCTAAGACAACGTTGAAAACGTTGCCGTCGCATATATGAAAACGCTTCTTAGCCATCACCGAAAAATACTTCTTTTAATCGTCAAACTGTGTTTTAATAAAATTAATATATCCATTACATCCAATCAAGTTCAATATTTCTATCAGATACACAAGTCATCAACCATGATAACTTTGTGATTTTCATGAATCAATGACCTTGTCGTCATCATGATGATACTAAAGGGCGTCAAAATGATCATTACCCTTGACAGTTATTTTTAGAAATATGACCGAATGCAAGCAATACTCAAGGACTCAAACATAGAAACTTTAATTTTTCATGTTGAGGAAAACCAAGCTAGGGAAGGGTAAAAGTGAGTGCAAGTGCACCTTTAGGAATAAACAGTTTTTTGAAACGTTGATATCACAGGTTATAAACTAAGCTACCAATTGATTAAGAACCAATGAATCTTTCAGGTATCGTATTTAATAATGTTATGTCATAATTTCAATCACAAAACATCAAAAATATGGTAAAAACACAGCGTATATAATGCAGTAATTACTTCAATACGATATTAAAAGGATTTGAACATAAAATACTCCTTTACTTTTATAAAATTAACTGTTCCAAAATATATACTATATATATTATCATCATGAAAATGGAGTTTAGTACGTTAAAAAAAAAATTCGAGCTGAAAATAGTAAAACACTTATAACATCTAATTAAAATCTGAAAATACTTTCCAATTCCTTCTAATAAGTAGTCTGTGGTTAGTGAATCCAATGGGTAATATTTAACTTCTTCAGACACCATATTTTACGAATCGACTAAGAGGGAATGTATAGTGAGGTTCAAATACTTTGTCGCAGCAGATTGTTTATGATTCTCAGGGATGAAGTGGTTCATTTGTTGTGATCCTTTTCGCTTTTATTATGTCATCTGTTATTTAAGAAAATATCATACCACAACTGTACTAAAATATGTTTATTTTAGATGACAGAAATACACCAATTGTATTTTAAAAACTTCTAATATATATGGTCGTAAATCGAAATTAATATACGAATATATTTTTCAAAAAATATCTATAATTTTGTATTAAAAAGATGTCAAGCCCTAGCCTGTATAAATAAGTTAAAGTTCTTTCACTTAAAGCATTAACGATTTCTTTTACAACAAATGGTGTCACTGATACAGAAATGACCAAAAGATGAAGCATACACGCTCCATGCTGAAAGCCCCGAAGCCAAAACCCATCAAACACCGACATCAAGATACCCAACTTCTTGTCCAAGCCTATACCGGGCATGGACCATTTCTCTCTCATTTGATTAAATGGAAAAACACGAATGAAATATGTATGTGATCTCTGTTTAGAAGAACCACAGACTGCTCATCATTTAAATCTACAAATGCCCCGCTTTGTCCTACGAAAGGCACCTAGTTTCGCAAGAGGATGATGCGGAAACAAAAATAATCAAGTTTTTAAAATGTACAATGATGAAAAATGCTATAATGAAATTTTTTAACATATAAATATGATTACTTTACTTTTACTGTTGTAACACAGATACCCCAATGTGTGGTTGTGTTCTTTACTTTAGTTTATGTATATTTGTATATGTTTGTCTATTGTAAACAGTAATACATTTTTAACTAACACTTAAAGCATTTGTCTACCGGTGCAATTCGTTTTGAAAATATATAGTTTTTTTCATCTTTGTTGACTAGTGATAAATCCTGAATGATAGGTTTTTTGATTACGATTACAAAAATGACTTCAGCAATATTTATAGTTTATCGCTTGTTTCATCAACATGGCAACCACTTAAGTATACTGTCAACAAGTATACATAATTACATATAAATGCAACAGTTTACTCTCTCTTAAAAAACTAATTTCTTCAATCGATCATTAACCAAGTATATTTGAAAAATAAAGTATGTCTATATTGCCAAGAAAGCTGGTTTTTTTTTTCACTTTGCCGATCTGACACCATTAAATATACTGACAAGCATGAATAATAACACTATAATATATTTTTCATGAAGTATCAATAGATAAAAAGGGAAATAATAGTATCAGGGATTACATAAGTCTTTTCCCATGTTTTAACTGCAATTTTGAGAAGCTTAAAGATATTTTCTGTCAACTATCGTTGAATAATAATTGTAGAGTACACAGATATTTGCAATTTGACATAACATGTATTTAAGCAAAATGGTGCAAGGTAGCATTTCTCATCCGCACCCGTCACAGCATTAAGGACATCGTCAGCTTCACCAAAATTCGCAAGACCGTCCCCAAATTGTACGTTCTATCAAAGACAGTGAAGATCAAAAGGATAAGCCTAGATGCAGCGGCCCAGTTAAACTGTCCCAGAAATCGACCAGAAGACCCTCAAGGCTAATTCAAAGCTAACTATAGCCACATCGTTCTGTAGATCACCAAGAAGTTGTTTACGTTTTTCAACAAGATGGAGCACCCGTGTATACGGTCAACATTGCCCAGAAATTGATGGTGAGAAGCATGAAGACCTGACCACAGAACATCTGGCCTTCCAGATCCCCAATTGAACCCCCTGGGGTTTTCCATCTAGTCACATGTTAAGTGCATTGACTGTAAAAGCACCAAATGTCAACAACCTCAAGGTCTCTATGAACAAGGTGTACATGGCCGACATCTGCAGGGCCTTCCAGGGAATAAGATTCCATTCTTTTGTTATGTAATGAAATGCGTCTTAGTTTGGACCCAAATATGTTTCTTGTGAAATATTGGGTAATAAAAGCAAATAAATAATTTTCTTCATTGTATATTAAATAAAACAATACTAAAAAATACTTGTCTGAGCATTCAAGTTGAAATTAGTGTGTATGAATTAATTGACAAAAAATGAACAATTTTCAATTAAGAAGATTGCCCTCCATTGAAACTAAATATTTTTATAAATGAAATTCCCTTTACAAAGACACTACACAATAGTTACCACCAGTATCATTTTTTGTACCATATACGACCATTTAACAAATCATTTCAAGTATTTTTATGTTACATAAGTCAGTTATATATATATATATTTAGAGATGTCCCGGGTCCGATCATGTGATTTTCAAAAATTGGAATTGTCTAATATCTTTTTTAATTTTAAATTTAACTAGAGGCATATATACACTCAGAGAGTGCAAACCTCCGCCGTCATGAGCCTTCCGAGGCGGATTTTTCACGACTGGGGAGGCGTAGAGAGACGGGGAGGGTTCCCCTAGACGGAAATTCCGAGAGGAACACGCTCCCGGCACCCAATTTCACAGCACAGCGACATCTATTGGCAGAGTAGGCTAACTTGGAAAATTTAGTAGTATTTAGCTCATTTGGCGCCTTAATTCTGCACTCAGAGATGCCAAAATTTAATCACTTCTTCCTTTTGGCACTTCCAACAACTCCACAAAATTTCATCCAAATCCGTTCCGTACTTTTTGAGTTATCCTGCTGACAAACAACAAACACAACACTAACAAACCAAACAAACGCCAGTGAAAACAATACCTCCTTCGCGCGGAGGTAATAATAATGTTTTTTTTTTTTCCTTTTTTTAATTATATAGATATATCATATATATATATACCTTATACTGGATAAATTTCCGGTGAGGTGGCCAATCTAGAAGCTAAATAAACAAACAAACAATATATATATAGTATATATATATGAATAATATATATATATATATCAGGCTTGTGACGGAACGCAAAATTGAACGGCGTTCAGCTGAACACCGTTTCAATGAACGGAACGCTGAACGGAAGCAACTTTTTTTTGAACGCTAACGTTGAACGCAAAAAAAAAGAGTTTTGCGTTCAGCGTTCAATTTTTTTTCCAAATATTCTTGGACTTTTTTTGGAAAAAAACGTCATCACAACGCAGTACTTTTTGGGAAATTCTTTTCTAAAAAAACGTCATCACTACAGATAGCTTTTTTTGGACATTCTTTTCTAAAAAAAACGTCACAATTTGGAGTGTTTACTTGTGGTTTTGTTCAGCTTCAATGAAGTATTTGTTTGTTTTGAGGTGGTGTTGTTGAGATGTTGCATGTTTCAGACTTGCAACAGCCAGAAAAATAAAGATAACTACTCATTTAAGCAAATTTAGGAGTTAATTCATATCAAAATTGATAATTCGTCAAGAAAAATTACAAAATTAGTTGTATTCAATGTCAATTAGCGAATTTTAATCAACCAACTCCATAAAACATCGTTTGTAGTCACATTTTACAAAGAATCATATGTTTAAGTGATTGTCACAATTTGGAGTGTTTACTTGAGGTTTTGTTCAGCTTCAATGAAGTATTTGTTTGTTTCGAGGTGGTGTTGTTGAGATGTTGCGTGTTTCAGACTTGCAACAGCCAGAAAAATAGAGATTACTACTCATTAAAGCAATTTTAGGAGTAAATTCATTTCAAAAGTGATAATTCGTCAAGAAAAATTACAAAATTAGTTGTATTTCATGTCAATTAGCGATTTTTAAATCAACCAACTCCATAAAACATCGTTTGTAGCCACTTTTTACACAAAATCACATGTTTAAGTGATTGTCACAATTTGGAGTGTTATGTTATTGTCACTTGACACATGTGTGCTGTTTTTTCTCCTGAAAAAATTCAGTTTTTACAGTGTTATAGTGGACATTGCTCTTTAAGGACCGGATCTACGGAAGGATAAGGTGGCGGAGTTCCTCCTGGAAGAGCATAAACCCGGTTGAAAGCCGAATACATCCTTAAATAAGCCGAAAACCATACATCGAATCCTTCAATAATTTCTGCGTCATCCCCTACGTCAGAATACTTTAAAAGGTAGAAGAACGTCAGTTGTCTTCTTCCTTGGATTATTTTGACATTAGGCTGGTAACGTCTTGAGAATATACACCAGCATAAGGATCAACAACAATGTCTTCATACCAAAGAAAATATAAAAGAACTAGAAGCGCAACGCGTCTGCCGAAGGAAAAACATGAACAACAGAAGAGAAGAAAAACTTAGTAACCATAATGAAGAGAGAAAACTGAAATTTTTATGTAGTACAATTTTAAAAGATTCACTATATTTTTTTAACTATTAGTCCTATAATAATTTTTGTAAAATAGAAAATATTATTGATATATTTAGTGAAATCATGGTACAATTTTAAAGATATATGATTATTGTATAAATATATTTGTATAACATAAATAAACATGAGAATAACAATGTGATAGGTTTTTAATAATATTAATGAATACTTTTACTGTCCTTTGAATATTACTGTTTTATCATGACTTTTTCTTATGTAGTCGGAGGGTAATTTTATATTCGTCACTCTTCCTTGATGATAAAGTCTTATTCGGGAATAAGTTGCTGCCAAATATTTTATTAATTTATAAACGTGATTGTTTGTTGGGCTAACATCTAGCATATGTTCATTAAGATCATTAAAAACCTACCGTTGTTTTTCACAAATGTTTTGCAAAACTTGGGTTGCAATATTCAAGTGAATTTTATCTTTCTTTAATAAAGCAGCTTTGCCAATTATTAAAAAGTGACAAAAGACTCTTTCCACTTCTTGACACACAGTTATTGCATCTTGTGATGGATAAATTAGGCCTCCCACATCTTTCTTTTTAATTAAAGCCAAATTGAAATGATTTTGCTTAAATGGATCGGTTAAAACTGTTTTATAAGGAACACAAGATATGGTCTGCTGCAATTTGTGAATTACAAATTACAAATCCAGCAATGTAACTAATAACAGCTGCCTTAAAAAATGAGTAGGAGGTAGAGGAGGTGGTATCTCGCAGTAGTCGTGGTCCTCCAAAATTGAAGAGCAATCCAATTGCTTTTCTCTAGATATGGCCTCAGAGTCAACAGCCCTGTGATCTCCTGGAGAAACGTATTACCACATCATCAACAGTCAAACAATTCACCTTTTACTTCCTGATGAACAAGAAGTTTTCTATAGCTTGTATGATATGATGATTTGTACCTTCAAAGACCTGATCTCCTTTTTATATAAAGAACTGTGAGTTTGAACGATTCGAAGCTTATTAGCCATGTACTCAATTTTTTGCATTCTCGATGGATTTCCTTTTGCAAGTACTTTCATCACCAACAGAGTAACAATGATCAAGAATAATATTTTGTCGAAGGATTTGCATTTCTTCTTCACTCCTCTTTCGCTTCACATGCCTTTCCCTTTTCTCATTTTCTTTGCCCATTCATTAGACCTAAGGTCAGAAAGAAATAATATAATCATACATACATTCATTCTATGTAAATATAATTACTGATCATACTGATCGAAGAGCACTTATATGCCGAGCAACTTGGCATTTTTAATCAATAAATATAACGCTGATCTAAAAAAAAAGGTCTGTATAATAAGGTCTGGGCAATACAAAAACAATCATGTAATCCTAGCAGTATAACTACTCCATGACGTCACTGGAGAATGAATATATATATATACATATATAATTGATATTTATATAAATATTTATTTTATTTATTTATACAAACACACACATACATATATATGTATATATTTATAGATAGATAGATAGAGAGATTGATTTATATATAGAGAGAGATAAAGATAATCGTTCTCCAGTGACGTCATGGAGTAGTCACACTGCTACATGTTTATTTTTGTATTGCCCAGACCTTATTATACAGACCTTGATCTGAATATAGGAGAGTCACACTTATACTGAAAATGGTTCTTAACTCAATTTGTTTACATTTTTGCAGGCTTGTGAGCGATCAGGAAAAAAACAGCGATCCGATCAAAAATAGCGATCATAAATTTTTTGCGATATAGCGATATAACGATCAGGGATTTTTCCGATCAGCGATCCGATCAATTTAATTGCGATCAACAAAAAATTAAGTAAAAATTTCAATGTTTATAGAGTCAAACCTTTATAAGTATTCATCTATATATGGCAATGGAATTAATGTTTCCCATAGCCTATGAGCTCCAAAATAACGGCTTCTCCATAGGCGCCTGTCTGTATATTTTAGGACAAAAATATCAGAATGAATGTTTATCATAGCCTATGAGCTCCAACACTCTGGCTCCACAATTGACATATGTCTGCATATTTTAAGACAGAAGATGCCAGAATAAATGTTTCCCATAGCCTATGAGCTCCAAAACAATGACTTCTACATAGTCTGTATATTTTAGGACAAAAAATATATCAGGATAGCACACACTGGTTATCCATTAGTATTAGTCTGTATTTTGTGTTTTCTAAACAAATATTAGTTGTTGGAATGGATTTTGGTCAATGTGACAGCTAGTTAAGTTTTAAGAACTGTAGGGGTTGTATCAAAAATCCTTATTACAATTTTTTTTTTTTTTTTAGTTATTTTATACAAATTGATCGGATCGCTATTTTTTAGTGATTTTCTTACGATCAAAAGATATAAAGATCAGGACCTTTTGCGATACTCCGATCAGCGATCAAATATCGCTATATCGCTATTGATCGCCGATCAGAAAAAACTCCGATCAACAAGCCTGCATTTTTGTGAATCTTATGAGGTCAGCTGTGTAACTTTATTGAAGGCAACACTGCCAATACTCCTTTCCAGCCTGTATTGCGCTTCTAGTTCTTTTATATTTTCTTTGCTTCATACCCCCCGATGGAGGGGGGAAGAAGAAAAGAATAGAACAGTTCAATGAAGAAACGCAGTTGGACGTTGCCCCAAAGGCTGGAGGAGATACGCGCGCTCCCCTTAGCAAATACAAAATAAAATGAATACTTCGTACGCACAGTTGCTAGGAAATATCCTAACTCTTTGAGGGGAGAAAATGTGACAGATGGTAGGAAAACCCTTATTAGTAAAGAAGATCATCGTGACACCTACGGCGTGTGTTTTTCGAAAACAAAAAGAGAGCACGTAAAAAAACTATTGGTACCCTATACATTGAAGGTAGTGAGCAGCTTAGCTATGCAAGGAGTTCTTACAAGTAGCTTGGAGCAGCTTCTGTGTACATCAACAAAAACGATTGTCTAACTCAGTAATTATGCAGTTAATATTGAAATTAAAAGGATGAAAAGTATATTAGATACATCCTCTCCTCCATTCTTGGCGATCCAAGCTCCAACGTCAGTACTCAGGGCATTTTCTTTGTTATTTTTAATTCACTTTATACACAGGCGTATAGGTGTTACCTCTTCAGAAAATTAGAAAGAGTGACGACAGCTTGCGCAGTCCCATTGTTACCAACAATTAGAAAATTCGTGACGTAAAACACACGCCCACGAGGTGTCACAATGCTCTTCTCTACTTATTAGTAGAGAAGATCATCGTGACACCTACGGCGTGTGTTTTTCGAAAACAAAAAGAGCACGTAAAAAACTATTGGTACCCTATACATTGAAGGTAGTGAGCAGCTTAGCTATGCAAGGAGTTCTTACAAGTAGCTTGGAGCAGCTTCTGTGTACATCAACAAAAAACGATTGTCTAACTCAGTAATTATGCAGTTAATATGAAATTAAAAGGATGAAAAGTATATTAGAAGGCTCCATACATCCTCTCCTCCATTCTTGGCGATCCAAGCTCCAACGTCAGTACTCAGGGCATTTTCTTTGTTTTTTAATTCACTTTATACAGCGTATAGGTGTTACCTCTTCAGAAAATTAGAAAGAGTGACGACAGCTTGCGCATTCCCATTGCTACCAACAATTAGAAAATTCGTGACGTAAAACACACGCCCACGAGGTGTCACAATGCTCTTCTCTACTTATTAGTAAGCGTGCGAAAGAGGGAGCGGAACGCCTATGTAAGGGTATTTTTGTTTTTGAGTTTCGGGATGAAAAAAAGACAGAAGAAAAGTTTTTGATATTACTCTGAGTATGGAAATAATTGCTCAAATCCTGATTGAATTGGACATTAATGCGGAGGAAATGATTTCCTATTCAAAATTTTGGAGTTATGGTGAAGTGGCGATCGAAGTCAAAAATATCAGGAAGACCATTGAAAAAATTGATCGAAAAAATAACTGTTTAAACATAAAATGTTTTGACAAAATGAAAAATCAGCGTGATGTAGTAGCTGGAGTCAAAGATTTTGAACTCATAAAAGCTACCACAGGCTTAAAGAAAAAAACGTTTGTTATACCAAATGCGGCAAAAATTATATCTATCGAGGAAGTTAAAGCTACTTGCTTGGGTAAAGAAGTTGAAGTTTTCTATCAGAGGCCCAGAAAAGAAGACTACGAAGGACAATTCGCACAAAAAGTATTTAAGGAACCTATACGATCGATGAACATAGAAGTGCGAATAAAAACCACTATAGAAATACCCCAATTCCTACCTGTAGGAGGTAAACTATTAAAAGTAGAAGGCAGCCTCACTGATGAGCAATGCTCCTATTGTACGGAATTCGGACACAAATATAAGGAATGCTATAATAGGAAAAATGGATGTCCTAGGGTTTCCCCGGAGAAGTATTTTGAAAAATTGAGTAGGCTGTATGGAGAAAGAAAAGATAATTGGCATTTGGCACTAAACGAAGGTCCATATGGACAAACAAATTTTGAAGAGGAAGAGACTGAGAACACGGATGGAGTAGCTCGGCGGAGAGAAGAGGACCATACTGGCAATATCTCGACAGCTGAGGAAGATATAGCTAATGGCAAGGACGGTCCGTCAATTAAATCTGCAATCGGGATGACGGAAAGGAGTGAAGATAAGCAACAAGAAAACGTAGACATTATCAAGTCGAATACAAGCGAGACATCAAAAGGATGTACAGAGGCTAACAAATCTGGAACAGAAAATGATCTAGTCATCCTAACTGTACGGGGTTGTGATGAAAACGAAGAAGAGCAACAAAACATCCAAAGCTTAAGATCAGCAAATCTCAGAGAAGACTGGAAAAAGATATTACGAAAGAGAACAAAAACACCCCTAAATGCCCCAAAAAATCCGAAAAGGGGTTTGGAGAGTCCAGAGGAAAAAGAAGGGAAAAGATCTCGCGAAAAAAGCAAGTCAGTATCGAATGAAGAAAACAATGAACGACCTCGGAGGCATGCCAATGAAGTCGAAAGAGAAGTTGGAGAAGGAAGTCAATAATTTGTATGGATATAAACATGTATTATGGGTAAGATCTATCCCTTTAGAATTTTGTTTAATTATTTAAGATTTAGTCTTTTTGTTTTACAAATCCCGGTCCCCCGTCATGTTTTTTTTTTTTTTAATGAAAAATTCCGTCGAAAATTTTTTAACCACCAAAGATGGTTCTGTTTTTAACAATAAGAAAAGAGATACCCCACCTTCCTGTCTTTTAAAAATTTTATCTGCTAATGTCAACTCAATTCTGGAATCATCAAAGCGAAGTAGGGTTATTAACTATTTTTTAAACCATGATCCCCATATTTTGTCTATGTGTGACACGAGAATAGTGAGTTCGGTTAAAAACACAATTTTAGAGGCTGATTATAGCTTGGTTCAAGTCCCCGCAGTAAGGCTGGGGGGAAAACATCCCTCTCGGGGTATTTGGCTAGCCATAAAAAAATTTCTTCGACCAAAAGTCCTAAAAATAGACGACGGTGGTAATTACGCTGTGGTATCTGTATCTTGGAATACTACAGATATAAAGTTAATATCACTATATGGTCCGAATAAAGACAACCCTTCCTTCTATGATAATTTAGAAATTATATTGAAAGAAGAATTGAGTTCCAGTGAAGAGGAATGTATCCTACTAGGAGACTTTAATATGGTCATGAACCAGGAAAGGGATACATATGGATACTCTAATAAGAACAATATATGTGCGACACAGAGAATGAAAGAAATTATAACCAAATACCGGCTAGGGGATGTAGCAGCAAAATTTTCTACAAAGCCAAAGCATACTTTTCTTTTGAAACGTGAGGGGAAAATAGCTAAAACATCAAGGCTAGACTACCTATTTGTATCTCCTGGGCTGTATGCATTGTTAGGGAACTACTTGACATTAGTCCCTGAACAATCAGATCATTGTCCTATTACTGCTGAAATTGTGGCACCAAAGAAACCAACTGGGACATATTGGAAATTAAACGTGAGTCTGTTAGACGATGATACAACGTCGGAAAAAATCAAAATAATTATAGGGGAGATTTTACTGAAATTGAAGAATGGAAAAATAAAAACATATTCTCATGCGTTGAAGTTGGTGCTAGACTGCTCAAGGAGGGAATATATCAAACTGGGAGTGAGGCTTAGTAGGGAGAGAAGAGAAAAAAGAGAAGATCTTGTCAATGGTATGTTGCAGGAAGGATTAGATAGGGACGCGGAAGAGAAAATAAGGAAGATCGATGAATATTATACTGATGGTTGTAAGATTCGCTCAGGCTTCAAATCCTTACCGAAGGAAAATACTATATTAGCAAGTGTGCGAAGACAGGAGGAGAACGGTATGAGGAAGAAGGAAGTGGGGTCGGTTTTTGATGAAAGTGGAAAACTAATACATGACCGGAAACTGATAAGTGCTAATGTAGTCAACTACTTCCAAAAGCTACATCGATGCTGGGAGTGTGTTAAAGGTTGCTTCAGGAGCTGTCAAAGGTGTTCAACTTGGCAACACATGTTTTACAAGTGTGATATAGAACAGTACAGCTCTAGAAAATTAATTCAAAACTCAGAAGTCTTTACAGATGAAGAAGTTTCGGTCGGGGAAATAAAAAAATATATTATGGGTTACAAAAAGAAAAACTCTGCACCTGGATTAGATGGTTTCCCTATAGAGTTTTATAGAAAATTTTGCGTACTTCTAGCCCCCCTTCTGCAAGAGGTGTATAAAGAAGCAATGGCTTCCGGACATCTTGATAACCATATCACAAAAGGTAAATTAGTCTTAATACCAAAAACAGGCAAAGACCCGCGACATATTCACAATTTAAGACCCTTGACGATGCTCAATACGAGTTATAAAATATTTAGTGGCGTACTAGCTAAGAGAGTGGGGGGTATCCTTCCATCAATTCTGCACTCAGCTCAAAAAGGATTTCTGAAAGGTAGGAAGATAGACGATGTGATCAGAAGTATCAAAGATTCAATATCGCATGCTAAAAGTAATCATAAAGAAGTCTCAGCTGTGGCAGTCGACTTCAAAAAGGCGTTCGATAGTATGTCACACGATTGGATATTAAAATGCCTAGAATTCCATGGTTTTAGTCGTAAATTTAGACACTTGATTGAACTTTGTTTGAATAATAATCAAACATACTATGATAAGAACAGTGATCCTTTCTATATAAAGAGAGGCTGCAGGCAAGGGGATCCGATGTCTCCTTATTTATTTATTATAGCATTGGATTGGCTTTTGGTAGAAATAGATCAAAGTAAAATTATAAAAGGTGTGAAAATTGGCACAGAAGAAAATAAAGTGGAAGCTTTTGCCGATGATTTGACGATACTGCTCTCAGGAAGTGTTGAAGAGGTTAGAGAATCTGCAAATAAGGTTTTTGAAATATTAGAGTATTTTAAAAAAATATCGGGCCTAGAAGTAAATGTAGAAAAATCAAAATTTATAGGGAATAATGTAGGATATCTAAAAGATATTGGTTTAGAAAAAGTGCCAGTATTGAAGGTGCTAGGATCCTTCATCTCAATAGATGAAGTGGACAGGACAGAAAACAAGAGAATGATCCTAGAAAAGCTTAAGTATACATCATCGACTCTCTCATCCTTTCTTAGTATGAATCTTCCCGCGAGGGTATGTGTTTGGAATACCTTAATAATACCCAAAGTCATCCATCTACTTAGATCTACTGCATATTGCGAAGATCTAACCTTAGAAGTTCTAGAAATAGAGTCACATTTTCTTTTTAAAGACAAGCCGAATAAAATTTTTACCAGAAGAAGAATAGCCCTTAGTAAAAAGTGGGGGGGATTAGGAATGGTTTGCTTTAAAAACTATTGGAAGTCCATACTGTTCGGGTGGTTTAGAAGAATTTTGGATGATACAACGGTGTGGGGTAAGATTGTCTTGCAAAATTTGCAAAATAAAATCGGAGTCACAAAAGAAGACATTGAGGGTTGTGGACCTGAGAAGGTTTTGGACATGTCTAGGAAAATAAGCCACTTTTGGGAGGAAAATGCAGATATCAATCTCGAGATTTCGAAAGAAGCATTGAAGGTAATGGAATGGCAAGAACCGGTTAGAGACAATCCAAGATTGAATTTTCTAGACAATACCTCTGTTAGGAAAAAAATTACTTTCATGGGTGAAATTTTTAACTATAGTCTACTTTTTACGGGGAGTGAAATGTTAGAGAGGGAGAAAATAAAAAGAGAGGTCCAATTCAAACAAAGACAATGCGGCCCAAGGGACTCCTTTTTTAATTTTATAAATTTAAGCAGCAATGCCATGCTTCGAGGTTTTTTAGTTAAAAGAAATGACAAAACCCATTTTTTAAACCAGATTAAAAGGAAGTGTGATAGGCTAGATTTAAGTTTTAAACCAAAGGATGTTTTAAGATTATTGGAGAACCCAAATTTTTCCTATTCCTTATACTGGTTAAAATACAGAATAGCAACAAACACTTTGTGTTTTGGAGGTATTTATGGCAAGACTCGTGAGGAAGCGTTGTGTTTCTTTTGCAAAGAAAAAAATGAAACGAGCAAGCACTTTCTCTTTGAGTGTAACACATTAAAAGAAATATGGGATATGGTTGTTCAAAAAATTTATATGAAGTTTGGCCATGTTTTAACCAAGAAAGGAATTTGTTTTATTTACAATGGCCCTGATAGCACGGAAATAAATTTTATTGTAACCAAAATACAGATTTTACTTTATAAATTAAGAAGCACAAAGTCCCCCCTATCGAAAAATGTTTTTAAATATGTAAATAAAATTGTTGGTGAGTTTTGATTTTGTTTTGTTTAATATTGGTTGTGTAAAATTTTATGTTTGTTCGTGTAATGATTGAGTTTTTTTTTTTGATGTTTGGTAACATTCAAAAATAAATGTTGTACGAAAGTACAAAAAAAAAAAAAAAAAAAAACTCCATTTAACATCGTTTGT
>CP045903.1:11262893-11323664 GCA_013387185.1 Caligus rogercresseyi
CTCAACCAGCTTGGTGGTGTTGAACTGGCTTTTGTTGTTGGAGCGGCTTTTATTGTCGATCATGTACAAGTTTCCGTCATTGAGCAAGAGTCTCTGTAGCCGAACCAGGGTCTGTTGTATCAGTTTTTGAAAGTCGACGATAAAGTGTTGTTACTAAAGTTTAAGTTGTTGACCAGTTTCTATTATTAGGCCAACTTCAGTTGTACTGAATTGTGTTGTTGGACTAGCTTTTGTTTTCATTAATGTTATTGGACTACTTTTTGTTTTACATAAGCATTTGTTGATCTTGTTGGTAGGTCTATAGATCTTGCGACTCTCAATGCCAAACTTCGTTTTGGCCAGAGTTGAGCAACTGGTGAAAATGAATGAAAAAGGTATGGTATCATGTTTGATTGCCTAAAAAGCAAATTATATAGATGAGGTCTGGAAGACGAAACTTTGTACCATTCCTATTACAGTATGCATATAGACCTTTTTTATACTGCGTTATTTTCTTTTCTTGAACATTTTTTCCAAGGACTTTTTTTTCTTGAGTGTTTTATTTCAAATATGATACATACAATATACGCCTCAGTTACAAAAGCACATAAATATAACTGCTTTAAATGTATAAAAAACAACTACCGATATCCAGAAAACCGATAAATAGAAATGAAAAAAACCCATAAAAGTATTGAATATACAATAATTTGAGTAAATACAATTAATCAATTCCTAAACAATATGTAAAAATGATAATTATTTATGAAAAAGGTTATAATTTTTTATTAAATGTCTATTTAATATGTTTGTACATATAATTATCTTTAAAAATGTATACAAAAAGTTTTATTGCTCATTTTATTAGAAATTTTATGACCAACATTTAGTTTTTTTATTACATTAAATATTTGCTTAATTATATATAATAACCGTTTTTGAGTTTCTTTATTTTCCTCTCTTGGAATTTTTTCCGATTTTTTTTTGCTTAAAGACGTTTTTCTTGACTGTTTTCCCTTAATATCATACATATGACAATAGTCAAAACATCACATGAATTTACCACTCCTAAAACTACAGATACCATGACCTGTTTTAAAAAAACTTTTTTTTACAAATCTACCGCTTCCGATTGTCACAGCTTCCTAAAAACTACGGATTCCATAAAAAATGGTCAAGATAGAAGAAAAAACTTTATTAATCTACCGATACCCATCAACCAAGCCTCTTAAAAAGATACACATACGGTGGTATATGTTTTTTTACCAAATTCTAGCTAGGCTAATATGTTCCACTCCTTCCCCAAGTGCTTCTTCTTAATTTATTAATATTATGATTTTCATGACTTCAGGTTGACCTTGAAAGCTACCCTGAAAAAGTAATACACGTCCATCTCTCTCTCTCTATATATATTTTTTGTAATGTGTATAAAAGGAAATATGGCTATATATGTCATAATTATGCTTTAATGGGCGCTTCTCTTAATTTTCTTAACATAATTTTTACGGTAGGGGCTCCTACCAACTTCTCAAATATCCTTTTACCCCCTCCCATGTGATCCTTCAACTTGAAGTTTTTTCCTTCAATTCTTCCATATACATTATTTATATAAAACCGGATGTATCACATATAAAGAAATACATAAATAAGCATTAAATTATAAAACTAGATATCCGGAGAAGAAATTCATCTCAACATATCACAAATAAAACAATATAGAGTTATTGATTATAAACAATTATAATGAACTTTTTACTAAACAATTATAAAAAGTTGCGCATATACTTTCAAATTTTGTTAAAATATATTTTCTGGTTTAAAGATGTCGTTAATGTCGGGGGGAAACAGCGTATTATATCTTCTGGGAAGCACTACGACTTGCAATCGGTCCTCGGGACTTTGAAATAAGGAGCTATAGTCCGAGTTCAGCAGTCAAACTGATTCCCCTCAACTCGCCTTCCTTTACTGACAGATGCAGAGTAAGCCTTTGAGATTTTAAAGCTTTACTAATTCAAGATTGCAAAGTCTGGGTTTTTTGGGAGGCTAATTTGAAGTGATCATGATTACCTTACCGCTAATTTCCAATCCAAAACATTCTTACTGTTGGTGGTTTTCTGTGAATGATAAAATGAGCGATAAACGGTACTTATAGTTATCAAGTCAACTTTTTTTATTACTATCGTATATCACTCACTTATTTAAGTCTATCATTCATTTCTAATCGCTAGTTCCCAAAAAATGAAGAACGATCAACAATAAATTTTATTTATTGTCTTTGTTGCCACAATTAATATATATTTCTTATTATCGTTTTTCGCTTAATATTGCAAGTGTATGATTTTTATTATTATATTAAGTTTAAAATCAAATTTTTGTGTTTATCGCACTTTCGAAATAAAGTTATCTCAAACCCTTGATTCTTTATATATATATATATATATAATATATATATATATATTATATATATTAGTTATATGAATGTATTATTTTTAAACCTTATTTCCAGTGCATAAAAATATACATGCATATAAGAAATAAAATGAATGTAATTAATAACAAATAACAAATACTCATTTAAAAAAAATACAATTTCATTATCGTTCATAATTTTGGAGTGGCTCAGATTAAATGTATTATTTTATGTGAAATGTAATATTCACCTCTCAATATTGTAATTTACTTCCCGTTGTGTCTTTCTTTGAATTTATCATCTCCTTTGATTTGTTGCATAATTCATCTGGTATTCCTGTTTCAGCCCCTAATATAAATTATATATATGTATATATATATAAGTATCCCTTGAGCTACGAAAAAATATATATTTCTTCAAACATCAGAGCTGGCATTGAGTTTTGCCTTATAACAACATATTTGATATACAATCTTCTTATATAAAAACATAAGAAACAATAGAAAAAAAACAATAAATCTCTGGACAGTTACGTAATAAAACTCATGAACTTATAGTTCAAATTACGACCAGATAAAACCTATATAAAAACAGTTGATATAATTTGTATTCAATACAAAACGGCGATGCATTCTTAAATCCTTCTGATGTCGCAATTTGATGTCGTTCCAATGTCCTTCTGATGAACCTTCTGATGTCGTTCCAATTCCTTCTGATGTCGTTCCCATTCTTCTTCATTTCTTGAGTACAAATGGCCTTAATCGATCCTCAACATTTTTTAACACTGAGGTGAATATTTGTTGCCATTCTATTTTCATTTACATTATATAATCCTTATAAATATTTATTTGCTTTTATATTGTCTGAAAATGGAATTGCTTTCATGCTGAAGGAACACTAGTGTACCTCTTCGTGGGCATCAAATAAAAGCAAGAAAAACAAAGAATATTATGATAGACGTATATACCCTTCTGGGTCTTTTTCCTTTCATAAGCACCTTTTAGGTTCATACCTACCCCAGTTACATGGTTATATATTCCATGCTTCCCAAAATTAGATTGAAGTCCATGTCCAACGTCTGCTTGACCCAGTTATTATTATCATTATTGTTTGACACACTCTCCTTTAAAAGGCGAAACTCCTCATGTCTTCATTGGTCTATGGTCTCCTCCTCTCCAATAAGGATCCTCAGTCCAAAAATACTATGTGGGGGTTCCTTTTTCAAGAGGTATTTAAAGGGGGACGAATAGTGACAAATTTTTATATTATATATCTTGCTATAAACCTGTTGTAATCCTAGCACTATGAGTGCCTTTTAATGCTGTATCAAAACGATTGTAGAACATGAAATGGCTGGTTGTTGTTATTTCTATACATTTAATAATTATTAGAACGGGCACATTTAAAAGGAGATTCCATATCTGATCAGGTCATATATATAAGGATAGGAAGAGGACAATTCTCACAAATCCATGAATAAACATATTTTTCCAGTTGGGAACACATTTTTTCTTTCTTTTATGTCTAATATTAAGAGAAACCTTATATTTTTGTCAGATATGATGAAAGAAAATAAATATTATTCTTTCCTGAGTACTTGCTATAATGAAATTTATATTAATAGGCAATAAAGTCCATTCAAAGGATTCGCAAATGTCAGAGTTCGAGGAGATACAGATAAATACAGCTATGGTTCTTAAGAATGATATTATTCTCTCTAAATTGATATAAAGAAGTGACATTAAATTGACTAATGCTTATTTATTATTCCCTCGCTGTTTCTTTCAACCTATCAGGCTTAAAAAGTACCTTTTTTCCTATATGATGTAATATTTTACGGTCATATATATTTTATAATATTAAAGGATGGCGCGAGCCAATCTCAAAACTTTTATTTTTATAAATCATTATGATTAGTGAATCGTTGGCAAATAAATTCCTTATTGGGTTGAGAATAGTAGTTCTTTCTAGCTCAAAACGGAGGCGATCGTGGACTAATAGGTTCTTTATCAACCTCACCATATGTACTGCAAAATGAACTTTTCTATGGGCTATATTTTCATGGAACAACCGTCGAAGAAAACTATGTTCAGTCAAGTAAGAAAGATTAGTTAGTAAGAATAGTTTAGACTGGCCACGTAATTCACTTTTTGTAAGAAAGATGCTTGGCAAAGAACATTTTGTGGTTCGGTACACAAATATGGGTACATACAGTGCGTGTTACCTTCTTTCGCCTACGAAACCCATAATTTGTTAATACTCTATTTTATATCTCTTTTTGCTTAAAAAAATCAAGTGAAATATCAAATTTAAAATGAATCCAGAGATTTAGCATGTTAATCAAAAATATTTCCCCTTTTAGGATACCAAATTTAGAATTTACTGTTGAGATAAGTTTCATAAGCTTGGTTATTTTCGAATACATTTCGCATTGTTACAAAAACAGTAACATGTAAAATGATTGAACGTAGCTTTGTCTCCAACATTTTTATGCATGTTAATATAATCCTAAGACTATCATGTTATTAAAGCAATTCTGCTTTGAAATCAATTTTTCTTAAGATATATACATTAGGGGGTATTAAAGACACCAAATATTGAGATATCCAAAGTGCACCCCTAGAAAGTTGCGTCATTAGAAACTAAATGATCGTAGGAAAATGGATTTGGGTTGACTATCCCCCAGATTGTGTTCAAAGGTTTCGTTATGAAGCAAACTTTTGTTTTTTTTTGTTGTTCACTTTTGAAAAAAGTTACGTATACAAAACTTCTATTATATAGAGTCTACATATGTACGAGTATAATAGCCATTCACAATCAGTGGAAAATGCTGTGAAACTATTAACTCAGAAGTTTATGGATATAATCAATGTCATGGAGTCAATAAAAACTCCCTACATTTAAAACAAACAAATAATATATAATTTAATATGATTTAACTAATTTTAAGGAAAAAATTATTTTAGGAAAATTAAATCATATTTTTTAAAAAATTTATCCCCTTGTAATAAATTTTCTTTTTTGATAAATCTCTTAATGAATATTGAAGAAAGAAAAAAGAGAAATAATTAATATAATCACTTGCTGCTTCTCTGAAATGGCCTTAGAATGATGATAAAGACCTAATGTCCAACTAACATTTTGCTTCCGTAATACTTTATAGCCAGGGATTGAACGTAATAATTTGGAACATCATGTTCTGGAGGTTCCAATTATAGCTATTGATGCTCTAAACCCATCGCCAATGTACCTGAAGTACCCAGTAGTCACAAACAAGATAACATTTGACCATAACTTTCACAATGGTGATATCACTTACTTGTCATTGTCGAGTACATATCCCATTTGTGAGTGTCATTTTTATAGGCAGACGGTTGAACTGTTAGAAGAGTGTTATTTCCTTTATCGTAAAAAAAGTATGGCTTAAAAATGCTTTAATCAACATCCTATAGAGCTGAAGTACATAACACACCAATTCTTAGAAATCGTAACCAATTTGGCTTCTCGAGGTAGAATGAGTCAGTAAAATGATGTAAGTGGTTGTTTGTACTAATGCAGAGGCTAAGATTCTGTATTCGATTCCGCCTAGTATCAAGGATCGCAATTCGTGCTCTGGTATCCTACCCTCAAACAAACAAACCCATTAGTCATAAAGCTATGGCTTAACAGGGTCCTAGGGCTTTACATGTAACAATTAAATGGTTAAGGGTGACAAATCTACCTCCGATGGAACATTATGCTCCAGGATTCAGAGCTATGCCAATTCAAGCGTCACTGGACCATCGAACTATACTTGCCAAAAAAAAAAACAATTTACAGCCTTCGGGCTCGATTTTTCACAAGTATAACAGTTGTGCTGGGGCAAAACTACCTTAAATAGGAATATGGAGTAGATCCAGGTGTCACAATGATTTGATATTTGGTTTTAAAATAGACGTTTTCTATTGGTCCACCATATGATATGGAATAATGACATGTTTGTGTCATGAAACAACCGTCAGTTGACCCTATGCCGCAGTATCTCTTGTGTCGTGTTCTTAATGTAACATAAATAACAGAATTACAAAAAAGGTTGTTCTCACAAACTAACATATAAACATGACTTTTTCATTGATCCTTTCTTTTCCTACGTCCGATAGTCAGGGTGATGGTCCACTTATCGACTGATATGAGCAAACAAAATAAACATTCTTATTTTCTTGACTATGAGCAGTTGCTTTATTCAATCAATATTAATATTTGGAATAAGCAAAATCAATTCAAGGGATTCGTAAATGACGAGATGGATCGAGGCTCTTACAGTAGTGACAATTTGTATTTTTAAGGATGCAATTATTCTCTCTAATTTGACAATCACTCCTAAGCAGCTGCGAGTGAATTGATGCTTTGTAGCATTATGCTAACGATTTTTAAGTCCCCTCTCATTTTCTTTCAACTATAATCACGTTTCAAAGACATCGCTTTTTTTCTAATTCTTATGTATCATATAACATAAAAAACAAAAAGTGTGTCTTTTATCATGGATTCATTCATTTCATATAGTTGTCCTAATGCATCTATAAAAATAGGGCATCATATCCTCATTATCTAAATTTGTAAAATAAATCATTTTTTGCACAAATAGGTGTTTGCCTAATTTCCAAATGCCATATATTCATTAATGGTATCCATAATATTACAAATATTGATATTATTTATTAGACTTCTAATATTGATTAATCACTTAACTTTTCAGACAATTATGTTTTATTGCTCATTGTCACCTACAAATAATGTTATTTTACGAAGTGTGGGTTATACTTCTTATTTACATAAATAACTTTACTTTAAAAATAGTTTCACCCTAACTAATTTTCGTCCACAAATAGTGTTATTTATGAAGAGTGGGTGATCGAGATTAAAAAACATTTTTCAGCCAATATCCAATCTATTGTAAACGATGTCATAAACCAAAAATCTTTGATATTAGAAAATATAGTGTATTGATGCACAAAACTGTATTTTCACATAACAAAATATTACTTGGGACCTGGATAATAGGGCTGCGCAATAAAAGGGTTGGAAAAGTTTTTTTCTCTGCAAATTCAAATTTTGATATATTATCAATATGAATAGAAAAAAAGATTGTTTTCCTAAACTCACCACTAACCATGATTTTTTCATTTGGTAACACTGATTCCCTTAATTTTTTTCTGATAGTCAGAGTAACGATTCATTTATTGACAGCTATAATTAAATAAATAAGCATTATTTTGCCTTGTGCATGAGCGATTGCTTTATTTAATTCATAATAGTTGGAGAAGTCCGTTCAAAGGATTCTCAATGAAATGATTCGAGGCCTATCTGAGACGGTTTTTGTTTTTAAGAATGAATTATTCTCACTAAATTGATGTAAACATCTCAACAGACGGAATTGGAGGATACTTTATTATAAAAAACTTCTTTTAATAATTATTTCTTCTCCTCTTCTTTCAACCAATCGCGTTTAAAAATCCCAACCTTTTTTATTCTTAGTTATTATCCAATGGGCAGATATATACCTATCTTCACATTATTCCACGAATCCATACTGTGACGGTCGAGTACTTGATATTCAATATCTTTAGCAAGTCTCTGATGCCAGCTTTGACACAATCTGAAAGATAAAATGTTGTTTGATACATCCAGAGCCATTTTCCTGAAGGATGCAACCCTAGTCCATCGCTTCAAAAAGGCATCAAAGTTGTGTTCGTTGAGTTTGGATTAATTATGTGGTAAAGGCCTATGGCCTTCAAACGTGTCTGAGTTACTTCCCATTACAAAAATATGAGCCTTGTTCCGCAAGGAACTCAATGAAAATTCCCCTGCAGAGGATAAATTCAAAATGGAACAAGTTGAATTATTTTAACAATTACTTTGAATATTCTGTATGAATAGAAATCAAATAACATAAAAAACGTCATTTACGTCATACGTCTATTATGTTTGGAGTTAAAAGAAGTCTTTCGTCGGCAAAAGTATATCAATGATTTAGGTAATTTTGTGATTTTAAAAAGCTACTATATAATATTTAGTTCTCTCTCTCTTCCTTCCTTAGGCTTTTTTATATTATTTACTTATTAATCCAATGTAAACATGCAATGAAAACTAGATATCAATAATATATTAGTGAATTAATATATAACATTATTATGAACAAGATCTAGCGTTACTTATTATTAAGTAAGATTAAAATATGATAACTTACTTTGCAAATAATAAAAACAATCAATATTTAAATGCAAAATGTTTTTAACATAATACTCCTGCATTTAGTATCGATATACTACACTACACCATAAAGACACCACTTGAATTGAATTTTACCTACTCTTAATGAGCCCTTATCTTTCCCTAGAGAGATTATTCAGAGATATTACTCTAACGAAAAAATGAAAACAACTAGATTAAGAATTATAATTCAGTATCGTCATGATGGAAATATTTAGCTATACCAAGTTAATTGTCATTTTTTTTGCTTTTGCTTATTTCTGATGTTTATACAAGTACAAGCAATTTGAATACGTAAGTCGCTCATAAAATAGATAAATTAGCAATTATATTTATAAATGTAAAAGGATTTACATTTCTGTCAAGTTCTCATATGTAAGACGAAAAATAACTGATAAAAGTGTACTAGATCCAATTAGAAATATAAAACTATTTACATAGTCGAAACAACTTTTTATTTTTGATAAATGTCAAGACAAATATTGAATATTGAAAAATATAGCAATCATTGAGGTTACTGTGGACTGATCATTAAACTTTGACTTGGAATGTATAAATGACCTAATACTCAACAAAATATATGTGACAATAAACAAGTGTGGCGGGGTTCCATATTGGGTTGTCTACCTTTCATGGAACATTGGGTTTTGAGTGACACAATTATGACATATTGGGGTTGAAAGATCAGAGTCACTTTGTCCTCTGGTTCCTTTCGTTATAATGATTTGGGGTTGAACTAACCACTAGGTGACCATATGTCACTTAATCCCTAGCTGCATGCATATACTGTAACTCGTATAAATGTCTCTAATATAAGAGTTTGAAAGAAGAACTCAAATAAAGATTCATTTCCGAATATAGAAAGGATATAAAACCTTAGTAGTTAAAACAGGTATGATTTATCGGGTTACCAGCCTGAGGTATGAAGGGAAAAAGTAACTGTTGATGCATCTATGGCCATGAAAAAAAAGTTGTTCTTGCAAACTGACCAATAAACAATAGTGAAAATCCATTTATCGTCAGACATGAGCAAAAAATTAGAGGCATCATCCATACTAATTTCCTTCTCTTGAATTGGTGACATCATGCAATTAACTATGACACAATAATCATAACAACAATTAATCATAATTTTTTCTTTATTTTTATATCAGGAACACTTGAACGCTTAATAATTTTGTTCTTTCCCTTTCACTATTAAAAATATTAGGCTTGTGAATGGCCATCTTCTTGTCATACTGCCGTATAGACTTCTTTTTTTATCGATTTTTATTCCCCAATCTATAACTGCTTGTTCATTTTCAATCTCAGGTCGGTGGAGCGGTAAATAATACCAAATATTTTTATTGTTTAATCAATACTGTTATTGTTTTAAATCGTTGGAATGCAACGTTCTACTATTTTTACGAATTATAACTCTTCTGTTATCTTTTTTTAAAGCTAGAAATAGCTGTATACAGTAGGCCTTTAATCCAAGTTTCTCCTATTATAGAATACTGTAAATTTTTCCTATAGCACTTACGACTCCTAAGACGACCTAAGGAAATCCAGAAATCCTCTTAAACTTAATGTAATTATCGATTATTTGACTTTTTCCGTAAAAAGTAGAAACCTTACATGGATCACAATATGTTATTATAGAAAACAAATATATTTTCCATTTCAATCATTTTAGTTATTCAGAGAAAATACCCCTACAAATATATTAATGGACATTGAAATTTAAAGTAAATTTCCGAATTCAAAAGTAACTTTAAAACCGTATATAATATTGAAAAAAGCTATTACAAAGAAAATAATTGATTATGTATATAACTAACTCATTTAAAATAAATTTGAATGAAAGATAATTCATAATAACGAAGATATACATTAAGAAAATCTTAGGAAATTAATTTTGGGGAAATGATTACAAAACCTAATGAAGACACTTTTCCTAAGCTGATATTTGCTTCTTTTAAAATGTTTACAAAATCTAAAATACTTGTCCTGCTGCTGGAGCAGGACAGATAAAAATGTACAAAGGTATCTGAATAAACCGAGAAGAATATTTCACATTCGGAGTCTTCATAGAGAAGGCTGAGTATTCTGCAACATTCGATATAAAAATGGTTATGTTGTTAAACTTGCGTATATGTACGATTGCCACACAAACCTACTTATATATTAACTGGATACACAACGGAGAAGAAATATTCAGGCCACTTAAAGAGCTCTACGACTACTGACATGAGTAAAGAATGACATCTCAATATATACAGACAATGCCTTGGCCACCCTCGAGTCAGTCTCCTCCCTTCCAGAAAGACACCACATTTCCATCCCTCGTCTTCGAAAGGAGTCCTACCCCTCGTTTTCGTTATAGGATTACCATGCCTAACCTTCCTGAGAGGAACCCCTTCCCTCGTCTTCGATCATATTTTTTGCCTTGGTATTTCCAATTGAATTTTTGTGACTTTGTTAGTGTTTGATGGTAATTGAGTCCCTGACTCCGACATTGTTCAACATTTTTTACGCAATGGCTTCAAACATTTGTATATATGCAATGTTTGATTGAAAGTGTTCTAATTTCATTTACATTTTTTGAAGTATTCAGGCCCACATCCAACGACTTAAATTTAATTATAGGTTCTCAATATGTCTCAGCATCGAATCCAGTTAATTAAATTATTTCTTTAAAGGGAGTTCTATAAATAATGTTGATGCATTTTAAACGTTTATAATGGTGCATTTTCTGTATTTGTATGACTATTGTGAACAGTAAAAAAGATTCTAACTAAATTAACGTCTTACATATGTTCCAATATCAATACAAAAATTAACTCATCAAAAAAATTAATCTCCAAAGCTATGAAATATAAAACAAAATCTATATAAGATATTTTTAATTATTATTTTTGCGTGTATAAGGCAGTAATTTTTATTCAATATATATCCAATGAATGGATATTCTTATATCTACCTCATTATCGCTCTTTTTGCACCCACTTTATATCATCCATAAATAAATTATGCCAGATATATTTTTATCAAAAAAATACAGAGCTTAATTAAAGTTTTACATGGAGCTTGGTAGGCCCACTTATTATCATTTTGTTATTCATAGTATTCATGTAGGGGATTAAGCACGTCTATCTTAATTTGAAACATGGATGTAGCACTTATTACATGAGATAATCCTTGTCAAAAATATGATTTTATAATAAACTAGCGAATGTTACCCGCGCTGCCCGGGATTTTCCAACTTGACAATAGTCTGGAATTGAAAAAAAATCACACGAATAATTTTAGTGATGTCATCGCATGTGATTTTTCAAATTAAAATAAGTTCCTTAAAAAGTCGTCATTGGGTCTTCATCGCCATTTTTTTTTCCGTTTTGTATTACTTAGGCTTGGTATTAAGCCTCGTAAAAAGAAGAAATCCCACGACCAATTTCTGTGATGTCATCACATGTGACTTTTCATATTAAAATAAGTTCCTTCAACAGTTGTCATTCGGTCTTCATTGCCATTTTTCCGTTTTTTTATTCTTACGGCTGAGTATTTAAACATCGCACAAAGAAGATATCACACGAATAATTTCAGTGAAATCATCGCATGTGACTTTTCATATTAAAACCAGTTCCTTAAAAAGTTGTCATAGCTCTTCATTGCCATTTTTTCCGTTTTGTATTCCTTACGGCTGAGTATTTAAACACTGTAAAAAATCACTCGAATAATTTCAGTGATGTCATTGCATGTGACTTTTCATTTTAAATTAGTTTCTTAAAAAGTTATACTTGGGTCTTCATTGCCATTTTTTCCGTTTTTTTGTTCCTTAAGGCTGGGAATTTAAACATCGTAAAAAGAGTTATTTTTAAGTCATTTCATAGAGTGCCTATGTTATTTTCTTATGAAAAGTAGTTCCTTCAAAAGTCGTCATTGCCATTTTTTCCGTTTTCTATTCCTTAAGGTTGGGTATTGATATCACTCTCCATCTCTTTGCATTATTAAAATTTGAATAGCACCATGTTGCATAAAAAAAGTGGTTATTTTCCACAAAACCTAAATTTGGGGGAAAGACAGGGATAGAAAAAAACTTCTTTTAAGTGATCATGTAAAAAACGAATTTTCAGTAACACCCAATAATTAAAAACACGTCTTACTACCTTATAATCATCCACAGATTCCTTGGTCAAAATCTAACTTGGCAATTGTAAAAATCGGCAAAAAACGTTTTGACGAATAAAATAAGTATGGCGATGACGAATTTTCCGGGAGTTGACAACCCCACTAAAACACTCTCTGATCTCTCAAAACTATTCACTGAATTTTTTTTCAAGATCGAATGACCTGTTCGGGAGATACAGGGAAACGAACGAACGTACGGAATTTTTATTTATTAGTATAAGATAACCCTAATAATGTAAAAAAGTAAGGCCTCATTTTTTGACAAAATTTTCCCTTAAAATAGCTCTATCAATGGATATTGGGACCCTAAAAGTCTGCTCCACATGGTGGTGAAACAATTAGTAGTCTTGAGAATAAAAAAAGGACATCCTGCTATAAATGTCCTGTGATGTCGTCACCCTCTTGTAATGTTTCAACTAAAAGCAGGTCCTTAAATGACGCATCTAGCTATTGCCATTTCTCCCTTTTTCTATTCCTTAAAACATGGTATTTAGACTTCGACTTCGGATAACACGTCTTTTTTTGTATTTCTCCAACATTGTTTTCCCTTTTATATTCAATCTATTGTGCATGTAGTTATTTTATAGGTTGGTGGAAAGATACAAAGAGTTGTTTTAAAGCCGATATTATACTGATGGTTTTTTTCTGGTTAGTATTTAAAAAATATGTTATCGTTTAATAAAATACAGAATAAGACATATAATGCACGAATAATTACATATAACGTTTATGATGTCTGAACAGCTACTACACCTTATTTCAAAATGACGGTCCACAATAAATACATAAAATAATGGAAGATATATATCAATTTGTATTCAATACAAAACTTAGATGCATTTTTAAAACACTCTTGATTTCTTATATTAGAATTTTGAGCTTTTAGGATAAAATGTGATGTACATGTAATAATACTCTTTATTTTGGAAATATCAAAATGTTTTGTGATGTTACTTATAATTATTTTCTAAGTAAACAATTATGGAAACAATATTTATTGGCATTCCTATTTGCTTTTTTTATTATTTTCGACTTTCACTATTGCTGCGCTGTAAGCACTTTAGATACAAATATATGCAATTTGCTTGACATTGATAAATAGGCAATAAAAATTCATCAATCTTACATCTAACATTCGCTTTTTATTGTATTTCTTCCTTCTTTTATTATCAAAAGTTATTTTATCGTAAGAGACGTATCATCTTTTTTAATGTTTATTCTTTAATGACGTCGTGAGGTAAATTTAATTATTTTTTTCTTCACTACTATACAAATAAATAACCAGAACTAAACAGTTGATCCGCCAGATCATTACTAAATTGATCAAATATTTTAACACGCTAATTGCAAAAAAATATGATCTCACGTTTTTATACTCTCCAATTTGCATATTGAACTCTGCATATTTATATGCACTATTTGGAAAATGACTAATCATTATAAAGTTTATTTATTTAACAAAAAAATATTTGGATTCATTAACTGTCTAATCAACGTAAGAAGAAGGATTAGGCTCACTTTTTAATATCTCCCTAAAAATACTTTAGGATCAGACATTGTAGTGGACTTGGGAATGCTTAGTCCGAGTTTAGACTAATATAAAAACATATTTTCTGAAGATCAGCATTACCTTTTATTCTGATATTTTTTTTTGATTCATTAATCATTTATTACAAAAGGCTTGAAAAGATGGGGTTTCGTTGATATACTGGAAAGCTAATGTTAATTAATGTACGTACCTAATTAGTGTGTCAGTTTACTGTTTTTAGCACCTTTTAATATTGAAAAATAAGATAAACTAAAGTTATAAATATAAATGGATGCACTACCCTTAAAGTAAATACTCAATTCATTTGTTAGAAATGCATGATTTTAGAAAAGCAAATCAATATTTGTAAAAAAATTATTTTATCTTCCAATATTTCTTTCATGTGACTGAACAATATATATTTGAAAGTACAAAAAATATGCTAACTAATTCTAAGAGTACATAAGCGATGCTTCATCTAGATCCCACGTTTAAAAAGGGATGAAATGTGTTTGAGGTCATCATCAGGTGGTACCTTGCAGGTTAGAGGGATTAAAACATAGATATATTAATATATATATTCACTTTAATATCAGAGAATGGTGGACCGAATGATGGAGGTGATGGATTGGTTCCCTTGACCACGAGCATAATCCGAAGCCAATATTCATTTTACCCTATTGTGTTGGATTTTTTTATGATCCTCAAAAATCTTTGTTTTTAATAACTCTCTTTTGTTTAATATTTACCTCAGGTGCTTGTTTTTATTATTGTTCTTAGTTTGCGTCAACTCCCTCCCTTTTTATTATTGTAAATCATCCCTTTTAAACTGTCCTGAAAAAACGCACATCAGAAGACGCAGTTTTAAGTTTTATAGTTCAAGTTCATTCGAACCTAATAATATTTTCAAAATTTATTTTATATGCGTATAGAAAAAGTGAAAATAAAAATTAAGTAAAAAAAAATCAGAGAAACATCATTCAGCTGTCGCCTGTGTCCAATATAAACAAAGTAATTTGTGCTACGTCATCGTAAGTTGATCATAAATATAGAAAGATTTGTTTATATTGGGCAATATGACGTATATTTTTGAAGAATTCAATAAGTTCTTTATGGTCTTCCTGCAGGGATCCTCATCATCAAGTACTTATCTTCTCCCTGCAGGTTAAAGGAATTAAAACCCGTCTACCTGCAGGGAGCATCATCTTTGCTAATATCTTTTGACGCTACAAGAATATTTTTTGCATCTATATATACTTGTTTTATTATCGAAAAAATTTGATCCCAAGCCACGACTGCTTCACCATTTCTCCTCACTTCGTTCCTCTTCCATTCCCTATAAGTTAACTAAACTTAAATGGGGGATTGAAAACTGGTCCAGAGCGTGACCAAATAATTGGGTGATATATATATATAATTTATATATATATATATATATATATATATATATGATGTCTGTGTATTTTTGTTTACAGTCCATGAAAAAAGTCTAGGTAAGCTTTTTTTGTAAGTGAAAGCAATAAACACTTACTTTTTTCAAGCCACGGAAGACTTTATTTAACACAAAACGTTATTGAATTATTCTAGAGAAATTAATTTCATAATAGTATCCATCATTATGAGAGCAACCTTACGTGTTCTAAATTTATAAATATAACATTATCCATTTCGTCAAAATAAATAATCTTTATATGGACTTTATATAAAAGCAGACAAATGAATTTTTAGATTCAAATGAAACTAGGATTCCTTAAGCAGGTGATTTTTTTAAGATCCAATATTATTTTATCCTTATTAAAATAGTTGTTATAATTAAAGCAAAGACAGTAAATCACCTTTCCTATAAAAATTTGGACTCTCTGCACTTTTGAACAATAAGATCAATCGGTTAACTTGACCAATTGAATCAAATCTGAATAAAATAACTGGACATTTTGTGAAAAGGGGTTGGGATACAAAAGAGATAACATAAGATGGAAGACAATCGTGGATTATAAAGCATACTAGTAAATATAAAAGAGTACTTTTAGTCCACATTAATCGATAGCAAGCACCAAAACCTGCAAATAAGTTTATAAAAAGCCTGTTCTTTAAGGGTTTCATTGTTTTTATAGATCGTTGTATTGAATCATTCATTATTAATGGGTCATTCATTCAAAATAAAGTTAACTATTATTGACTAACTAAAAAATACTTTTGTTTCAAATATTATAATTCCATTAAATTGCCAAGAAAAATTGGCACATTGGAATATATAAAAGAATATAAATGAATTGTTTCTTGCTCAATTTCTTCTCTGTTCTTTACAAATATACCTATAGATGACTTACTAAAGACATTAAGAGGAAGGAGGAGTTGAAGCAGACTTTTTCATACTGAAAGGATCAATATATGAAATATTTTGTATGTTTACTCATTTAAAAATATTGAAATATTTTTCTATTTGGCTTTCATTGTATTAAAAGGGAGTGAAAAGAAAGCCAAGTTTATAAGTCTTGACATATCATTATCCTTTGAGAAGACTTTTTATTTCTTTGGTCCTCTCATTCTCTTATTGAAAATGTCAGTATATACATTTATTTATAACTATTTTTTTATTAATATGGTACACGACTCCAAAAAAATGATATTCGGATGACGTTGAATAAAACCAAAGTAGTTTGCTGCAAATTGTCATTCCCTTAAAACTAAAGTCTAGAATGCCCGTGGAATATTCTTCAAAATATACTCTGTCTCTTGATGAAATACTCCAGACGAATGGTTTTGTACATTTACTTTTTTAGAAGACATCAGGTATTTGATTTTAATTATCAATTAGATCAATGAAACCTTTTGCAGTTGAATGTTTTTAAATATCTATTGCGAAGATGTAAAAGAAGATTATTTATTTAAAAAATGCAGTTTATGTCGCTTGGGTAAAAGAAAAATATATTGTTTTCAGTAATATTACTTATAGAAATAACAAAGATAATATTTGTTTATTGAGGCTCAAAACATTTTATATGACATAATTACATATGCAATATGTATATATATTTTTCTGGTGATAATAATAACGACGTGCGCCATCAAAAATATTAATTACTCTAAATATTGAAACTACCATAGGTCTCTAATATGTCTATATTGTTTTATTTCATTTTTTATAAGCAGGGTCAGCTATTACAAACGAATATGATTAAACAACTCAGTTAACATCCGTAGTAGAGTTTTAATATTAAAAAGTACCACTTTTAGTCGTTTGTTTATATAAGTCATGATTTTGCAAACCCACCAATAAACTTGGTTTATTTCATTTGGTAACACTATTTTAATTATTTATTTACTGATATTAGCCAACTACATAATCATTCTTTATTTTATTGTATCGCTTGATTCAATTTTTGATAACAGGTGGAATAGAAAAGACTACTTTTTTAGAAATGAGTAAGGGCATGGAAATTGGCCCATGTAGTCGATGCAATCAATATGTTTAAGGATGAATTTCTTCTCTTGGAATTGATTTTCACTCCTCAAGCGAGCTAATTGATGCTTTATTTCATAAAACCATTTAAAAAAAATCTTCCCTCTCCTTTTCTTTCAATCAGTCAGGTTTAAAAACAGTACCTTTTTCTAATCCTTATGTGTCTTTTAAAATCAAAAAGCTAAAATACACCAATCTATTGATGTCAGTATAATATTTTTTTAATGTATAAATATCGAAGAAAGGTCCTTCCTCATTCATCAAAAAGGTAAATTTCTCCCTACGTTAGCTTGCTCTAATGTTGTACTCTCTCATAAAAAAGCTATGGAGAAAAGAAAACTTCTCCAATAGGACTGACATTCTTAAGGTTATCATCAATCAAGTAGTTTTTTCCTCCCCTTCTTCTATAGCTATGAGCTGAATAATAGATGTGACAACATATACGTGGTCAAAAAAATTACTGGGTGACAACTATGTGTGTGACAACTATTAAATATAACTAATCCATAGCTTGCTTTTACAAAAAAAAATGCATATTCGAAAACACAGTTTCATCATCAAATTATTCTATTTATCCGCCTTTTGCGACCACTTCTGCTGAGCCTCTTCTTGAATGACGGAAGACATTTGGACGAATTTCTACCCATTTCCCCTCCAATACGACCTTAAGCGCCTCCAATTTTTCTTCTTCTTCGTACACGCCTTCCTCTCCAGAATTGACTAAATTGAAATGTCCATGACACTCAAGTCAGAAGAGAGCGGCAACATATCCTAAGAACAGAAGTGCTCAAATAAACGCTGACATATTTCCTGAACTAATTTTGTTGTTTAAGATCGTGGCCCATCTTGTTGAAGGCAATACTATTTTATTTTTTTTTATTCAGGGAAGCACTTGCTTGTGCGTCATATCGAAGTCAAACTTTTGATTAACATTACTTCCTCTGGAATGAAAATTCAGTCGCGTCACTAAGAAGCTGTCGTTTCTAGAAGTTATAGAGCTTGAATCCAAAGTCCTCCTCGACTTTTCTTGTGGTTAACTCCATTATACAGAACCATTTTAAGGATCTCTTATTGTTGTTATAAATCTTGATTTGCGTAGCTTCTATCTGGTTTTTGCCACATACAGATATCGGATGTTCTGTCAGTGAAGTAGTTTATTTCTTTAAAACACTGAATTGTTTATGAGACATTTGATTTCGACAGCTTCTTGGACTAATTTCTTTGCATCTTTTGGTAGAGCGTTGCGATGGCTTCACGTTTTTCTATTTTAAGGATGAATGACGGAGTCTGCAAAAATAAATAAAACGGAAATACAAATACCTTTTTACAACATACAGTTGATAGTGAGTGGAAAATTATGGAATTTGATCCAATAAACATACGGATATATACTACCCCAATACATAATGTCACCCTATTACTAGGAACGTCTAACATAGCTTCACAAACAAGTTTATCATATCTATTAAATGTATCTTTGTGGTATTGAATCTACTGATTTCATAATTTTTGATATCTGGTATCTGGTTCGATGTAAGTATAAGAGATAAAGAATAATATAAAAGTATTAAAATTGATGCCTCACAAAACTTGAGATGTAGTTTTAATTATTTTTGCATGAGCACTTTTCAACGATTTTGCCTTAAACCGTTTAACTATTGTACCAATATAATCTTTTTTCAGTATTTACATTCGAGGCTGCCATCTCCCTCAATTCCATTTACCCCTTTTTGGTGCAACAAAAACACCATTTATTTCGAGGTACATCATACATAAATTATATTGACATACCCTTCACATTATCTAAAATAGACATTTTTGAAAATATTATCAATAATTCTTGTAAAATCATGGGGGAAAGTTAAATAAAATATTAAAGCTTGTAAATTTAATATCGGACTATTGTTGTTATAAAATTTAAATGCTCTTGATGTAGACTAATATTAAATAAATAACATCTGTTGTTTTTGAATTTCACCCAAAATATGTGTTAAAAATTGTTTTAAGATGATTTATAACTTCTGGGACATTTCAAAGAGAAACGCTCAAACTTTTTTCCAGTAGCTTTGACTATTTTGACCCACAAATAATGAAGTGATCTAATTCTCCTAAAAGTAGAAAAATTAAAGTTTTTTTTCATGAACAAATTACATTTGATTGTCATTAATTGAATATATTTGTACATTAGGGCTGTTCTTATTTTTCAAATATTTGAAATGTTAGAACATTATGGATTTTCTGTTTCTTGGTGATAAAAGAAGACGACATACAAAGTTTGAACAAAATCGGTCAACATTACGAGGTCGCTCAACGAGGTCAAAGTTTTAAAAATTTAGTAAAAATATAGTATTCCGCAAATTTCTTGAAAATGGTGGACGTTACAGACTTCAATAATAATCACTAATTTAAAGAAAATCTAATTTACTACCAGAAATATGTTTGATGTTTTTTATAAACAAAGTTTTCAGTAAAAACAAAGAAAAAATGGAGTGTTTAATGCTAGCATATTTCATAGCTTTTTTGTATCAATTAACTTCACTCGCCTGTAGAAGATGACTTGTTCGCTTCAGAGTAAAATAGTATTTTTAAGTTTAGTAAACCTTTGGATGATAAATCCAAAAATGACCTTGGTGCATTCTATCAATTCAGAATTCAGTACAATCTGAGTTTACATCATATGACTCAGAGCCTGTATTGACCTATAAGAAATCGATTATGAAAAAATTATTAAAAATGTGTTTCTTAGATTTACGTCAAGGTATCCTCTCAAAATTTTACTTTGTCTCTGACGCATTTATAATCCATTATATGCGTCATTTTATACGCGAGATATGTTTTTTTAAATGTACATATAACTCTCTATTTATTAAATTGACATGATTTAGTATACCAAAATATTAAGCTGGTTTACCAAGCTTTCATTTGATATGTTTGGTGTTCTAAAAATCGCTATACTTTAAGAGAAATGAGCAAATACATTTTTGCACGTACTCTCCCAAAAAATGATCTTTTGATATGAGAATATACAATTACCACTTGGTAATTTCTGTTACTGTTACCTGGATAGAAAGAGAAAGAAAAAGGGAAGGGAGAGAGTATTTTGCCTCACTTCTCTCGTTTCTCTTTTTTCTTTCTTTTTCTATCCAGGTAACAGTAACAGTAGTTACCAAGTGGATATTGTATATATCATATCAAAGATCAATTTTTGGAGGAGTACGTGCAAAAGGTATTGTTATTTATATTAAAGTTATTGCGATAGATGCACCAGGTCCTTTTTGGATTTTTAATTCAAAGGTTACTAAACTTTAAAATACGATTTTACTTGAAGCGAACAAGTCATCTTCTATAGGCGAGTGAAGGTTAATTGATACAAAAAAGCTATGAATATGCTAACGACACACTCCATTTTTCTTTGTTTTTACTGAAAAAATTTTTTTTATAAAAAAAATCAAACCATACGTCTGGTAGTAAATTAGATTCTTTTAAATTAGTGTTTATTATTGAAGTCTGAACGTCACCATTTTCAAGAAATTGTGGAAAAAACTATTTTTTACTAAATTTTTAAAAAACTTGACCTCGTTGAGCGACCTGTAATGTTGACCAATTTTGTTCAACCTTGTATTTCGTCTTCTTGTATCACCAAGGAAGCAGAATATCTACATGTTGCTAACATTTCAAACATTTGAAAAATGAAACAGCCCCAGTGTACATATACTATGAAAAATATTTGTTAAATGTCCTGTTGAATTTGAGTATTTCTTTTCCTATTAAGGGGGTGTCTGACATAATTTATAGTCCAAAAAATATAAAAAATCCTTAAGAAAATATTTAAATGAACCTTAGACTAAAAATGGCTCAATCATAAAAATAGATAGAAAAGTATTGTCAATGACATTCAATCTAGATAAAATATATGGAACACATCTTGCTACATTAAAAATAATCAGTTTTCCTCCTCTAAGCGTTACAAAGAAGAACATTTGTTGAACACACACAATTGCAAAAAAATAAGTTGTTTCATTTGTGTTACCTTTAAACATAGTTATCAATTGGAGGGAAAATTATATTTATTTAATATAATTACTAATGAGTATCAAAAATAAACTATGGTCTAATTGAACGTTCAACTCCAGTAAAAAACCAATATATATATAAACAAAATAATAAGCGAATATATGGGGAACTTTAGACAAGGAGACGAACTAAACCTTAAGACCATTGTGGCTGAGTGGGACAAATTTCGGAAGAGTTCATGATCAACTCCTGCAAGACCTTATGAAGTCGTTTGCAGGCTGTTAATTAAGCAATGGTAGACAATTGAGTGAAACATGCATGGCAAGTTTTTCTTTAAATTTTAGAAACTTCTAATTTTTATATTATTAAAATTATGGTATTTTTGGTTTATTTCTTTAGCTTCCGCTTCAGTCCACGTTTTGCTAAGGAACCCTTGTATAGTGTGAAATAAAAATGGCGAAAGAAAGTTCGTCACTCATCTTCAAACAAACACACACAAAATACCCTTGCGGTTGGGTGCAACGCACCGCAATGCATCAGTTTAAAGTTCATATTTGTGTCCAAATTGCATTTTTATAATTATGTATTTTTGCATCATATTCCGCATGTACATTTTTAACCCTAAGATGTATTTTAGAAGATGGTAAAACATGAATTGTGGTACATGAATTACAAATTTCTTCCTTAATAATTAACATATCTATATATATATTCAAATGTTTATTAATTCGGCTCGATCTACTGCCAAAATTAGTGAAAATTTACCAAAATCAGAATGGAAGTTTGAGAGAGGGATATATTATTTCTTACCTGTAAACTTAAAGATCATTTTGTCAAATGAATTATGGAGACCCTTTCTATTATAATGTTTCTTTTGTTCATTTTTACAATCCAGTACTAATTTGTGGCATTATTTCATTTATTATTATATTTTGGGGTTTTTAATTTATGGCTTGAATTTCCCCTTAATACTAAACATTTTATCCAAAAAATATATTTATTATTATCAAAAGGTCAAAATTGTTAATTAAAAATTAGAAAAAAGATAGTATGTAAATCATTTTATGTTTTATTAGGAATACTTATTAAAACTATTGATTGATTACAGACGGGGTGGAATCTAGCAAAATAAGCGTCTTTTAGGCTGAGAATAAAGTTCCAATTTACAGTCAAGGATTAAGGTAATATAGTAATCAATTATTAATATTAAAATTAACTATTTTAAAAGTTATTACAAAATACAATTGTTGAAGATATATACATATATATATATATATATATGGTGAATTCCACAATTAGGGTTCCCCTAAGTGGTCCATAACCACTATTTTTGAAACTTTACTAATCATCTTTTTTGTTTTCCTGCAGGTGATATTATGTCTGGGACATCTAAAAATATGTTCGGCTAACCTTAATGGGCATTAATTGACGAGTTAATTGAGATTTATACAAATTAGCTTAAATTGTCATACATTGTGTTTTGATGATCTTATTGCGTCCGTAAAAGTTGAGGTACATCCTCCATCTCTGTCCGTCATCTAAGGCTTGCTCGGACTGTCCTTCCGTATCACTGTCTGTCTATCGGTGTGTTCCATGCAACCTAAAAGTCCTAAAATTCTTGGATGGAAAGTTACATTTTTTTTCGTTGCATTTTTTAGCCACAGTCTCGTTCATAATGCCTGGAGGGCGGCCTCGAACTCCGAGTGCTGATGAGAAGGAAGAAAAGAGGACATGCAACATTGCATTTCAAACAACTATGTTTCAATTCATTTATAGATGGTCTATGTTCTTCGCACACGAACGTCAAATTCGCATTGAAGATGCCGTGGAAAACTGCAAATGTCTGAAGCTGGATTTCCCACCATACGATCACTACGTCGATCTTGTGGAAGGGATGCTTTGTCCCGAAGAAACTCGGTCACGCGCTTGCCTCAAAGAGGAGTGCGACAAATGCGGTCCCGAAACTCTCAACGACACAATTTTCCTTGAATGGATTGCAGAACAACCTTCTGCCGTTTTCAAGTATCGGTCGGTAGAAAAAGACGAAAATGGAAGACTTGGAGTTCAAGTGAAAAGTGGGAGTCCAGCGCAGTTCGCTGAGCACTTCAAGAAGAAGATTCGTGGTTTTGCTCGCCATCGGTTTGTTGCTAAGAACCAGAAGGACGCCTTGAATCATCATCTCAAAGATTTGGATCTGGACTCCCTAGTCATTATTTCTGACTACGCCGAGAAGTACGCAGCGAAGGAGTTCGAGGAGGTTCAGAGTCTTCACTGGGGAGGCAGTGCTCTCATCACCATCTTCACATCTGTGGCTCTGTTTCACGCATGGGACCAAACCAATTGCACATGGAAGAAAGTGAAGGTCTACTTCAGTTTCTTTTCAGAGAGGCCCGAACAAGATCATTACATGGCCTCTCACTGTCTTGAGCGCATTGTAAAATGGATCAACCAAAAATTCCGCCTAACCTTCAAGGCAATCACTTTTTGTTCAGACAAATGCGCCGGACAGTTTTGCAATCGGAAGGTGTTTGGGGCCATTGCCCAGTCGAGACGTCACCTCTGTGTGAATCACAACATCTCGGATCCACTGTGCCCTGACTGTCCTCTAGTCACCATTCATTTTTCCTGCGCAGGTCATGGCAAATGCGAGGTGGATCATGTCGGTGCTCTCTCCAAAACAAGCTTCCGCAAAGAAGAGTTAAAAGGCAAGCCTCTTCGGAAGATCACCGACATTGACACTCATGTGCAGACCCACCTTAATTTTGTCAACCTTGAAAAGACGCAGGCAGGACAAGAGGACAAAAATGGGTTCTTTTACAGTGGATTCCATGGAGAAGTGGTTGCCCCAGAAAGCGTCTCAGTGTCTCAGGCAGATTGGGAGAGGGTTGATGGGACACGTGACCTCCACCAGCTTCACACCACCACTACTCCTGGCGAGCTTCTCACTAGAGAGTCTTCATGTTTTTCCTGCCCCGAGTGCTTTGAACGCAAGTATGAGGATTGTCGACGAACGGAGGAGCTTGGGCCTGTCCACAAAGTCATGGTTTCTCCCATCTCTACTACCGTTGCGATTGCTCGGGCCGCCACTAGAACGCGCTCTGGACAAAGCCGTCATCGTGCGCAGCTGGCCAACATGGCCACTTCCGGTTCCGTCATTGCAGTGAGCCGTGGACAGTACGATGAACTGGAATTCGTTCAAGTCATCAAATCTTGTGGTGAGCTTCGTGACCCAAACCTACTCAAAGGAAAAATCTTGAATGATATTGAGGGTTTGTCTAATTGTTTTTCAATTACCGGGGCTAAAATATTGACCTTTGATTCGTCATTCATTCGATCACCGCCTCTTCATTTTGTAACATCGTCAGTATTGCGAAAAGGGAAACAAATGAATGTTCTAAAAATTATCGATTGCGAATTTGATGCTTTACTGAATGATTATCTCATGTAAATATATGGTTTCTCTTCTGTAAACCAATGCTAAATTTTCCTTGTTTTCATAGTGTGTGAGGTTTTCGTTTACAAATTTTGGTTTTGAGTGTGGTTTCGAATGTTAGGATGTTACAATCTAAGAAATTGAAAAAAAAATGTGAAAGGCAAAGAGGCTGAGTGACCTGTAAAGTCGCGTGCTGGTGCGACAAGTCGCGCACTAGTGCGACGAAAAAGACTTGGAAAAGACGTAGTGAGGCTTTTGGTCATATTAGATGAGAAATTTTCATTCATATTTCTAAAAAGAATCACTAAAACTTACATTTATTGCGAGGGTAGGCGATTTTCAAAAAAGGTCTAAAAAGGGAAAAATGTCTATAACTCATGATAAGCATTTTTGGTAGCAATATCAATTGTTTTTTAAGGAATAATTTTCTGAAAGACTAATTCTCATTTATACTTTAAATATAATTAAGATTCCGTCATGTAATGCTTCGGCAAAATATTTTTTCACATGGTAGACAGACTGAAGACAATTAATTTGGGTCTAAAAAGGGAAAAAGTCTATAACTGTCTACAACTTGGGATTCAAAAATTGAAAAGGGAAACATTGAATCTTTGGGTCTTTTTGGGCGCGATGTTTACCTAGTATTGTATACTAACAAACAAGATGAAAACTAGCCTTGCCACAGATCTTTTCGTGTAAAAAAATCTCAATTTTTAACTTGCCCCTTTAAAACTGCCAAATTTGCTCGTAAAACAGGCGGCTCAATACTTGCACTTAATTTTCTCATTTTTTAGTCTGAATTCATTTCTACATAGTGGTTATTTTTCTACCTCTTTACCCAATGTCCTAGTAGATATTTTCAGTCATAAAAGGTTCTTATATTTCATAAATTTTTCTCCAAGCATGTGAAATAGTGACTTGTTACATATTTGTTACATAGAAAATTACCGTTTATCTGTAGTCAAAACCGAGTATATTAGAGTAAAAATCCAGTTTTTCTAGTCTTTTTTTTCTCGTAAGACTGGAGGAACCTTCTTAATGATAGTTAAAAGTAATAAAGACAAAATTTGTTTCATTTTGGTCTGAATGTGAAGCAAATTAACTAATTTTCTATGCAATTACGAGGGGAACCCTGTTCGTGGAATCCACCATATATATAATATATATGATGTATATTTTAGTCAGTGACATATTTATTGGCATATATTCACATATGATGGTAAATGATAATTTGTTCATGTCAATGACATAATAATAATAAAACTTTGAAAGTTAGTACATGGGTATTTTTGTACGAAAAAATGTTTGAAAAATAATGCAAGCCCAGGTATTAGATGTATTTCTTTTTGTCATCATAAGGTTACAACTGCCATATTTTAAAACTCGCCCTCGGTGAACCATATATATATATATGTTATATATATATATATATATATTTACGACCTAATAACGAAAATATCAGAAATTATCAGAAAAAGTGGTAAATTGTTTTTCAAAGTACCTTCTAGTATGAAACATACCCTTTTGCATGCGCTCAAATCAATTATCGAAAGGTTTTTTCACTCCAATTGAGACACCTTCAAAACATGTTTTTTGAACCTTCAACAGTATCTTCCGGCGACGAAAATTGTTGACAGCCCATTATTTTCTTGATGTGAGGAATGTTTTTTAAAATACCAGTTTTTCATTGAACTATAAGATGGTGCTTCATTGCTGTGCAAAGATTTAAGTTACTCAATGTACTTTAGTAGTAATACTCCACATCAAAAACTGTTGAACAGGATTGCACGACAAATGTTCACAAGGTCAATCCGTTTTTTTCCAAAATTAATTTTCTAAGTCACTCTAAACAATAGAAATGATGGTCCCACGTCAAAACATTCTCTGTACAATTATGCTGAAAAACGGATCTAACTTATAAATGGAAATGCCATATTAAACCTGAAAAAACTTAGTGTAGGCAAGGTCAAAAATATGTATAGCAGCTTTCATATGCACAACTCTTTAGTCCGTATATATTTTATTTCAAAGTACGTTATTTTGGTGTATTGAATATATTAGTCATCTATTATAATATTTATGAAATAACCCGTAAAAAATAATAAAATAATAATAAGATATTATTGCTTTTAATGACTAAATAAGATCAACCTTAAGCAACTGATTCTTTTTTTAAATAGTCAATATTTTGAACAATATATTTATAAAACTAAAAAACACACTGTGAGTCTTTATGATCAACCAATGTAATGATTACTATCTACTCTGTCAAAGAAAACAAATAGGCTCAAACGTTTATCTCAATTCCGTGTTACGCGCTGTTTATTATTTATCTTCTTGTAATATATTTCTTAAGGGCATCATCTTAATTACATAGCACTGTGTTCTGTTTTTTGTTGTTTCTTCATTCATTTATCAGAGGGACACAGTTTGTTTTCATCTAAGGACCGAGTTGGACTTATAAGTGACTCAAAGAATTCAAGGTTATCCGCTCAATATTACTATTATTATTTTGTGAAATGACTGCTAACATACAATTACGTTTTTTTTTGTGGATGTTAACAAGATATTACATTCATTCTTAGCGAATGGTGTTGCTTTCATTATGAAGAATTTAAAACACAATTTAACCTTATTTTATTACTTAAAGATTAGTGGAATAAGTTATTTTTATAAGCTTGATTGATTCATAGAAAAGGAGAAGGAATGATATAAAAAGCAATTAACATTATTAATTAAAATATCACTGCACTTATATTTGCCAAATCCTTCATATTAGTTAGTCTATTATAATTAAATCAAAAGCATGGAACAGAAGTACTGCTATCAAACTTATAAAATCGTGCTTTGTATGCAAATAATATAAGCTGAGTTTATGCAAAATAAACGCATTCACACACATCAAATTTCTTCCTCAAGCTAAGATAATACATGGCCAATATTATCATGCATATTTTATGTCAGTGATTGCTAAAAGTAATCAAAACATCCTATAATGCTCTTTCATATCATCACGTATGTAACTCACTCAAATAAAATAAATAAATATAAAATATATTTATATAATATATATATATATATATATATATATATATAAAGGGTATGAAAACAAAACGTGACTCTTAAATAAGGCTAATTTTCTCAAAAAATTACAAAGTTGGGAGCTTAAATTTTTGACATTCCGATTTATTAGCCTTTTTTGCATAAATGATCAATAATAAACAATCGTTAATTCTCAAAAATGATGAGCGTAAAGGGAAAAGGATCTTGACGCCGAAATTGAGGTTTCAAAGATCATGGACGTTGTCAAGTGAACCAGGAGCCTCGTTTTCAAGGTTGCCAAGATGAAAAAGGACGGGGAAGGCCTCGATAAGAAAGCAGGAGGTGGTGGCCACAATTTAAAGAGGACTCCCGATTTCCTGGAGAGACTGGAGAAGAAGATCAAGGAGGACCCCACAAAATCCATGAACCGCCTCTCCAATGACTTCTCATGGACCCCATGACCATCAACCAGGGAGTGAAGTAGGATCGGGGGTTAACCTCATACACGAGGACTCTGAGGCACTTGTTGACGGAGGATATGAAGAGGAAAAGGCTCACAAGATGCAAGAAAGTCTTCACTTGGTTGAAGGGTAATGGCTCCGTTGTGAAAATCTTCTGCGACAAGAAGATTTTCACTGTGGACCTAGTCTACAACAGGAGGAATGACCGGTGGCTTGGGGAAACAACAGAATAGGTACAGGGGGTGTACCGTACAAAACAGCCGGCGCAGACAATGGTCCTGGGAGTCGTGGTGTCAGACGGGAAGAAGATGCCTCCCTTCTTTTTCAAGGCCAGGGAGAAGATTCGTAAGGAGACTTACTACAAGGTCCTCAGGTACACAGTTTTGCCATGGCTGAAGGCCAATTACCCCGAGGGAAACTATGTGTGGACGGAGGATGGTAATCCTTCACACACGTCGGACCTGTGCCAGAAGTTCTGTACCGCCAACATGCTCATTTTTGGCCGAAAGACATGTGGCCCTCCTCCTCACCGGATCTGAATCCTTTGGACTTCGCGGTTTGGCGAATTGGAGAGGAAGACAAACAGGACTCCTCATTCAAATATGGATGCTCTAAAGGCCACCATCAGGACCGAGTGGGACAACATGTTGGAGGAGCTCCTCATCAACTCCTGCAAGGCTTTTCGGCGCCGTGTGTAAGCTGTAATTGAAGCTGAAGGAAGCTACATTGAGTGAGAGTGTTCACAAAGGCCCTGGCCTATAATTGTTGTTAAAATAATAATTATTATTTAATTAAATGAAATTATATTACTACTTTTCTAAATTGTCTCTCGAGTCCACGTTTTGCTTATATACCCTGTATATATGTTATATATATATATATATATATATATATATATACTATATATATATATAATGGTAATTGATTAAAACATTTTACGTATGATACGAAATTGACTGGTAGTGATGCGTTATAACATCTTAATTTGTATAAGATTAGTTTTACTGTAGTTGTTTAAATATTTTTTTTTTGGTTCGGACCTATAAGTAAATCTTTTCGCTTTGAGCAAAATATATTTGAAAGTAGTTATAATATTTTCACAATAGAAGGACATTCGACCAGAAAATGTGATAAAGTTTTAAGTCTATCTTTGCACAAGGAGCACATCCATTCTGATAAAGACCGTCCATATATATTTCAAAGAAAAAGAGTTTTGAAAATTATCCTGTATTATATCCAATAAATCGAAGAATCCAATTGATAATAGTTGATACTTTTTATGAAACGAAATGCAGGGACTTTTTGTTTTATAGAGCATTTTCTTTATTTATTTATTTGTTTCATAAACTTTTCCCCGTACTTCTTCTACAAATATTCAACTCAATGATTTGCTTTTAAACGCCATGGAAAATTATAAAACATATCTCTTGGGCCGATATTTTGCCTTTTTATTACCATCTTGTGTAAAAGACAACTTTTTGTTACTTATTTGCTTTGGGTTTTATGTATATGTCTTATTTGTAGATTTTCATAAAGATGAATCAGTATAAAAAATATATTTAATAAATATATAAATACTATATAAAAATATGGCTTTAAAATGTTATAGCTTTCCTAATAATAACCTTTTTCATCTTGGAATATCAATATTTTTATATCCTTATATTATGAGGTGATAGATTCCCATGAATGGGCAATAATTTGTAAATAAAATAATATTTATATGTACGCGACGACAATTTCTTCCGAATGGTTTTGCCTTAAAGATGACCTAGATTTATTACATTTATAATTATATGGATAATATCTATTCTTGAGCTTATACAAGAATATACAATCTGATCCTCCACTTCAGATTTTAACAACTCCCAAAAAGTTTGAGTTTACATCTACGTGTTAACCTTGATTTAAAAAATAAATGAAATCCAAGTAAGGATCACACATGGAGCATATTTACAATTATTGATTCAATATTTCATTATTTCTGAATTTTAATATATTTGTTGTCTCAGCTTATTATTGATTAAAGATACCGAATGCAAAGCCAAATATTTGTACGCACTGAGCTATCACACTCTCCAAATTTATTCTGATTATTCTTCAAATGAATCGACTGCGAAAGAGAGACGTGCACATGCTTGTTTACATATTATTATCTAAAGGAGTCAGTATTTATTTAGAGGGATTGCGTCATAATGCCAAGGTAATGAAAGTGTAAGCAAAAAACAGAAAAATCTAACTAATGCGTTAACTTTATCTTCTCCATTAAAGAAGATTTTTAAATTAACACGAACAAAAAATATTTCAATGTCTAAAAAAGTTGGACATATGGATTACATCTTTTAAAGCTCTAATAGCCTGTTAGTTTGAATATTATATCTTTAGATAAAAGTATGTAATGATACGACCACTCCATAGAGATATTTGATTTAAATCAGTGTGATCCAATTTATTTGAAACTATTACGAGTGTAAATATTAGTTGGTCTAATATTTATAAGTTTTACATAGTGAACCACTTTGTTGATCAAGCCGAACCATGAGCGGATATTTGTGATGGATTTCGGTGTGGGAAATACATAAATGGCTTCGACGAATTTTTGTAAGGGTTAAACTTTATGAATCGATATTTTGAAAGTGGAAACGTTTTTTAAATTTATTTATTTATTTTTCCACTTGTTCTATATGCATAAAAAAGATACATTAAAAACACTGATTGGTTTGAATCAACTGGATTTTGTTCTAAAAACTTAAAATTTGCGTCGCTTTTTGCTGATGTGATCTCACTTCAGGGAAATTTAAGTGGGCACATTTACAATCAATAAAAGCTTTGGGTTATGTTTGTGGTTAAAGGACACCGTCCATTGCCTCCACCATCCTTGAGAAGATCTTATGCAAAGAGAGAATTCCCGTTTGCCGTGCTCCATACATCCAGGATATAGTGCAAGAAATCATATTTTTCGCCTTGAAATGGTAACAGAGAATATATCAATAAATCTCAGTCCAGTCTTCAGAAAATCTTTCCTGGACCATAGCCAAGCTTCTGCCCCAATGTCGATGACTTTCATAGCATTCATGGATTTCATGGGGGATATGACATTCCTCTGTCCTTATAGTCGTTTTCCTCGGTGGATATCCTTATTTTGATTTTTGGGTGTGGGTCTGGTCTTGCCTGTCGCCATTTCCTACCGCTGTATTTCAAGTGGCACTTTGCTTGCCCAGCACTTGGCCCGTTGATCCAATATCGAACTATATCGCTCTGGCGTCTAAAATTTTCTCCCTGGGCGTGTCAGATCTCTCCTCTTCTTGTTCCACTCGTACTTTCCCTCCGCGAACAGGTAGAATATTTTTGAACATTCTGGGCATTTGTCAGGCTTCCTAGGCAACTTTTTTTGAACGATGATATCACTGCTGTGGCAGGTGCTTCAGTGGACGCGTTTCGAGAAGTCTCCCTAGCTTATTATAGTTGAAGAACCTCCGATCAGTCCTTTTTATCGATTTTCCGGATGGCAACATTCTCTTGAAAAGTGTCTGTCGACCACACCAGCCATCAACACGATCCGTACCACCGTTTTCGTGTAGTCGATGATCCTTTCACATGTACATGGTATCCTGAAATCACATGTCTTTGCCTTGTTACGTATGCGGGAGCAAAACGCTTTTATCGTTTCCCTGTGGGATTGTTAAAATGTGAAGAGTTTCGCGAGCTTCACACAGTGGATTTCTAGAGTCACTGCCAAGTTCTTAATTGCGAGGAGGAAACGCTCTTAATCTCCGTTTAGAAGATCGTTGTTCGAATTCAAGAGATAATCTCATAACTGACAACATTGGAACATTTGGTTTATAACCTCAGTTTCAGAAACGTGTGTGACCCGCTTGAATCAGTTCTACCTGAATACGAAGCTGTTCCCGGTGTCTTGGGTAATGTCATACCCTATTTTGACATCTCATAAGATGGAGCTTTTCCGATCCTGGGCACTGTGGCTGCACTAAGGCTTGTGGGTTTTGCCTACTTTGCACCTCAAAGAGAGGAAGGGCGAACTTCTCTGACTAATACTCTATACATGCTCAGCATTCCGGATACGGAAAATCCAATATCTAAGCCATTGGGATTATTTAGCTGAAGACGCGCTGAGGGCTTCAATATTGAAACATAAATGAAGATCCTCTCGGGCGGTGAATGTTGTATTTTGAACAAGATGTTTCAATTAACAATAAATAAAGGAGAGCAACAAAGTTAATATATTATATATCAACATTATATGTATATAGGGATGTCCAGTTGCCATTTGCTTTTTGTGGCAACAATGAAGGAATTTAGTTTCGTCTTGAAACGAAAATATGTAGGATTCAGTGTTATGCTCGGTGGGAACAACCATATTATAGATCTCTACGTCGACGATGTGACGCTAATGGTGGAGGATAACTCTGAGGAACAAATTATAAAAGGGATTGAAGTTCTCTTTTCTTTTTTTAAAGAAATTCAAGAAAATTTGGGGACTGGAAATCAATCTGAAAAGATTCCTATTGGTTTATGGACACCAATTTTGTCTTTGGTGGGAAGTTGCAAAGTTTCAAAATCATTCAATATTTTGGGCATAGAGTAGGAATGAAGATAGTCTTCTATATCAAATTTTCTGAGTCTCAATGCGCAAGCTTTCATAAGGGCCCAATCATGAAGAGGCTTTAACTAAAAAAAAGAGTTGCAAGCGCCTGTTGGTGAGTGCCTCCTGGAAGAGGAAAGCCAATGGCAAAAAGTTTTGATTGATCATAGATATTTGCTCAGTTTACAAAGGAAAATATCTGAGTTAGGGTTGCTTCGGAATGTGTTGCCAAAGATTAATACCAAAGTTCTAAGAGACACATATTCAAAGCCACAAAAAGAGTGGCGGGGTTATGTAACATACTCTATAATATTCGCTCGACTAGTGTTTGGTAGCAAACTATCCAACAGTTTTATTGCAAAACATTCAATGGATTGGGCAGCTGTTCAAAGGAAAACAACCCCATTTTGATTCTAATTCAAGTATTGATGTAATTCGCCGAAATTTTGGGGAAAATATATATATATTTTTTTCGGTTAGATTTTTTATTTACCATCATCAACAAACAGTGTAAATAAAATACACATAAGATATACGATAATAAATAAATAAAATATAAAACTAGGCAGTTGCGTAAAAAAACAATACATAAATGAACATTATAGTTCATAATTACTGCCTAGAAATAAAATAACCTTTTATAAAGGGACAATGAGACGAAAAAGCTAAAAATTATCACAAAGAGGCCGTTCTTGACATAAAACGTTTATATCTTCTAGCAATTGATGGGGAAAATATTTCTTCAAACCTTCCTCATCAGTCTGAAAAGTTGGAGGAGATTGCCTTCGAAGAAAACTCACTTATATACTCTGATATAACAAAACAGTCTGTTAATCCGGAAGATATTATTTTCCACTTCAGAGGGGAGCAAAATGTCATATTCCACCGGCTACTTCGTGCGTAAAATTTCCTCAAATAACAAAAGATTAAACAATGCTTTGAACGCCATCCAAAAATTTATGAAAATATTTGATCTTGCATAAGAGTGGGAGAAAAGATTTTACCTTCCTTGTGGAATTTCTTGGAGCGCACATCTTATTCAGTTTTCTATTGATATTGAACTTGGCCAACGAAGAAAGAACAATCTGGGCTACAATGAGTAATTGCAAAGCCTATATATCCCTGAAGCGAGGTGATCGAAAACTGCGAGCTGTGAGCAATCTTAATATCTGCGACAGCTCGGTACACAGCTTTTGCTCTAAAAATTCCGACTTTCGGCGGAGGATTTTGAGAAAACGTGTCCGAACTCGTCAAATACTTCCCTTCAACTTCTCCGCACTACGCCAAGGTCGTCACAAAAATTACAAGAAATATAAAAAAGAATCTTAGTTCTCACTATAAGAAAATTATATATTGGGCTCTTCTTTTACTTCGTTTTAAGATTTAAATGTCAATAGAATGATAAGGTTTTACTGGGCAGATTAATTTTAAACTATAATGTTTATTTATGTTTCTATCAAACATAAGTCTCCTCCTTTTTATATCTATTTTTATTTTATATGATTGTCTTTTATGAATAGAATAAATTTGCAATGAAAAAAAAATATTATATGAAATGAAGCTCTTCGGTTCCGGATAGGTCGTAAATGATCTTGTTCTTATAATTCTTAATAATCACTACTTTGACATTCGTTGCAAAATACATGTAAACAGTGAGATAATTGGTGAATGGTGAAGTATCTTATGTCGGGCCGAGTCGGTACTTTTTCAATATGGAGTTCTTACGTAATTATGCAAATATTTTTCGTCGTTTATTTGGTCTGATAGCCGTATCTATATGGACATGAATAAGCGTTATGGCATTTTATCATTGGAAAAAGTTTCATCAATCAAGACAAATTATAGTGATGAAGCATGAAGCGATAAATTATTGGGGGATTTTCTATTTGGTTTAAAGAAACTGCAGCATCTGTGTGCATAATAATAAATATTTAAACATTTCAATAAGTTCATCGATCATGGGCATTATTATTGAGCCATGCAACACCCCACCGTTTCATAATCTATAAACTTAGGTTCCGAAATATTTTTCGTGTGACGTCACGTCTGCTAGAAAACATAAACAAATCACTTTTACTATATGTAATAAGTATTAAATCCCTACTCAAATTATCATTAGTGCATCATACTCTTACAAAAAAAATCACATTATCACATCAAGACTTAATACTGATAATGTCGAAAACATATTCAGTCGTGTTACAGCAATTGGGGCAACTTATGTAACCCTGCAGCAGTAGAAACACTCAACAGAATTCGACTTCTCTTATTAGGAAAAGAATCTCAACTCTCTATTGAAACAGCAGCAGTTCAATGTCAGTCAGATAGTGAATTTTTAAGTTCGTCTCTGGTTCGAAAGAGCTCTGTGAAGTTGACAGAATCTAACAATACATTGCAAGATTCATTATTGAAGTCACATTTTGCTGGTGAAATCGAGAATGATGGCACAATTGATGTGGACAATAAATATATTTAGATTCTGCCCTTTCGACAAAACAATATTCAGATCTCGAGCATATCTCTTCCGAAAATGACTTTTCTAATCACCTGGGCTTTATATATGTGTGTGGTTTTATAGCCTACAAGTTAAAAATATCTCATCCGCACCTAGGGGATCACACATCAAATCTAAATGCAGCAGAATTAGCTCCTTGGTTGAGGTTGATCTCGAGGGGTGGGCTTGTACAACCAAATTTACATTTTTTAGAGGCTAAGAGTGAACAAAAATTTCAATTTTTTAAATAGTAAATGGAAAGGTTGATAGGAACGACAACCTTGTCAAAAGAGTTTGAAAATAATTGTCAAAGGTGCTGTCGGTTCCATTGGAAGCTATTAATAAATTTGCTAAAATTCTTGTATCTTTCCAGATAAAATATGAAATAAATCGTCTTCAAGAGCAAAAAGCTAGTCATAGAAAGATTAGGAGAGAGGCGAAAAATGAAACAGTGGATTAATTAAATGCCCCAATAAATTTTATAATTTTTTCTAAATATGTCTTTGTAATAATATTTATGTAATATATAATTATAAACATTATTTTGTTATTATAATTTATTTTGTTGGTTTTTATGTGTTTTATCATATAATGATTGAAGAGTTTACTTTTTATGAAATACTTTGGATAATTTTAGCAACTTTAAATTATCAAAAATTTATGAGTATTCATAAAATGTAACCTTTTTCCGTTTTCTAATAGAATTGTAATAATTAATTCCTCTATGATCTAATTAAAGGCTAAATTCGATGATATTTAACATATTTTACTTATAGAATAGACCCTCTTTTGGCATATGTGACGTCATGCTCATGAGGTAGGTTGCGTGGCGGTGTATGCTGTTTTACTTTCATTGGTTAAAAACGTTCTACCTTACATTTAATTTACCTTGGAACCATGTACACACATACCTTATACATCTCTCAATAATAATAATAATATCTCTGAAAACCTTTATTAATTTTTTTCTCTGTCATCGTATATCCGCCTCAAAATCGTTGGATATGGCTTGCTTTTAAGGCTTTACACAGTGGAGCTCTTTTTGATGTGCTGCTCATCCTTGTTTCCATTTTCCTTCTTATCCTACATCTTCATAATAAGAAATACTTGCGCTCTCAATAATTCTACATTAAATATTTCACTCTCACTTTAGGCTCAAAGGAGGAAGGCCTTAAGATCACACTCTTTCGTACATCCTTATCTGAGGGAGAAATGAGAGTAACAAAAGGGACAATTGTATGAATAGCTGATGTGTAACTAGGAACGAATTTTTTTTGGATAAGCGTCGGATATTTTTCCTCTTTGACATCTGTAACTCTTCTCCGTATTGTAAGTATTGAAACGAATGATAAAGACTTGACTTACTTCATAAGACGTCTTATAATTAGTGTTCTTTTGTTTGAAATGTTGACATCACAAATAAAACCTGAAGAAACTTAATTATTTTATAATGTATCTTTGCTAGGCTTATCCTTAGAGATATAAAGATATAGAGAGCTGATTCCCTTCAATAGCAGGGAAGATATATTCTATCTCTATGATCAGCTTACGATGACGTAGTACATCTTACTTTGTTTACATATATTGGACACACAGATACCGATGAAGGGAATAAGCTCTCTATATCTTTATATCTCTATGGGCTTATCTACAACTTTTTTTCATAGCATAGTGCTGGGATAAATTAATAGAGATGGGTGAGAAAACTTATATCAAGCAAACTTTTCATTTATTGGGGATAAAGTTTACGTAAATTAATAATCTGTCTTTCGTATTATATTTTTTTAGTGTCTACGTAATTTACAAAGGAAAATAACAAATATTATAACAAAAATAGACTATCTCGGCTCAATAAATATGTGGTTCAGCCGAGAACATACATTTTTGCTATATTATTTGACATTTTGAAGTGTAAATAATATGTAAAATATAAAGATATATATGTACAAACATAGGATAGTATTTGCAGGATATTGCCCTCAAAAAATGAAACGTTTTATTGAAACAAGTTTGTCATTGATCCTGATCTTTTTATCCCAGCATAGTATTTTTTTCTGTCATTTTATACTTTGCCTTCTTCTTTTGTCACAAACTATTCTCTCTGTTTTTTTATAGCAGGGAATAGCAACGTACGTAGCCATGGAGCATGACATAAGTGAGATCGATCTCATTCTCACAAACATCGTGGGCGGTAATGGTTTTGCCCAATGGAAAATCATATTCTTCGGCTTCATTCTGAACGTCGGGGGAAGTGCCCCCCTGCTCATACACATGTTTGCAGCTCACGCCCCGGATCATCGCTGTGAAGTACCGATTTGCGAGGGAACCCCAGGGGACTGGATGTCCTTCGCTCTGCCGGAGCGATCGGGGGCCTCTAGCTTCCTAAAGCCAATGGAAAAATACGACTCCTGTAGTGCCTACAGGGTCCTGGACCCAAATGGGGCCTGTGTCCCCGAGAACTTTGACAGTGACGTTATCGATTCCTGTAGTGATTGGGTGTATGACAAGAAGGACTATGAGTATACCCTTGCAACAAAGTATAACTTAGTATGTGAAAATGAATCTAAGAACCGCCTATTGGGGTCTCTCATGATGATGGGTCTCATGTTCGGCTCCCTAATTGGCGGGAAGATAAGCGATCGCTTCGGACGGAAGAAGGCTTGTTTCTTGTCCATCGCTGCTATTGCTCCGACCATCACGCTCGCGGGATTCATCCCTTCATTCACCGTCTACGCGGTTCTTCGACTCATAACTTGCACCTGCATTCCAATCCAGTGGGTCGGAGCCAAAAGCCTACTCATTGAGGTCTTTGGCCTCAAGGGCCGTGAGAAATGCGTCGCCGTTAAGGACACCTTTGCGCCAATCTATATCGCATATCTAGGACTCCTCGCCTACTTCATAAGGCAGTACGAGTATCTTCATCTGGCCGTAGGGCTGACATGTCTCCTCTCACTCTCTACCTGGTTCTTTATACCGGAGTCCATGCGATGGGATATTGCCAACAACAAAAAGGAAAATGCCATGCACACCCTACGCAGCATCGCCAAGTGGAACAGACGGGAGCTCACTCAGGAACACATTGAATATATGGAGGACACCCTCTCAAAGATTCAGGCAGAAAATGCAAAACTGAACAATGAGGGTCGCTTTCAGATATGGGACATGTTTCGCAAGGAGTATCGAGTGATTTCCTTGATCCTTATCTTTAACTGGATCACCGTCTGTGTCACGGGATACACGCTCACACTCAACGTAACAAGTTTGAGCGGAGACATATTTGTTAACTTCATTATTTCGGGTCTGGCGGAGCTGCCTGCTAGTCTCGTGATTTACTTCCTTTTAAAATACCTTGGTCGACGCCCCAATCTCTTTATATATCAGCTCACAACGGTGATTGCCTTCATTATACTGGGAGTTATATCCAAGAGCCTTTCAACTTTGGTGCTCATTGTGTTTTTAGTGGGCAAGGCGGCCGCAGGAGCTGCCTTTGAAATCGCCTGGTTACTCCCCATGGAACTCTATCCCACAAATCTTCGCTCTCAAGCCGTTGGGACCTGTTCCACAATTTCGCGGCTCTTTGGCATGACAACATCCTTCATTGGAGCCCTGGCCTTCTACTGGCAGCCCCTCCCGCTTATTGTGATTGGTGTGCCGGCACTCATTGCAGGACTACTGGCCTTCTGCCTACCAGAGACGAAGGGTAAAGGGCTTCCTCAGTCCATAGAAAAAAAGTGAATAAATTCATAATTTTTTTTCACAGTGAAATAACAGTTTTATTTATAAATACTTTTTATATGTTATTATATGCTAAGTAATCATATTTTGTGTTGGAACTTGAAGTGAATTGTGTTATTGATTATAACTTTACGAAGTAAACCATTTGAATTCTGTTTGAGGGTCTTTGATTAAAGCAGCTCTAAAAAGCTACTCATGAATTTATGAGAGGTTTAGCAGAGGGGCTTACCATGAGTTATTGCTTTGAGGGGCACTTCTCCTTGTGTCAGAATATGATTTTTTATATTATCATACATGAAGACATAAGTTTACCTAAATGTTCATTTGTATCCTTTAAGAGAGTAGAATATTGGCGTCTGATTCAATTAGAAAAAAAAATATTTATAATCCCTTTATGATCAAGTGGCGTCTTTGTAAATATGAATAAGCATATATTTAAAATCATTTCATAACATCAAGGATTTTTTGTTCGAAAATAATAATATCATTTTTCAAAAAGGGATTAAACATTTCTTTGAATTTATAGTTTGGTATAGTATCATCTCTACGAATGTAATCATGAATTAAAACTTCAATTATTTATATATTTTACTTTCATGCAATACAATTTTTCATAAATACCTTTAAGAAATGACAATCAAACCTACATTTCCTAACAACTTTGGGTCTTAACGAATAAACAAATGTCTTCTCCTGGCAGAAATAAAACCTTCAAGCCTTTTCTCCATTGTTTTGCTTATTCGGTTCGATAGAATTGCATCCGACAGGATATAAATAAGCATTACAGCATTAAAATGAGTCATCGAACCTAGTATGTTTCAATGAGGTTGATCAAAATTGACTTTCCTCTTTTGGAATTAGATCCTGTGCCCCCAACAATGCCTTAGCGCACTGAGTTACGCCCTCCGTTAAATTTCTAAAATTCAGTCTTGAGTTTTTCATATTGTGAGGGCCATTTATATGTAGACATGCATCTCATTTGTGATAACATTACATGCAAAATTTCAAAAAAAGTTAAAAATATCACTGAGGCGCCCAAAAAATCTGAATTTTGTCTCAGTCCAAGAATCATCGCTAGTCGTATTATATAAAGTTTGACCTCCAAAGCATTGAACTAACAACTATCAGTTGGTAAGTACATTTTTTGTATCTCGACGCTTCTTAGAGTACATATGCTTGTTTTTTGAAAGTTCTTATGGTATATATATATATATATATCAAAGCAAGCAAAAACCAAACATCAATTTTGGGAACAGTTGATTCAAAATAAAGGGGTGCCCGATTAAGACTACTCACCTTCGAAGTTTGCAGTTTTTTCCACTTGAGTCTAATCTTTTGATTTTGTTAGTAGCTCAATATTTTGTCTTGAGTCTGGAAAACACACAGCGTCGAAAGCAGAGCTTTAAAAGTGTATAAAATGAGTGATTCTCCCGGCTCACAAAAAAGTACCCGAGTGGCAATTTTAAAACTCCCCGCACACACTGACAAAATATCTGCCAGATTGCAAATGTATTGGGCTGTACCCGCAAAACTGTTGCTGCGGTCATTAACAGAGGCACCGCAGATATCCCTAAGAGGATCCGGAACCAGACTGTGAGGACTTGTGAGTTTGCAGAGATTGTTCAAGATACTATTGCCGAGATAAGAGGCAAGATCACCGTATCCGGACTGGCCAGGGAGTTTGACGTTTCAAAAAGCACCATGGACTGTCCCGAACTCAACACAGAGGAGCGTTTAAGTTTCTAGAAATAAACGTAAGCACTCCTCTAGTATGTCCAGTTCCTGTGAAGAAATAGTAGAATGACGATGGAAGGCAGAAAGAACATGAGCCATTGCAGTCCGAAAAGACTCGAGACTTAGCATCTTGTAGGCATATAATATAAGGACTAAGAGCCAAAAGATGTTTCATCAATGCATGCCTCGGCCTCTTTGCCTTACCACCTCTAATGTTAAGAGAAATTATTTTACTAATTTCCCAGACACCACACAAAGTACGATTGGTAACTAAAATATTGGAAAAACAATCAGTTATCCTCAACTGATTATTAGAGTTTGGGTGCTTAAGGGACATAGTCCGATTATCAAGAAAAATAACCTACCCTAACGCTAACGGAGAGTGACTTTAATTAGGGTGCTTTAGAGGGGTCTTTCCTCTATCCAGCGATGTAAAAGACGCCGTCCGACTTCTTTTACTAGCAGATTGTGAACGTGTTCTTGCTGATAAAATTCGTTTAATTTCATTCATTTGTTTTAGAGGTTTTTTGGATGGAAGAGGGGATCGATTTTTTGAAGCAGATGGGCAATAACCTCAGAAACTTCGTCAATTAGACAATCTGAATTTTCTTTTCTTAGGGAAACAGGTATAGGTTCGACAGCAGGTGACTCTCTCTGAGAGCGAGGACTTGATATCAACACTTTTTCGACATCAACCTCTGACTCTGTCACCTCAATAGAAACGGGTACATTCGTTGTAGGCTCTGTTATTAAATCTTCCTCACAGACATCAGGAGGGAGGGCAACATTTCCACTCTTTTTTATATTTTTATCAGCGATTTCTTCAACTAGAGGAGTAGTCACATTGGAGACATCGTTTGAAGTATTAATTAATAGGCCATTTCCATTTTTTTCAACCTCTACATCGCCGCTTCCTTCAGCATGAGGTGCAACCCCTCTTTGAGTACTAGGGGGTGGATTTTCATTTAGGGAGCTTTTTTGAGTTTCAGGGCGCTCTTCTTAAGTCTTCGACAAAGTTTTCTCATAGTCCCTTGTTTTCACCCTTTCTCGATCACAATATTATTTCAGATGACCAAAGCCGAAGCAGCGCTGGCACTGAGTTTTAGAGTCCGAGAATTTTAATCTTACAAGATTACCTTTATAGGCTATTATTTGTGGCAAGGTAGCAGGGTTTGCCATTATCTCAATAATATAATCGCTATCTCTCCAAATAATATTTATTAGTATTTAGCTCATTTTGCATTTTAAAGAAGCATTCAGAGATGCCAAAATTTAATCACTTGTTCCTTTTGGCATTTTCAACAACTCCACAAAGTTTCATCTTAATCCGTTCCGCACTTTTTGAGTTATCCTGCTGACAAACAAACAAACAAACCAACAAACCAACGCCAGTGAAAACAATACCTCCTTCGGCGGAGGTAAAAATATGCTTAAAACACATCCGCCATAGTCTCGTTATTGATCTCGATGCAGTTGATCAATAGGTGAGTAATCTTAAGCGCGCACCCTGTATATTGAAGTACAGTTATTATAAAAAGAGCTGTACTTTCACTTGTCAGTGAATTTAATGATGTCACAACAGCAAGAGGATAATGTTATTCTTCCCAATACATTAGTAATAAAAGGGTTTACATTCCTATAGTTGGCGGACATTTGGGTGATGATCCCATAGGTATCCCTTTCCAAATGTCTGTTATTTATAGAACTCATAATTGGGCTACCTCCAAGAGACAATTTGGATCCATTAAAATTGGCGTCCTGGCTTTATTTTTAAGTACAAACCGGAGCACCAATTTTGTTTATTTTTTATTTTTACTTTAAAAGTTTTGTATGTTCAGAGTATCTTGATGTAAAGAACACTAAAATCCGATCTCTATGAATGGAGTTATCGTCTTTTATAGTATGATATGTGTATGGTTTTTTGGGCATTTTCTAGAACTTTGAATCTCAGCTATCTGAAATTTTGTACAAACTTATAGAATTTAATGAGTAAGAGTATCAAAATTTATCGATATGGGTGATGTTTTTTTTGAAAAATATGTGATGAACCTCAAATAAACTTCCAAATAAAAATTTATATTCGTTGGAAAGTTTTAGAAAACTATTCATCCTATTCATTGGTTTCGTATTAATAAAAAGTATATGTAAATACACATTTTATATTTTAATTAGAGTTATGAATTTATATAATAAAAGAATTCATTTTATATTTAAAAAAAACATTTTACAAATGACAAAACTTTTCGAAAACAAAAATTGAGTCAAAAACACTCAAATCAACAATATTTTGTCGAATTATCTTTATATTAAACTAGATTACAAAATACTTGTATTCCCTTAAACTATATGGATGTAATTAATTGATTAGACTTCCCTCGTATATATATATATATATATACTTACAGGATGACGAATCTACATGCTTGAGGTCAAATATCTTGAACATGACGAAATACGAATCCCCAGCCTTTCATTCCTTTGAATAGTTTGTTCAGTTTTTAAAATCTTTTAACGAAAAAAAGTACAATCATGTGGAGAAATAGATATTCTGTGAAGTGAATTAAACCAAAATACATATATTTTTAGCTTTAAACAAAGTGATATTGTTTTTTATTTAAGAAGATTTTGGTGTGTTCATTAAACAACTTTTATTCCTTTACATAAATAATTTCTAATTCGTCTCATATGTATTATTAATATTAATTATATCGTCGAATTCCAAGGCAAAATAAACGTGAAACCATTCTCTTATATGTCTTCCACAATAAATAAAGCATCCTAACCAGTCAGATGAATTATTTCTTGTAGTTGAACCGAATACTTTCTCTCCAGCCGTTTGGCACAATAGAAAGTACTTTATCTAATGCCAGGTGTGTAAGTATGAAACCGGAATTTGCCCATAGGTGGCGCTAGATGTCGATGCAGTTACCAACACATCACGTCAGCGGTGTCCTGTTATTGTTTTGATATCCGATAAAGATTTCCAACCCACAATAACACGAGTTTCATTCAGTAGCATTAGTTTATTAGAGATAAACATGTCGAGTTTTGTGACAATAAATTACGATTTGCGGACAGCCCTACTTTTCTGTTTTCATATGAGAAAACTGCAGCCGAATCGCATCGAATGCTTCTGGAGGCGTTTGGTGAGCATGCTCTCGGTAAAACACAGTGTTTCGAGTGGTTAAAACAGTTCAAAAGTGGTGATTTTGACGTGAGGAACGAAGAACGTGGAAGACCACCGAAAAAGTTTGAAGACGCTGACCTGAAGACGCTCAAACACAACAACAACTGGTGGATAAGTTAAAGGTGACCCGAAAAACCATCTGCCTTCGGTTGAAAGCCATGGGGAAGATACAAAAGGTGGGGAATGGGTTCCACATCAACTCAACGAAAGACAGCAGGAAAACTGCAAAACATCATGCGAAATGGTGCTCGCCAGGTTAAAAAAAGTCATTTCTCCATCGAATTGTGACTGGCGATGAAAAGTGGATATACTTCGAGAATCCTAAGCGCAATAAGTCTTGGGTTACTCCGGGTGAACCATCAACATCGACGCCAAGACCAAACCGCTACGGACGAAAGACAATGCTGTGTGTTTGGTGGGATCAGAAGGGCGTAATCTACTACGAGCTGCTGAAACCTGGGGAAACTGTCAATACTCAACGTTACCGACAACAAATGACCGATTTGGATCGAGTTTTGCGTGAAAAACGACCAGAATACCAACAAAGACAACACAAGGTGATTTTGCTGCATGACAATGCACCAGCACACAAAGCAGAACAGGTCCAGGAAACGATAGAGTCGTTCATTGGGAGATTCTTCAGCACGCGGCTTACTCACCGGACCTTGCCCCATCCGATTACTACTTGTTTGCATCGATGGGACACGCACTTGCTGAGCAGCGCTTTACTTTTTACGAAGATGTACGAAAATGGCTCGATGACTGGTTTGCCTCAAAAGAGTAACAGTTCTTTGGCGAGGAATCCACAAATTGCCAGAAAGATGGGAAAAATGTATAGATAGCGATGGACAATACTTTGAATAAGTTACTTTGTATCATATCATTACAATAAACGTGTTTTTTCTGTACAAATATTCCGGTTTCATACTTACACACCTGGTAGGTAGCAATATGATTTGAGGGAAGGAGCAGCATAATTGTTGCGTTCACTATAATGGTAAAAATCATCATTTCTGATGTGCTGCACCGAAACTAATTAACTTACTCGTTTTCTCAGTTTATACAAATATTATTATGCTTACCACCGCCCTGATATGCAATATATCGTGATAATGTAAGTTATGTGTTAGGATTACTTACTTATACCATTGTACATTTTATACCCGTATATCTGTTATTTAGAGAGGTAACTATTTAAAAGAAATGAAATAATTATACAATTACGTAAGAATACCGTCCCAATTCCATTAGACACATCTCAAAAAGCCCTCTTCTTAAAAAATAATTTTTTTGCCTATTTTATCAGTGAATATGTAGGTTTAAAATTACTACTCAATCGAACCTCGGATCTTTTCTTTGAGATTAACCTTCCCCTCTCGAGAAGAGTCAAATCTGCAACCTCAGCGTCAAGAGATGAACACACTTACGTTCTGAGCTTCCTTTGTGACTTATCATTTATCGAAACCTTTGTAATTAAGGTTATTATTATATTCAAGAGTTTTATACTTGTTCTTGTCTTCATGATACTTACTTTTAAATTCGCCTTTAATGATTTTCAATCTCGTAGATCCAGATAAATTATATTCAGTGAGGTGTGATGAGGGTATGGTAGATGGAGTACTGACGTCATAAGATAGATTATAAAACATAAACCCTTACAGCAAGGGTGCTGAATTCTGATCCTGTAAATCCGACTGATGACGTAGGTGCCTCATCTTCCATGGCCTCAACACACGTCACTCCATATATCTATTTGGAATCATAAGCTGGATGGGTGAAACCGAAGTTTAAAAAAAAGTTAACAAAGCTAAAAAAATCTGGAGCAGAAACGGCGAGATATTTGGAAAAAATGAAAACAAATGTGAATAAATATGAAATATATTTTCCTAAAATTCGAGAGGAATTCACATGTTGGAAAATATTAGTACGAGAAACGCGTGTGCAAAGGAGAAGCACCTGCAAATGTTAGTATAATAAAATTCTGACGGCCGACTGCCCCCTTCTCTATACATCTGTCAATCATCAAGGCTTAATGTGATCGACATGTTCATTAAAATGCAGAAATGGCAAAATATGACAAAAAACCCTGGAAAATCGCAAAATGTTCTAATTGCGCAATGAATCGTGTTTTGACCCCAGATGTTTGCTTTTATATTTTTGTCCAGTCAATACCATATAAGTCCACATAATGAGAAATGGTGTACTAAGTTACTCATACAATGGAAACATTTGAAAAAAATATATATTGGACCCTCGTTAAGTGTCTTAATCATAATATATAAAACATCAAAGCAGCATTCTTTGCCAGGCATTAAAGCATTATTGCCACTATTATTCATTTTAATTGTTAATACCATCACTTCACTAACTCTTCATTATATATCCGTTTTTCAACATCCATCATTTGAGGTCAGAAAGATAAATAATAGCCTTAATTGAAGGGATCTCTCACACACTAATATCATTCCGCAAAAGATAATATAATAATAATAATCGCTCCCTCTGTCTTTATATACTTAAAGATAAAAAGAAAGAAAATTAACTTTTATGAAAGTCCTCTCACTACTAATAATTATTAATGTGGAAAAAAGCGGTTTATATTAAAAAAATATGTTGTAGAGGTTTTTTCTGCCTCTATTTTCTTTTTGTTTTCTTTTGGTGGATTCATTTTTTATAGTAAGTACAAATATGTATATTTACACCGACGTGGATAAATATCATCATATTGGTTTCAAGGGGGTAACCCCTTGAAACCAAAACACATCACACTTTCCCTTTCTATGTATACTATGTATTTGTAAATATAGATTGTGATTCAGAATTATCTTTGGAAATTAATATTCTATAATGATAAGGTAAGTGTTATTTCCCTGACGTCACCTTGGAAGACACTCTGACGTCATGTATACTGTGTCTCTTTCTTTCCTTTTCCTTGTACATATTTCCTCCTTTTCCTGCTGTGTTAATAAAAGAGTCCCCTAGTCATGACCCTCTCACACGTGTCGTTCTTATTTATTAGTTCCTGCCGTGCAATCTCATTGGCGACAACTCTGGGATATATTAATATACTTATATATATATATATATATATATATAATAATCTAAAAGTATCCCAACACAACATATGGCGACGACTCTGGGATATTAATATACTCATATATATTCTCTCTAAAAGGTATCCAAAAACAACAGTAAGCTATTCTTGTTTAAATATAATATGCGGGGATCTTTTTCTCGAACGTAATTGCTGGAAAGAAAAGAAGAGCGTTTATTAGAAATAGCAGTTGGCATCAAACAATAAAAACATCATGATCGCTCTTCGCGATTGTTGAGAGTCCGAATATCAATTAAGAGAAAGAATATATCTCTTGAACTTTGAAAAAAATATGTTGTAGCTTTTTAAGTATTTTTATATTTCAATAATTAATATTAGCTAACAGTTATATATATTACTTGTTAACTTTTAAATGTGTTATTTATGTTTGATATCATTTAACGGAGTTTAATTTTGAACTAGGTATAATGTCGAATAATGTATTAAAAGAAGTACAATTATCTCCGGTTGGTATATGTATGTCAGGTTTTATTATTGTATCGGCATACTATATAATAACTAGCCCATTGCCGCTCCGCGCTGTGGCTAGGCCCTGCGGGCGGGTGGGTGGCCTACGGTCACAGTATTATACTTGGTAACATATCTATGGATAATATGTTGAAGCAAGGATTGAACCTTGCATCAAACAATGAAGTTTTGAAGCTTGTTTAGATGATGATGGAGACGTCGTATAGAAAGTAGTTATATGATAGAGAATGATGTGAGTATTTAAAAAAAGAAAGCGAATAAATATATATTATCCTTTAAATCCTGATTAAGTTCCTCACCTTATAACTACGAATATATATGTATTATTTTTCTTTTTTCCTTTTCTTACTTTAAAAATAACTTTATCGTCTCTTTAAAAAAGTGGGCACAGATACTTAGCAACATGCAGCGACGTAAATATGAAGCACGATACGCCCTTTCAAAAAGATTTAATGAAAAAATTCGATTCAATCGAAAAAATGGAACAATTGACCAATTCGACTACCGAACTGGCTCTTTTTAACGTCTCTTAAAAAAAAGTGCCCACAGATACTTACCAACACGCAGCGAGGCAAATATGAAGAAATATTTTTAAATACTTTGAAAATGATTTTATAATTTTTTATTAGATTATATGTATTAGGGCTGTTCTTATTTTTCAAATGTTGAAATGTTAGCAACATTGTGGATTTTCTGTTTCTTGGTGATAAAAGAAGACGACATACAAAGTTTGAACAAAATCAGTCAACATTACGGGGTCGCGCAACGAGGTCAAAGTTTTAAAAATTTAGTAAAAATATAGTTTTCCGCAAATTTCTTGAAAATGGTGGGCGTTACAGACTTCAATAATAATAATTAATTTAAGGAATCTAATTTACTACCAGACGTATTGTTAATGGTTTTTTTATTACTAAAACAAGGTTTTAGTATAGTTTTCTGTAAAAAACAAAGAAAAAATGGAGTGTGTAATGTTAGCATATTTCAAAGCTTTTTTGTATCAGTTAACTTCACTCGCATGTAAAAGGTGAAAAATTGATCTTTTGATATGAGAATATACAATTGGTAATTGGTAATTACTGTTACCGGATAGAAAGAGAAGAAAAAAGAGAAGCGAGAGAAGTGAGGCAAATAATCTCTCTCTTCTCTTTTTTCTTTCTCTTTTATCCAGGTAACAGTGGTTACCAAGTGGTAATTGTATATTCTCATATCAAAAGATCAATTTTTTGGGGAGAGTACGTGCAAAAATGTATTTGCTCATTTCTCTTAAAGTATAGCGATTTTTAGAACACCAAACATATCAAATGAAAGCTTGGTAAGCCAGCTTTAATATTTTGGTATACTAAATCATGTCAATTTAATAAGTGGAGAGTTATATGTACATTTAAAAAAACATATCTCGGGTACAAAATGACGCATATAATGGATTATAAATGCGTCAGAGACAAAGTAAAATTTTGAGAGGATACCTTGACGCAAATCTAAAAAACACATTTTTATTTATTTTTGATAATCAATTTCTTAAAGGTCAATACAGGCTCTGAATCATATAATGTAAACTCAGATTGTACTGAATTCTGAATTGTTAGAATGCAACCAAGGTCCTTTTTGGATTTACCATCTAAAGTTTTACTAAATTTAAAAATACTATTTTACTCTGAAGCGAACAAGTCATCTTTTACATGCGAGTGAAGTTAACTGATACAAAAAAGCTATGAAATATGCTAACATTACACACTACATTTTTTCTTTGTTTTTACAGAAAACTATACTAAAACCTTGTTTTAGTAAAAAACATTAAAATATGTCTGGTAGTAAATTAGATTTCCTTTAAATTAATAATTCTTATTGAAGTCTGTAACGCCCACTATTTTCAAGAAATTTGCGGAAAACTATATTTTTACTAAATTTTTAAAACTTTGACCTCGTTGCGCGACCCCGTAATGTTGACCGATTTTGTTCAAACTTTGTATGTCGTCTTCTTTTATCACCAAGAAAAAGAAAATCCACAATGTTGCTAACATTTCAAATATTTGAAAAATAAGAACAGTCCTAATATGTGTGCAAAAAGATTTTTGGACTTTTGCACTAAAAAGTTTAAGGAAATTATACAGTCGTCCCTTGCAAAGTCACGACGGTCCGGATCCACTACACGACTACCGCGTTATATATGAGGGTCGCGATGTTGATATATATTGTGTAAAAATTCTGCCATTAAGTTCATATGGGGACGTTTTGCCGTGAAAAACGGGAGCCAAGCCGTCGTCGCGTAGTCAAAGAACTGCGAGATGTCGAGGGGCGAAGTAGCGAGGGCCGACTCTATATACCTTACACTACATATATTTACTTCTAATGAAAGAACGCCTACTTAAAAAGCCTTCTATGTGAGCTAAGAAGCAAATGCTCTCCTCCGTAAGACCTTCTTCATGATTTGGAGGGAAAATCAACATTTCAAACTTTTTCCTGATGTTATCCAAGGAATACTAGAAACTACCTGGAAAGGAAAGGGAAAATTGTAGCTTCCAAGTGAAGGCCATGATACGTTGATTAACATAGCAATAAATTAACAGTTTTTATATGTATTTTTTAAAGCTAAATGAGTCATTTTCACTTCAATAATTCATAATTCAACGATCAAACAAGTAGCTATATATTTAACAAAAATGATCAAAAAGTAGCTTTTATATTTAACAAAAATGATCAAACAAGTAGCTATTATATTTAACAAAAATGATCAAACAAGTAGCTATTATATTAACAAAAATGATCAAAGAAGTAGCTATTATATTTAACAAAAATGATCAAACAAGTAGCTATTACATTTAACAAAAAAGAATAACGAGTGTGATATATATTTTAATACTTTTATTTATCAACAATAGTTTCCACCATAGTAAAATATAATATTATTAACAAACGATACATAGTTTAACAGTTACAAACATGTAATTCAAGATTATATGTTTTCATTGTGAAATAGACTGTAATTAAGATTTTTTTTTCAAATTAAATTTCATATCTGACGATCTTTGTTTATCTGAAACTACACTGCCTTATTAAACTTTCAGTTTTGGAGGTGCCATGAGTTTCAAATCGGAGGATCTTGAGGAGGTTACAGCGGGGCTGGCGTTACGTTTGAGGGCGGCTCCGGTTCAGCTTGAGGTTGAGCCAGACTTTTTCATCCACGGAAAGATAACATTCCGCCAACACGACCCAACAGACATATAGGTGATATTAAATTTAACGTCATAGCGTAACTCTATCCTGTTTTATCACTACCTTAACACCATTTAATTAAAAACAGATGATGGAATATGCTTTTTATTACTAAAAACAAAGTCAATAACAGAATAAAGCTACGTGTAGCTAGGATACTATTTAAATTGGACAATGATACACTCAACATATTTAATGTTTAGTTAATATTTATTTACTTATTATTGGCTTGATATTGTTTTACAGAAAAATATATCATAAAAAATAAAATAGTTATGATTAATTATTATATATATATATATATATATATATATATATATATAATATATATATATATATATATATATAGATATATATATATATATATATAATCGTTCATATTTTAAATTGCTTTAAGATTTAAAAAATGTACTTTTATTTTTGATAAACAGTTAGAAATTCTTATTAAAAAGTAGTTAGAAACTTTTACTTTGACTTGGACATCTATCCACCAATAGACTCAATGCTCGAGCTAAAATAGGATAGCATCCTCCTCGTAGCTCTTGTATCGAAGTCCTTGCATATGATCCATTATTTCACCCTTGGAGCAAGGCAGCTTAATAGCCATTTCACGGTAGCAGTCCACGGGAAGGGCAGCATAGCAGTTTTGGATGGACTTCTTTGGTTGGACCTCATAGGCCAAATTCTGTCTGTTGAAGGAGGAGAGAAAACCATTTTGGAGACTTCATTTTTAGATGATGTAGAATTCTGTTCGGACGCGGGGCGTCGTGGTGGCCGTTAGTGTAATAAAAGGGACTTGGGGGAAATCACTTTGGAGCTTATGGAGAAGCTAGTAGTCCGGGTGAAAGTAGTAGTTTCCCCACTGAGACACACATTTGGCATTATCAATAACGAATCGCTTGAGGGGATCCCGCAAATAAAGTCTTCGAAAGACTATTGAGCTTCTGAGAGGCAGATACCTTCTCGGGAGTCACGTAGAGGAGTGTGATTTGGGCTTGAGGAGACAAAACTTTTCATATATTTTCCACTGCCGGCCATAGTCGTCCCCGATGAGATGATCTGCAGGGATTCCCAGACCGTCGAGCTTTGTGAATTTATCATATATGAGGGATGCCAGGAGGGATAGGACTACAGCAGGCCCGCCCACCGAGTGACGTAAGCCCGATTTTTTATGAATGTGCCAACTGTGCCCCCCCATAAAAACTGTAGGGCCCCCAAAAAGGCTGGGCCTGCTGCCGGGCCTGGACTACAGTGACTCCGCCCTGGACTACAGTTGGTAACTGATAGTAAGACTCTTTCCACCCCCGTGGGCATAAAGACAGAGGTGACATTGTTCAAGAGGATCGCATTAATGGCTGACAGTTGATTGAGGCGAAAGCTGTGGATATCAAAGTTGTAGCAGAGTCCTTCTCTCTGACTCTTGAGCTTCCCAAAGAGATCGTTCGAGAAAGAGTAGTCCCTCTTAGGCATATTATTATTCCCTGTTTACAACAGGAGCAAAGAACTTGTATACCACTTTGAAACACAGAATATAAAGAACTTAAAATAACACTACATAACCACGTCTTTGAAATAAATATTACAACTTAAAATAATAATGGCCTTCCGGTGCGCATGAAGGGAGGGCCCGTTTATGACGACATCCTTCCAGCTAGCTTCTAGTAAAGCGTTAAAGTAAAGTAGTGCATGAAAGGAAAAAGTAAACCAAAAAAATTGGCCAAAATTTTGTAATTTCCTTTAACGTTAGATGTCGTTGTCCATGATATTACGTCACAATCCTATTTAAAACCGGTTTAAAGGGATTAAATTTGATGATTTGAAATATATCAAATAACTACAAGATAAAAAACGTCTCCAAATAAAAATAATAAAAGGACTTTGTTATTATTTTCAAAGAGCTCTAGCATAAAAGTGCCCCTTGCGGACTTAAAAAGAACTAATATTTAGTCCAATTTTTTTGGGAAAAAAGGAAGAATTTTATGTTATGCATAACGCTTTACTTTAACGCTTTAGCTTCTAGTATTTCTTGTGTTATCGTATTCATGAGTACATGTCTAATATTCATATTCATAGAGCTTCTCCCTTCTTTCCCTTCATACTTCGGAGCATGTTCACCTGTGTCTCCTGTGAGAAAAGGGGGAATACTCCTATACTTCAAACTGGTTAATAAGATTGGTGAACCGTGGTGTTAATTTATGACGTCATATGGTGCCGGACATTTATTTCACAAACTTCATTTTTTTGAGAGGGCTTCATTTCGTATTTTATAATTTAAAAACCAATATGAACTAAAAGTCTCCCTAGAGGTTACATAAGATTAATTATTTAGAGCGCCCCCTAGTGAGTAAAAAATAAATAAAATTATGGTCAACTCCTATGCTATATATTTGTAGCATAGGTATATACTTTAGTGGAAGCACGGCAACATGCAAAAATATTAGGAAGGCGGGCTCGTGGAGCTGATTCCTAGTCGAATTTTAAATCTCGTCGGGGATTGTTTATTCATATTTATTATTTATTTAAAATTTTATTGCTGTGTTTTGTTTTTTAAATGTTTATTAGTAGCTCGGCAATGGAGCTAGGAATTTTTATAGACGAAGCTTTGTTCTTGAGTTCTAAGTTCCCTGAAATATATCATTACTACTACTTATGAAATAATGCCTACTAATATTTATTTTTTGTTGATCCAATTAAAAACAACACACATTTGAATTGCCCTTATCAATTGGAAACGACTATATTAACGAATTTAAAAATAAAAATAATCCAAATATCAATAAATATGAATAAAATATAAACACTTGAGAATTATTTATTTTATAGTTTGTTGTAAGTCTTTCTAATTTACTTCTTATCACCCAAATTGAAATCTGTGGCTCCATCAGGAGCGGAGAAAGAAACACTTTTCCATTTTCCAGTTTCTATGCCAAACTAAAAAAATATAAACCAAAATTTATTTCTTATAAAACACGAATTTAGTAGCAATGCACCACTCTATAGACTTTTATAACTTTATGCAATAAACCCAACAGACAACCCACTAAAGGCCCCCCTAAATTTAGAATTTCAAAAATATTCCGCTAATATCTAGTCCCGGATTTGAGGGTCTTAACGACCTCAGATTCGGATACTGATAACATCAAAGTTGCTCCCTGGTCGATTTTGAATATTGTCGTGCAAAATAAATTGCGAAAACTTGCAAATTGGAAAAATCCGGATCCCAGCTCAAGTATGTCCCGAAGCCGGACATTCAGTTAACCAACCTAGACTTATTTTGCAAGGCCATCATTTCTTATTTTATGACTTTAAAAACGCTTTTGAACTAAAAAGTCGCCCCAGAGGTTTTCTTGAATTACCTGACAGGCCGTTCCGGTTTTGCGGAAAATTTCCTTGGGACCGGATTGGAAATCACATTCTTGATATACTTTCTGAGTGACTTTTTTCGAAATGCGAAAAAATCAAAAGTTAAGGAAATGTCATAATCCGGGTCCGGGAGTGTCTGGATCTGGAATTTTTCCCGGATTCAGGTTCTTTGGGCAGAGATTCAGATAACTTATTTTTGGCGTTATGTTTCTTGAACATCTCACTTAAGGCCTATGGACAACCAAAAATTTCCAAGCCTTTTTTAGGCCTTTTCAAGGCCGCTAGGCCTTAATTTTGTTTTTGAACAATAGATGCCTACGGCCAAAGCCCACAAAACACCTTTGATGGGCTTGAGCCCTCCTAACCCTCAAAAATCCATGCAAACCGCAAATCCTCTCACAGACGCAAATTTGTTCTGATCAGAATCTAATCTAGCCAGAACCATTCCAGGGTCATGATGCATCTGTGCACCAAATTTCAGCTCTCTTGCTGCTGTAGTTTGGCCGTCTATAGAGGATAGACAGACGGACGGACGGACAAACTCCAATTAATGTAGACTAGCCCATTGCCACTCCGCGGCTGTGGCTAGGTCTTCCAGGCGGGTGGGTGGATAACGGCCACATTTATACATGGTAACATATCTATGGATAATATGTTGAGGCAAGGATTGAACCTTCCATCAAACATTGAAGTTTTTTTAATGATAGAGAATGATGTGAGTATTTTTCAAAAAAAGGAGAGGGAAAAATATATATTATCCAGTAAATCCTGTTTAAGTTCCTCTCCTTATAACTACAAATATATATGTATATTTTTTTCTTTTTTTCCCTTTCTTACTTTAAATATAACTTTATCGTCTCTTAAAAAAAGTGGGTACAGATACTCAGCAACATGCAGGGAGCAAATATGAACCACGATACGCCCTTTCACAATGATTTTATGAAAAAATTCGATTCATTGATCGAAAAATGGAACAATTGACAAATTCTTCTACCAAACGGGCTCTTTTTAACGTCTTTTTAACTTTAACGTCTCTTTAAAAAAAGTGGCCACAGATACTTACCAACACGCAGCGAGGCAAATAAGAAGAAATATATGCCCTTTGAAAATGATTTTATAATTTTTTAGAATATATCAATGGTTCCCAAACTTTTTTGCTGGGTACATAAGTACATGGTACATAAGAAGTTTTTGCGTCCCCTTCCCAAAAAAACTACACACATTTTGTTCTCCGAGTCCATTGCAGTTTATTTCATACATTGTAATTAATACAAGCCTTAACCTTTTTTTTTGTTGAAAAAATAAAAGTGAACTGCCATAAACTGCAGTTTGTAATAGATGTCAAACCTCAACCTTTTTTTTGTTGAAAAAATAAAAGTGAACTGCCATAAACTGCAGATTGTAATAAGAATAACAGTTTTCAAGCACCTTAACTGTGTAATTATGTTCAGTGTCACAGGTTTCTTTTTTTTATATTTAACATTTAATCATGACCAACTCCCTGAGAGGAAAACAAGAACAAAACCCCAAAGGTTTGTTGTGCAAAAATGGCACCTTTAATCCTCATATCTTTTCATGCTGCAGATCTTGTCAAATCTGAGTTGCAATTTTTTGATTGCTACTCTGAGTTCATTCTCAATGTCCAGCTTTGATCTGTACTTGGTTTTGATGGAGGCCACAGCAGAAACCCTATCTCGTATAGGTAGGATGTGGCAAAAGGAAGGAGTATGACCAGGGATCTCTTGCCAATATGTAGGTACTCTTTCTCCACTCCAATCCAAAATATGCAGCCAGTGTCTTTGACTGAAACTGTAGCCTCATTGTTGAGTCAGAGGTGACATCAATGAACTGTTCCTCCTCTGATGTGCTTAAGTTGGCAGGTGGTAATACACTGAAGGGATCACGGATCCAATAATATTTTTTTGGATCTTGTTGAGTTGAGCATTTGCCGGCACGGATGCAGCTTTAGTAAAGAGAGACTGTTAAGCACGGCAGTTTACTTGTTATTGTCAGAAAAAGTCAACTGGCTTGTCTTTGTGCTATGGATGATTTGTCTCCAAGTGGCGTCTTAACTTGTTCGGCTTCCAGCTGTCACAAGCTAACACTTTAAGACATACAACACACTGCGGTCTCTCCTCATTACCCACCGTTGTACAGGTGAAGCCAAAGGCAAGATATGTGCTGTCATATTTTCTTGTCTTTGCCTTGGAAGGAAATTGCTTTGGAAGCACATTTGGTGATGCTCCATCCTCTGCTTTGTGTTTACGTAGGAGCTGCGTTAAAAATTTGTCCAAGTTATGCTAGCAGTGTTATTTAGTCTACTGTATTTATATTTTCATCCATTAGTTTTTCCCGCACCCCCCTTGCAATTGCTCTAAGCCCCCCTAGGGGTCGCACCCCCCACTTTGGGAACCACTGGATTATATGTATGCAAAAATATTTTTGGAATTTTGCACTAAAAAGTTTCAGGAAATTATATATACCTTATACTACATATATTTACTTCCAATGAAAGAACGCCTACTTAAAAAGCCTCCTATGTGAGCTAAGAGGCAAATGCTCTCCTCCGTAAGACCTTCTTCATGATTTGGAGGAAAAACGAACATTTCAAACTTTGCGCGGGAAACTATTTTCATGATGTTATCGTATTCATGAGTACATGTCAATATTTTATATTCACTTAAAAATATAATATACATATATGTAATATATGTACTTATGAAATAATCCTTACTAATAAAACATTTTTAGTTATTCAACCAATTTAAAAAGTTATTCACATTTGCATTAGTCTCCCAATGGGGACAACTTTATATTATAATTTAAAATTTAAAGAAATAGTTGTTCACTATAACAATGAGGTCGCTGTGACCATTTGACCAACTCTAAGCAAGCTGCTAATGAGAAAGATGACAATAAAAGAACATTTTGTTGAATATAAAACATTAATAAATAATAGTTTTAAAATTACTTTCTTTATTAAATCTTTAAAAATTAAAAAACCAATCGACTAAATTTCTTAACATTAAATTGTCATAACATATCTTTAAATATATAAACAGTCTTGTTATACAATCAAATGATAAAACTAATTTATTGTTATTGCTTTAAAAAATATAATGTTTTTCCCCAAAAACTATCGGTTTCACCAAATAAGTTATAGTACCAACTATTAAAACATTTTATAGAAATATTTACTGGACAAAAATATAAGTATATAATTATTTTATTGCCTATATAATAATATACATACGCTTTAAAATCACATAAATGTTTTACAGTCAGAAATCAATGGTTAATTATTGAGGTTCAGTACTCTTACATGTTAATTACTATAGCCTCTTAATAAATGTGTAAAAATACGTTTACATCACAACATAAAATAACAAACAAGTTCCTAAAGAATACTGCAGGTCTTAAGCATGAAGGATAATTATTGATTGTCTCGTTGTTTTTGTGGTCCTGTGTGGTTAACTTAGAATTGTGGCACTTGTGATGCTTATTTGGATTTATTTCAATGATGATTGATGACTCCTTCATTGAGTTTTGTTCGGATAGCCATTACAACGAACACACACAGACTTAACCGGGAAATAAGAACATTTAATAGAAGAGTTATTTTTTTACAAAGTAGGCTCAAATATTACTACTGTGTTCATCTGTAAATTTCATGTACCACAAATAATTACGACTAATTTAACTGGGATGTTATCCAATTTATGAAGGATTTATTGCAAATAAACGAATTACAATTTATTTTTATTGAAAGTAGAAGTAGATGAGACCATATATAGATATCAATGACATATAACAATTGGTTCTCTGATAACTACTTATATAAACATTAACGCTGTGATCCCCCAATAATTTTAGAATATCTAATCTAAGACTCCAGTCCAATTTGATTTGCAAGAAGGGCTCAGCTACTTTAAGAAGTTCAGTGTTCGTGTAAAGATTTCTCAGATAATGAGATATTATATATAGATATATATATATTTATTTATATCTGTATAAAATATATCTATTATATATATGTAGATAGATATAAGTATATCTATATAGAGAGAAATGCATATTATATATATAGCATTTCTCTTTCTATTTATATATATATGATATATATATAAATATATATAAATATATATATATACTATAATATATATATATATCTATATATATATATATATATATATATATATATATATATATCTTATATATATATCCGATATATATGCAGTCCAGTCTATTTTTTTGCACGATTCAAGTTGAAACTTTATTCCGTAATCCGTGCCAGACAACCCCGAGTCGGATATTATTTTATTATCAAAGTTTTGTTGTATATTATTTTTTCTTATTAAAGTTCTAATATATATTTTATTTTCTGATATGCTTTTCTCAAGTACGAGTAAAAATTAAGACATGTTTTAGGCACATGTCAGAGCAATAACAGTAAATCATAATATTTACTTCTTGTGTTTTATTAAATTAAAAATTCGTTTCAGTAAAACTGTTGCACTCTAACGGTCTATTAATAACATAAAATTTGCAAACACATTATATTAAGTGTAATGTGAGATAAGAATAATTAATTATCACTATCTATTTAAAATACAATATCGATTTTTGGAAGGTAAATATTAATTTAATTTGCAAGGGATAGGTTTAAACATAGGTCAATATTACTATTTATTATACTATATACAATATGCACCTTTTAATGATCTTCATTTAGATAAGTAAAAGAGACATATTTCCAATACTTTTACTTTTGTTGGAAAATATCCTGTTATCTATGATGCTATGATAGTCAAAGCACATAAGACACATCTGACTGACTAGTTTGCTACTTCACCCCTCAATATGAAAGATAGAACATTTCCTCGGTGCGAGGAATCATCTACACGTTCAGGATCAACAGAGGATGTATTCCAGCAGGGATACAAAAATATGATGTCCAGTCTTAGAGATTCTTGAATTGTCAACGTCTAGTTAATAAGTAATTTGTTTATTTATAAACAAATCTCGTCATCATATCAATAGTGTTTTTAGTATTGATTCAGCGCTAAAGTTGCTATATATATATAATTTTCCTATATACCTATAATAATTTGCTATTTATATATAATAATAATTTCTATATATACAATAATTTTCTTATTGGCTAACTTAATACGTTTTAATCACTGACTAGACAACTGTATTACAATAATACTGGAGGAATGAAGGGAAGATAATGAAACAAAGAAGAGAAAGAAGGAAATTATTATTACCTTGAGTGTTGGGATTGTCTATTAGACTAACATTTTTCCATTCACTTTTGAGAAAAAGGAACGGCAGCATTGGTTGCTGCTTTTATTTCATATTGCCACATCAAATCTGTGAATAACCTTCAGCTAAGGAAATATATTTCTAAGTACTTAAAATTTTAAAAAATAAAAAAGAGCGCAAAAAACAATTAAAACCCTTATTTCTCAAAAAAAAATCTTGAAAGTTTGTATGTATTTATAAAGTCAGCGTTGAAAAGTCTTGTATTCGCTTGATTGAAAATATTTCATTACATTTCTGCAGATTTTCAAATGAGCATTTCATGTTTGGAATATGATACGAATGGCCAAATAACTGCATATCGAAATAGGAATTGTTTCCTATATTCTCAATTATATGAAGGTACTCTCAAAAATAGAGTTTTCTCCAAATCCGTCATGTATCATCATGGACAGAGCAACACTTAATTGTTTTAAAGAGAATTGAAGGGTCATCGTAGTTTCTTGAAAAAATATATCAAAACTCTTGCATTTTATGTCAAGCTATATTTTAGGTCGTAGTTTTGCTCTATAATGTTCTGTGATATAAAAAACCCACAAGTGTCTAAAAATATTTATTTCGTTTCTTTGTTGAAATTTATTTTTTATAACAATCAATATTTGTAATAAAAAAAAATGTATTATTATTATGGAGAACATTCTTCCACCAACGTTGCTTCCAAATGAAGATATTTGTTTCAATACTAGGTGTAGTAAAAATAAGTCCATATTTTTTCCAATAGAGGCTTTAGTAATCTGATCTTGTGTTGTATAAGTGCGATCGGGTTACACTAGATGGAGTTGGAA
>CP045903.1:11332423-11364404 GCA_013387185.1 Caligus rogercresseyi
TTCCTCATAGATACACCATTTTATTGTCCTATATCATAAGAGGCACATCTGAAGCCTTACAAAAGTTGTTGGAAATGACCCCCTCCAGTCTGAAGACAGAACGACGCACACTTCAGGACATTCTTGCAAAATTCTTGATTTTTGATCCTCTCCTGGCTATATCCTTCAGCGAAAGTTTGGACACATTTGTATGAGAGATTCAATGGAATCTGGGTTTTCCTTATAAATTCGAGTTTGTGTTGCAGCCCAGAAGTGGAAGTCCAAAGGGTTGAGATCTGGACTGTGAGCTGGCCAGGGATTTTCCGTCCTTCTGCTGATGACTCGGCCTCGAATCTTTCCATTTAGAATTCTAAGCTGCATTTGTGCAACGTGGTGGAGCGCCGTCTTGCATCCACCAAATTGAAGAACGAGTTGCAGAATGACGCAGCCTGGGCCAAATTATGTCCTGGAGCAATCTGAGATATGAAACACCATTAACCGACGACAAATTGCCATCATCTTCAAGGAAAGCATGAACGATTGGAACCATTCTATTAATAATGGCAACGAAGATTACCTTAACATCATTCCTATCATTTGTTTCGCAGATATTTCGAGGATTTTCATTTGTCCACACTCCGTCGTTTTTTCGATGTGGTTTTTGATGGAGGCAAAAGCACTTCCCGTCAGTCCAAATGATTCTATCGACAATGTTGGATGGTTGCTGCAGAATCCACTAACAAAACTGCCTTCTCTGCGCTTTGTGTTATCAGTTAATGGTTGAACTGAAGTGTAATTATAAAAACGGAATCGAAGATCATGTCTTACGATCCTCCACAACGTTGTTTTGGTGGATGAAATTTGCTGAGAAGCTTTTATGAGTGAGCAACTGGGGTTTTCTCAAAGAAACTTTTTCCCTCCTAAGCCACTGCTTCTGTTCTTTTTAATTTTGTTTTCATTTGTTTTTTTGGCGGGACCGTCTGTTGAAATGATCAGAACTTTTGTGAACTAGATCAGCTGGTAAGATTTCACCGCCCTCCCACTGATCTTGAAGTGAAGTATAAATTCTCGGCGTACTGTAGAAGGAGAAGGTGTTTTGCCAAACTGCAGGATGATCCATTTCTTCTCAAGCTCAGAAAATATTTTCAGGTTGACAATCAATGCAGATTTTTATATATTGATAAAAATCCCCTCTTTATGAACAAAATGGTCTATCAATAATACGATTTGAATTATTTAAATACTTCTAATCGCAATTTAAGAATACATTTCTGATGGAACACACTGTATTAAATTGAATATGATAATTAACAAAAAAGGCGTAATTTAATCAAAACTCCATAGCTGGGGCTTAAGATGAAAAATATTAATTATGAGAGTAAACGCAAAATTGAGAAATGGTTTTTCATGTCACATCCATATTTTTCTTGTGCAAAACATAGCTTTAAGGAGCAACGAAAAGTGTTTTTATGACAACTATAAAAGCTTTTGCTTTCTTGCTACAACAAACATCAAGAAACAAATTCAAATAAAGGAATTGTGTATGTTTTTACACACATATTAAGTGTATGTTTTTTAGTATTTTTGTGCGTGTTGACTATCCAGTTACTATAATGATTCCTTGGAGATTCATTTTTAAACGTCTTTTCAAATCGAAAAGATGATGCTTATTATTTCATGAATATGATCTAACAAAGGACAAATATGTTGCATATATTCTACTCATTATACTGGTCATTGAAAATAAATAAACATCTGTTGAGGATTCTCATAACAAATTATTTAGTTGTGTTGAGTTCAAAGTCTAAAAATGGAGCAGATCTAACCCACAACAACATGTTGAAATAACAGAAATAAGAACACTACACAAGGGTTCAATAAATATTAACTACACTTCATCAAGAAAAGGCCCAGAGCTCGTAAAAAGTGGGTCCACTCTTTATAATGATTTCCAAATTCTAATAACAAATATAATTATTGGGATACTATGCTTATACGTTTGAGCTCTGAGTTTAAACCTAAAATATTGCTACAATCAAAAACAATTTGTATCTTTTTTTTCGTCTTCTTTTTTTGTAAGCCGTAAGCAAAAATAATTAGTAAACCCAACTTTCTATATTCAAAATTACAACTTACTTAGTTTTTCTCCTCTTTTTTATATAATTACTCTTAAATTTGTTTAAACATACCTTTTTTACTTTGCATGTATTCATTGAGTCTTTTTGTTTGACCCCGGAGGCGTGGAATCATTTCGTATGCGGTCAAGTGCAAGCCTCTCAGATTTTTATCACCGCAATAAAATAATAATTATTTGGTGCTTGGACGTTATGAACTATTACTTCTTGAATTTTGTTGTCTACCTTCTTATATTAGATATGGAGGTATATTGATATTTGTTGTGAAAGCCTGGGCACTGTTTACAGCTATAATTACTTTTGCAAGTATTGCACTTGATATACATGCCTATTTTTGTTTCTTCAAGTACTATTGCTCTCGATGGGAAAATGATTTAACATATTTAGTCTACTAATTCTTATTCAAAGAATAATTTTTCATATTGTTCAATCATAATATTTATGTATACTTGGAACAATATTGAGGGATTATATATATATATATATTATTTCTAGTTCATGGGTATAATATTGTTATTGAGGGTCATTGGCTTAACATTGTTACCGCCGAAGGAGGTATTTTTTTCAGGGCGTTTGGTTTATTTTTTGTCACAGATATCAAAAGTACTGAAGGGATGAAAACTTTGTGGATTGTTGGAAATGCCAAAGGAACAAGTGATTATTTTGGCATCTTAAGTGCTTTAATATCAAAATGAGCAAATCCTACTACTAATATGAAATGTCTCTATTCAGGGAGTATGAAAGAACAAACGCTAAAAAAATATTCTTGACGTATTTGTTCATATATCAGCTCAGGACATCCCAGTGACGTAGCTTAAACTTTGCCTCTCCCTCTCTGAGTGTTTTTTAATATGCAAAATGAGCTAACAGAGGAAATGATTAGAGATAGAAATCGGGCGTTAAAGGGAGAATGGTTGAATGAATGTTGTGGGATCGGCGGAGGTACACTCTCTCTGATGTAATATTTATTTTATATTTTCTTTGCTCTTCCTCATCTTATTCACCAACACACTTACTTATGTGATATATGATTGGATTGTAATTCTGTAAGTGATTCATTAGGTGGATCGGCGGAGTTTGCACTTCTCTGAGTGTATATATGCCTCTAGTTTTCACTGGCGTTTGTTGTTTTGGTTAGTTTGTTGGTTTGTTCAGCAGGATAACTCAAAAAGTACTGAACGGATTCGAATGAAACTTTGTGGAGTTGTTGGAAATGCCAAAAGGAACAAGTGATTAAATTTTGGCATCTCTAAGTGCTTTTTAATATGCAAAATGAGCAAAATACTACTAAATAATGAAATGGGGTCTCTATTCAGGGAGTAGGAAAGAACAAACGCTAAAAAAATATTCATTGACGTATTATTGTTCATATATCAGCTCAGGACTATGTTAACCCAGTGACGTAGCTTAAACTTCTTCCTCTTCCCGTCTCTGAGTGCTTTTTTAATATGCAAAATGAGCTAACAGAGAGGAAACAATGATTAGAGATAGAAAATCGGGCGTGTGAAAGGGAGAATGTTTGAATGGGAATGTTGTGGATCGGCGGGGGTACACACTCTCTGAGTGTATATATGCCTCTAGTTTTCTATATAATTAAGTCTTTATAAATAATTAAAAATCAAACTTTGATATTTTGGGAGTAGTTTTTAATTATATGACCACACATAACAAGATCCAAACATACAATCCTTCGGGAAAGTCATTTTGTAATTTCTTTTGGATGTCATTAATACTGATTAATATTTAACATTGGGCTTCCTTATAGTTACGGCATATATACACATTAGTATGGCTCATTTATTTAAGTATATACAAGCAAATGATTATGATATATATATACCTATTTTAAATAAAATTATGAGGTATCACAATAGAAGCATTTAATTTATACCGCCAAAGAAATATAAACATATAAAATTATTTTCTCTTGGTTTCTTACTATATAATATTGAATACATAGAGTCCAGCCTATCAACAGAGGCTACTGAAGGGAACTCATATATGGGGCCCCTATGGACAAGTGGCTACTTTATAGAAAGTTTATAATACTTGTGAGGAAATTGGGGTGGCCGCAGTCTATAATTGTAGACAGTTGGCTGCTAACCCAGGTTGATTGCAAGATATGCACTATATGTACCAATATGTATATAAAAAAGCCATGGGATTTAAAAAATACAATATCTTAGGTATGATGATATATGAAAAATAAATTTTGATAATTAACAACACATATGATTTATAAAGTATTTTTGTTTTTGGACACAATCATGCTTGCAAGATGCTAGAGCTACTTAAAAATGAGGATTTTCTTCTAGGAACCCCAAGTTATAATAATAAAATACGGCTTTATATAAGAACATCTGCTCTGAGTTGCCGTCGCTTTTACCTGCTTCTTAACAACAAGAATATTAAACTTCTTGCTTTCTAGGTACAATCAAAAAGAGAGTAATATAATTAAAATGACAGACATACTATATTTAAGCATACATAAAATGCATAATTTTATACCCAACATGAAATGTATGTCAGTGGGTCTCCATAAAAATTCCACGGTTAAGCCTAATGAGTCTGGAATGTCAACAACAACAACCCTTAAGACATGATTTTCTCTTCAGGACATTTAAGAATCCCTTTTCTCCCTGAGGGCTCGTACCAATGAAGGACAACCTAAATAATGATATACATTGAAGAACGGATGACTTTACATAACTGTGGGACCTGTTCTTTTTAAGGAGGTTGAGAGGTTTTAAAAAAGACCTCCTGTAAGATATTCATGATGAAAATCTCCCAATGATCATACAAATTGTTTCATTTTTTCGCCAAAATATACTTTTCTATAGTATTTTAAAATATTTAAATAACGATGTGAACTATTAAATTGAATACTACTAATTAATAATCAATTCCGATTGATATGAGAGAGTTAGTGACTATAAAGATAACGATTCATTGACGTGCAACTAAATAACCAGTTTATAAAAGATTAATTGTCCTTAATATAAATATGCTTACTGTTGTGACGTAATACTGTGACGTCCGAGATGCATTTGGTTATCATCCCGGATAGTTATCCGGTGACTGAACAATGAGTAATTCAGTTCTTCTTCACTACTATTTAATTTGCTGTCAATTGATCCATAATCGATATCCCACGAGATTTGTTTCCTTTATTTAGAATATTAGTCTACATATATACATTATATAACATTAGTTAAAATCATAACGAAAGAGTTGAGTCTTAACAACAAAATAATCAACCTCTAACCGACAACGGTTAAAACACTAAATCATTTTTATTAAGAAACTATAAGTAAATTTACAAGAACTTGTAAAACTAGTAATTTAGTAAACAATTTGTATTGAAATTGACTGAGTGATAATTATCTACAAAAGAAAAAAACTATAATTGCTCTATATGTGATGAATTACTTAGATAATTTAACGATAACAAAGAGTCTGTGAGTAGCTATTGATAGTCAGGTCATCAGGCGGGTTATAATGCAGGTGTTTACATCGTTCGAACAAAACCATTTAATAAAACATGGAGCTGAATGAGTCGTAGTGATGGTTTAGGTTCGAATAAATAAGAGTTAAACTTATAAGCTTAAGAGTAATAAAATAATGTTGCTTTGGTAATAAGATCCCATAGTTGGTACCTCCAATACTGTGGAATATTAATTGAAAAATAATAAAGAGCTCAGGACGATATTATCGACTCGTCGATGACTCGCCGGCAAGAATGTGTACGACCTCTCTCGGTGGGATGGGTTGGCCTGAAGGGCCAGGCCCGCCCCCCACTGAGTGACGTGGGCCCGATTTTTTAATCAATTGCAACAGTGCCCCCATAACAACTGTAGGGCCCTCCCAAAGCCTGGGCTGCTCCGTAGTCAGGATTATCAGACCCGGTATGATTGAACCCAACCTGACAGTAGAAGGTACTTCTTATAAAAGCTTCATAAAGTTTGAATTTATCATTTAGTGTTCTTATGTTGAAGTGCAAATTTTAGAGTATATTTATGTAATTAATTGTCGCATGAACGTCAACTCTTATCAGAAATGAAATACAAAAATAGCTAATCTACAAATAATGTCACAACAAATGCCAATTGATTATTTATTACATTTTACCTCACATTATATTATGACATAGTGTCATCTATTGACACTACGTCAATAGATGAAATATTTTATCTAGAACAAATTATCTTGAATAATTATGTATATATATTATATACTTATAGTTTTAATATTGTTATCATATAAATTGAAAGAACATGTCTAAATGAGGTTATCCTTCTTCTAAAGAAGAAGCTCCGGTCGATCATTTGATTTCCAAAGATACATCAAAGTATATTTTCTCTTAACTGTACTTTTGTTTCTTGATGTTCCAACGCACTTTGTGTAATCATATGTCAATTTAAAGTGTTAGTCTTAACTGTATTTTTACACATGTAAGTTATTTAGATCCCCAAAAAATTATCCTTGTAAATTTTCATTCAATTATTAAACGGTTTTTTTGTTGGATAAATTTGGTAGAAAATTATGAGTAACGTATTGGTACGTAAAGTTATTTCAAACATTGTAATCAGTTCTCTCCTCTCATCATGACATCCCCACGAATATTGCTATTCATTATTCAAAAACGAAGTCTTCAACTAAAATTCAAAAGGAAAAGCTTTTCAACATCCTTTATTGTTGAATCACATTCTTGTAATTTTTAGGATATAAACATCAGTTAAAAGATTTCTGATTAAAATATAATGGCTAAAGTTATGTTGTGTTATGTGTCAGGTAACTATTGTTTTAGATAATTATTTTAAAGATTCCGACAAATATTTGACCTCCATTCGTACTCTGGGATTATCATCTTACTTTTAGAATGAACTGTAACAACAGTTTATGCTCGCAAATATATAAACTCAGACATTGTAAATATTGATTAATCATATTTATATCCGACTATTTGCTTTATATTAAACAATTTAATATATATTTATAGCATAATATACATCGGAAATACGATTTTCCCTCTTTGTTTTGATTCTAAGAATATCACAAAGGTCGATTTCTAGCGTAAGCCCACACATGTGGGTCCAAAATAAGAATAAAATAACGTTCACACTAATAAGACTACCGTATAATAGTTCTACGTTATTTTTAAATGACAATAATTCAAAGGAGTTTTTCTTAACAAAATTGCAAGAATAAGGATTTAATACAGATTGACCAACATTCATCAAAGAACTTCATTTTTAAGAGTTGGAGTATTCCCTCTCCTGGTTTTCAGAATAATTTTTTTCACGAATAGCCTTCCTTTAAAGACGTATTATGGCAAAACTTCAAAAGACACGAATTTGTTTCTTCTGCCGTTAATCAAAAGACAGAAAACATTTTCTCTTCGAAATCTCCATAATTCCGTGTCATATTAAATTCATTGTTTTTCAACATCAAAACTTTGATTTTAAATTAAAAAGATTTAATTTATTTTTATATTGTCTCACATCGAGAGCATTAAAATTTTCTAAACAACCAGGGTTCAATTAGATCCAATAAGAATGTCCTTCTCAATGATTTTTATAGTCATTTTAAGAAACGCCCATTTTATTTAATATAAAGGTTTTAATGTTTTATAAAACTTGAAATAAAGGGTGTTATACGTTGTACAAAAAGACCCACGTATCCATCGATATCAAATAGACAAGCAGTTAAAAGGATGTCCTTTGAGTATTCCTTTTTTAATGGTTCATAATAACACACTTATAAGGGGAACTAATAATTGATCCTCCAATCTTTTAATGATTGCCATTAAAAAGACCCGGCCTCAAATTGGTATCAATTAATGATTGACACGGATTTTGTTTTCTTTCCCTATAATAACGCCTTGAGAATTTATAACTTTTTAACAAAGGGTCTCCGACGATGAACACCCTCCTCTTTACCATGCAACAGCAGCTTACGTATTATTATTTTGTTATTATTTGGAGCATTTTCCCTTTATTTCTCCATTTATCATTGATATTAATTGACCCTTGACGTGCTACTCAAGAGAGAATAGGATATAATAAGTGTATAAGTATTTATAAAAAACTAGTGGACAGATGTATGGTCAAAATATATTATTATTTTTGTTTTCACGCTCTCTATTCGTATAAAGTCTCTCCTTGTGTCCAAAGTTTTTTTATGATCTTCTTATTATTTTTTGCATATTTCTAAACGAATTATGCTTTTAAATAAATATGTGACCACTTTTTTGTTGATGTAGTATGAAAAATGTGTGTATTATAATTGTAGAAGATTTGACATGAATGGAAAGCGGCTTCCATCGCAGAATAGTTTATATCAAGAAATATCTCCGACATCAAAACATTTCCTTTTAGAGTGTACACAGATAGAGAGGTTTTAAACTATCTTCAATATATTTTAACAAGTTTTTAGGATTACAATTGCGGCGTACAAGCTTGGTTTTCTTTATGTCTTGTCGTAGATATAAATGAGAATAAAATTGTTGTACTGGTGTACAAAAAAAAATATCTTAAACATTTGGTAAGCCTTGTTTTGAAAATTGTAAATAATATATTTTATAAAAGTTACATTCCATTCTTCAAAGAAAAAGCTGAATAAAAAGTACTAAACAATAATTATTGTTTTTGTCATTTTGTTAGTATAAGTCCAAAAATAGTGTTCATTGAAGCAATACTTATAGGTACAAAATATGTATTTAGAAACATTTTTTATTTCAATTTGATGTGTAATTTAATGTATTGTAATTATGGAAGATTTGACATGAATGGAAAGTGGCTCCCAACGCAAAATATTTTATATCCAAAATGATATTTTGAAGGCCTTGTTCGAAAGTTGTTCATTCTATCAACATACCATTCCACTGTTTAAAGGATAAACATAAATACGCTAATCAATAAACATTAGAGTATTATTATTTTCTATTTTTTAATTATATAGGTATACAATAAAAAGGATTTCTGTAAGCGATTTATAAACACTTTGAAACATTTATTTCAATTGGATGTGTCGAATCAATGACTCTGGGCTTTATTGCGCAAATTATAGGTCATTACACAATTGTAAATCGTTAATCATCTTGTTTGTGGTAATTTTGCCTGATTTAACTGTAAAGAGTGTATAATCGCCTAAAATTTATCTATTTGGAAGTAACATTTAATTTCCTCAATGAAACGAATTCTTTTCAATTACAATATTACAATATCCAAATGCAAAATCCAAGGCATAATAAATTGAATGAAATACCGTAATTTATACTGAAGAAGTTTATGCATACTTGGTATCATATTCATTTGGGCATTTGGTGAACTAAAGGCCACCTGCACCATTTTATGCATGCATATTAAAAAAGAAACTTACCCTTAAGGATTTTGATCGTGCTTCTCTCAAACGCAACATCAAACATAATTTTAAGTGCGCAGCTCTTATCGTTAGAGTGGAATAGGGGATCTATTTATATGATTGGCTAAATACCTACGCTATTAATACACTTTTCAACCTTTCGATATCGGCAAACTTTATCCCTAATTATAAATATATATATATATATATATATATATATATATATAGCTATATATATCTATATGTATAATATATATATATAATATTTCCTAGTTGCATTGTAATTCTGCTTCACAATGTTTTCTATATTATTAAGTCTATATAATATTTAAAAATCAAACTTTGATATTTTTTGGAGAAGTTTTTAATTATATGACCATCCATAACAAGATTCGGGAAAGTCATTTTTATTTTTTACACTATTAGTACATTTTTCAATATTTCGATATTTGCACTTTTCCCTGATATATATATCATATATATATATTATATATATAATATATATATATATATATATATATATATATATATATATATATATATATATATATATATATATATATCAGGGACAAAGTTTGCCGATATCGAAAAATTGAAAAATGTACTAATAGCGTAGAAATTTAAAAATGACATTTATTATTATGAGATAATTTCATATAAAGAATTTTTTAGTCTTATTGACTTAGACTCACGAGAAAAGGCGTAGAGTGTTTATGGAGGATGGAATTCATAAATCTGAGTTTGTATTTACTTAAGCTTCATCAGCCACAAATGAAGCTATCCCTTATTTCATAATTCCAAAATATTATTATTATTCACATTCCTTGTCTGCCACCAATCACGATCTAGTTTTTAGTCCTTTTCTAGTATACCTAAAAAGGGATACTTTATTAAAAACATGAACTAAATGATAAAAAATCATTTAATTTTGTTGAAGTAATTTAAAGGTGAGATTCATTCATTTTACGAGTGAAGGTTTAAAATTTATGTGTATAAAGAATTTTAATGTTCATCTTCAATCTTCATAACATATATCTACATATATTTTGGTGTGTATTTTAATCTGGGATAAAAGGAAAAGTTTAAAAAATATACATATATATCTCTGAAATGTACCTCTGAAGATGAAAGGATTTTTTTCAAAGCATTTTTTGATGTATATTATACTTTTTTCTGAAAAATATAAATTCATTAATGTTGCCAGGGACTTGATTAAGAAGGGATAGAGAATTTTTATTACCGGAGGAACTAAATAATGTGTTACCTAGTTTATTTTCTTTCATTGCGGAATATATATATATATATATATATATATATGTTATATATATGTTTATATATATACTATATACTTATTATATATACATATAGAAAATATTCTATGTTCGATAGACTAGTTTTAGCGCTCTAATGCTTATTCATATCCACATGGATGCAATTCTATGAATCAAATAGGTAAAAGAAGAAGAAAAACTTTTATCACTCAATAAAATCTCATATATATGCATGGCATATATTAATAAAAGGGTTCATTTTTATTTGCGACAACCTTTATATGCACAAAATCTTTTATAATAAACCCGAATAAATAGTTTAGAAAGCCCTTTTTTAATATATTTTTTAAGGAGTCTGAAAAATTTGTTTTTTTCTATGTTCTGTTGCATGACTATTTAGGGTTATATGATATTATATTAGTTCATTAAGGATAGCAGCCTTCTTCTACTGCTTCTCACTCCGCCTCTTGTGACGGACCATGAGCAAGACGAAAAAAAATACTTAATTGGAGCCATTATAGAAGTCCATCCCTTCACCTGGGAGGGCTCCTTGATCCGTCTTATTTACATATTGTATATAAAATATAAATTTATAATTATGGCATATCTGGGTGCTTTATTATTATTATTATTATTCATGTATGCTAATTTTGCACTTAATGATGATGTCTTGAAACTTCCAAGAGTATTGAATAAGAACCTTCTTCTTTTTGACGGCTTAATTATATAGTTATAGTCTTGCTTCAGTTGTTTATACTGACGCATCATAGTGCTTTATTACTTTTTCTAAACGTATACAGTGTGACTTAAAAAGTGACCTTATGTACACTTTATGTAATATTTCCTCTTTTTATCCGTCCATTGACCTAATAACAAAGAGTCAAACCACCATTAGTTCTCAAAAAACGAAGTTTTATATAGGTAACATTAATAAATTGGTTACTTTGTTACTTGAGTTGATTTCTTGAGAACGAATCATTTTTAATACAGTTCATATATAATAGAATAGTAATTTTAGTCACAAATATTACTATACTGGTAATAGCTGGCTATAAAGAATCTATTATAAACCCTTCTAATGAAATAAAAAAAGAAGGAGAGACATTTTTTTTGGATCTTCCAACTATGCAGACTATAGATTTTACCAATTATTTTTGAATTGCCATCATTGCACCGATGTTTTCTAGATCAAACGGCCCGTTTTGAACGATCTTCATAAGAGCCGTCTTTGAACCAGCTTTTATCAGTGCTATAGGATGGTGCTTCATCGACTTTTCAATTTAAAGCAACATTTAGGTCAACGTTTATAGTGAGTATCAATGGAAATTTTCACGAGATAAAGTATCCTTTAACAAATTATTTTTTCAAATTACTATAAACAACACAAATTATGGCAGTACAAGATATTTCGTACAACTTTAAATATATTCTTAACATTTCTTGAGAATTAAAAATCCATCATCCACTGTATGAAATTAAATAAATATTTTTCTATTTGATTTAAATGTATGAGGGAATTTTGTTTGCTATGTATAGCAAATTGTGATTAAAAATACCATTCACTATTAAAAGATTATAGTATTTTAGAATATGCTATTTTCGTCATATAGGTTATCATTTTAATATAAATAAGAGGATATTTTGTTCTCTTTACATCTTCTGGTATTTTTATAATTTAACTCTGTATGTCAATGGCCTTGGAAAATATTTTTATTTTTTATCTCTTACAAAACCACAGGCATTCTATTTCTTCGTCTTGTTCAATATGAGAGCTCAAGGGAGTCGTCGTACCTCAATATGTTTTGAAGCATAATTAAAGATAGGATTTTGTCAGTTTCTTGTGATTATTTCCTTCGTGTACTCGTTTCGCATTAAAAACAAAGAGAAGCGAATCCCAACTCGTTAGGTCAATCTTAGAGGACTACAACCTTTTTTGTCAAAGTGATGGGTTGACTAAAAGAAGTATGAATAACTAGAGCATATATACACTCGAGAGTGCAAACCTCCGCCGTCATGAGCCTTCCGAGGCGGATTTTTCACGACTGGGGAGGCGTTAAGAGAAGAGGGTCCCCTATACGGAAATGAGGAAACGCTCCCGGCACCAATTTCACAGCACAGCGACATTTGGCGAGTAGGCTAACTTGAAAAATTAGTAGTATTTAGCTCATTTGGCGCCTTAATTCTGCATTCAGAGATGCCAAAATTTAATCATTTCTTCCTTTTGGATATCAGGACTTTTGAGTTATCCTGCTGACAAACCAACAAACTAAGCCAGTGAAACAATACCCTTTAGGTAAAAGCGCATTTGATATAATGAAATAAGACATCACTTCACTCATAAGGTGTGATGTATCCTGGGATAAGATGATACCATTATAAACACAAAATATATTCAGTCCATGGAATTACGATATTTGAATATAAAATTACCATATTATATTAAATATAAAATTAAAAAGAGATTGTAGTTGTCGCCGTAGGAAATTCAACAGAGCTTACTCCTGAATAAAAGTGTATACACTTCAACAAATTGGATTTGAAGCTTCGTAGAATATCCTGATGACAAAGGAAATGAGTTAGACGGAAAAACAAATTGTGCAGGCACCCTAGAGAGAACGAGAATCTTCAATCCACTTTATTTGAGCCATTGCTCAAATTAGGAGGTACCTCATAATCATGAAAAACTCAATATTATCTAAGTGCTAATATACGCTCGTCGTATTGAAGATGTTTTCGAATATGAAAATAGATTCAAAGACCCGTGAAATCATTTCAAACTGTGTCACCTCTTAAAGTTGTATTTACAATTATTGTTTTAACGTTGGTATTGTGTTTTTGTTGTTTAATTGTTTTTGATTAATTTGTTATTCTATTGAATAAAAAAATACCTTAATTCATTGAAATGTACTCGTTTTTGAGGTATAAACTTAAGAGTTCCTGGATTGGATTTCAGTATCCTTTACCCTTACATACTCGAGATTCAAGAGTGTCAAGAATAGTGTCAAAGAATATCGTAATTATTAGCGGAATTATTAATATTTTGAGTGAAACTTTTATGCACTTGTTACTACTCTACCCTATAGCTTTTTATATAATCAACAAATTGTAGTACAGAAAGATACAAAATAAATATATTTTTTATAACAAATTAACAAAAATATATATTACAATTTTTCAAATGCATTAAAACTAGTATTTATAACTAGAAGTTTTATAAGTAACCGAAGTTTTGATCGTAGGTAGCCCTACGAACTTTTACCGGGAGGATAAAAACTATTGCTGAACATTATTTCCCCTATTCAACCTCAATTCATCAAAGGATTTTGGATTGCGGGAAATTAATAAGCCACAATCAACTCTAAGCTATATAAAAAGAAATAAATACAAATGAATAACTGAAAAGATAGGAAGTAATGATTTTAAGGATGTTTATAAAGAAAATAATAATGTTTATGTAAATAAATTAATTCAATTTCATAAGAAAAATACATATACATATATTTTGAACGTGTTGGAAAAATAAATATAAAGTTATGAGGAGGACAACCCGAAGCAATAGTCATATAGTCTTCCTTGAAGATCTAAATGTGTCAAGCATGTGTGGGCTTACACCAGCTCCAATTACGCAAAGTGCTTTTTCAGGAAGGCGGAGAAAATGTTCCTTCCCATTAATCGGATTGATGGGATTATGTACGCAATATTTCTATGGCATTCCTCAGGTGTTGTTTTTCTTTTTTTATCCATCTTGGATTAAGAGAATTATTAACTTTGTATCATCTCCACATATATACATAAAAAATGCGTAAAGTTGATCATTGGACAATTGTGTTTATATTTTCTAAATAATACATATCTATTTGCCTTACTAATCCCTGAGTCTTCTAAAACCGAAGCATTTAGTACAATTGTCATATTTGCCATGTTTTTATACTATTAGTTTGTATATTTCAAAATTAACTGCTTGTGCTATGTGTGACGATTTTTTTATTACTTGGAATTTTAGGTATATGGCGATTTTTGTATTACTTGGAATTTTAGGTATTACTTGGAATTTTTGGTATGACACTTTACTGTTTTAATTTGTAGGACAAAAAAAGTTACTGTGATTTTTTAAGAATGGATATGAATAAAAACAGTTTTATATTTACAGCCCTGTATCTCAAATTACGTATTTCCAATATGATTATTGGTCTCCAGATAAAAAAGAAGTTAAAATTTAAGTTAAGGTATGACCGCCCATTTACTTGACTTATTTTTATAGTTTTATAAACTTCATGTATACTATTTAATTTCTCAATGTTTTTAACGATATCAAATATTAATTTTTTTAAATTTTGCCATTGGTGCTTCTTAATTTGAAATTCCAAAATTTATGGTTACAGTACTTATTATGGATCATATTTCTTAGCAGTCTAAAAAAACTGCAAATAAAATTTTGTCCAAATCCAACGTTCCATTATCAATAAATTGTAGAAACGTTTTTTTGCATAAATAAACATATGGCAAACAAATTTTGAAGAACAATAATAAAATCCAATAAACAAATCTAACAACTTTAATAAATAGCAAAAAACTTTTAGCTAATAAAATATTCATATTTTTAAAAGGATTTACTTGATTTTAAGAAAAACCATCTGAAAAACATTAAATAATTGTAAACTTCACTCGTATATATAAACAAATACCCATATATAACAAACACTTTCATTTTATTTAAACTTAAAAAGTAAATTGTATAACAGGATTTATATCAAACTATGAACCATTTGATATAGTACTTCTCTGGCATTGCTGCTTCTTAACAAAGTGAGTTATAATGCATCAGCCGGTGGTGGATAAAATATACTCTCAATAAGTAAAAAAAGTTACACAGCTGACGCTTGAAAACAAAAAACAACTTTTTTATTCGTGCAAAAAACATCTTCTCTGCCATGGTAGCCATACCTATATACAATATAATCAGTTCATTCACTTTAAAAGTTATTTATTGAGGTTCATGTAGTGAAAACTTCAGAAATTCCATTTAACTTTAATATGTTTGTGCATTTCAGTAAGAAATAAAAATATTTGCAATTAGGGCTTTGCCGCAAATATTTTAATTTTGATATGAATGAAATATTTAAATGAATTCTTACGTTATTAATATATATATATATATTACATATATATTTATATTCTATACTTTTTATTCGGAAATATTCGCTCTAGGAAAGATTTGTGAGATACAGTTTGTAACTTTATCAAGGTACATTATATTTCTCATTAGGGTTTAATCAATAAATACGTTTAGCCAACATATTTCCAATTAAATAGTTGGTAGTCATATACCAAAGAAGTGTAATACATTGCATATATAAAAAATAACGAGCTTAGACTTGTTGTTGAATAAAAATTCACTGCACAATTGAACATATTAAAATGTATATTCAATGTTGAAGTAACCTAACTTAAATCATTTTTGTTTGCAAATAACAATTATCGATGTCTTCTTATCATAGATTATAAAAAAGTCACACATCAATTGAGCTTGTTGAAAGAAAATTAAAAATCATTATATTTCAAAGAATGTAAGAGACAACTAAATATGATATATAAGTTTATCTACATAAGTTTAAAATATAAACATTATACATTTTTCGATTGCATTCAAACTTTCACAAGATAATTTTAAGACATAAAGGTATAATTATTGGGGACGTCCGTCTCTACCATAGAAAAAACACAAAAAATCCTTTTATATTTGTAACCATATAAATCTGTTAGCCAACAGAGTATTTGAAAGCAATTATTTTTCAATTAAATCCAACGCACTTTTATAAATACGCTTTCGCACAATAATATACTTCTCTCCCCCTTCCCAGTATTTTTGACCAGCGAGCCCTCCTAATATTCCTTTGGCGGTCGCTCAACGTAAACCACAGACACAGATTATTAATAACCAACCTTGGCAATTAGAGCGCCTACAAAGCTCCCCTTTTCCCATTCATAAAACTAATAAATCCTCTCACTTCTGTTTATACCTTATTTGTATTGGTACACATTGTACCTTAGAATGCCCGCTCTTAACAAAAAAATAACTGAGCCCAAATTATCACGGATCACAAATTGTGTTTTGGTATTGGTTAATAAAATACTTCGTGTCCATAAAAAACCTGGTCAAAGTTCTTGTTTGAAGCGGAAGTAAGTTGTTCTATGAACCATATTCATTTTTTCGACTCTTCAATTATAATAATTTGAAAAATATTTATTATAAGTCTCTTTGTCTGATATTCAAAACTATTGTCAATTTCTTAATTATTTAAGGTTTTATAATAATATATTTTTCTATAGAGATAATTGATTAGCAATTTAAATATATTTGTTAGTATTTTTCGTTTTTTTCATATTCATATACTACAAATGTATATGTGTAACGGTAAAATAAGTTGAATTGGCTGAGGGGGTATTGAATCTAAAGCTCAGGGATAAGATAAAAACGAAATTACCATTAATAGAGTTTACGGATTGATTAATGTTTCAGAAAGCATATGATACTAGCGATATAGTGTAATTTATTATAAAAATAAAGTTCTTAAAGACCACAATTTTAGTTTATTAAGGACCTAAATCCATTATCAAGGAACTCTCAAATTTATCAAGCCACAACTATGAAAATTTGGGTTTCAAACAAAGCGTACATTTTTACATTTTATCATGTATCACGAGTTTTACATTTTAACAAGATGATTTTTTAAAGGAAAATACGGGCTAGGAAGAAATGACCCTAGATAAAAAAGGTAAATGATGACACATGAAAAAAATAGCCAAAATAAATCTTTGTCCTGTCTATTAACACCAACGAGGAAATTATTTATCCATAATTGTAAAATATCTTTTTTGCCATTATTTCCTCAATTTATATTGAAAATATTTTTTACAATATTTAGTTGAATTCCACTCAAATACTACCTATTCATGTATTTATATATATGAGCCATTTTTTCCAAATGTTTAAACCAGAATACTAAGTACTGGAAGTTAACGGTATTTGAATTCCTAGCAAACCATAAGGTGGCCTTATCTCGTGATAGTAAACTATTTAAGTTAAAAGTCACAAAGACGAAATATATTTCCTTTTCCAAAATAATTTTGTATATAGGCATTTACACAACAAAGTCAATTTATTTTCGACTTCATAATAATAATAATATTCGCAGACATATTATAAAGAACATAGACAATATCCAAGATCTATTTGTGATGGTCTCAGCAAATGATGAATATGAAGATACAAAAGTCCCTCTGCACTTAGGCACTTGAGTTCAAATCAAATAGAAAAATACAGCTCATAAAAACCAATTTAAATATTTATGTACTTAAGAAAATGGCATTACTTAAAAAAAAAAAATATCCAAGGATTCGGCTGGAATCATGGATTATAAATTCCATAATATTATTGGAGCAATACCGAATACAAAATTGTATCTTAAAATATATTTAAAATTGAACCATAGGTAATAGAAACAGCTGAATGGTGAGATGTTTTGTTTTTGATAGTACTTCATACTAGGTTTAATATTCAAAATTAATATTCTTTTTTTACGTTCAGATGTATGGCGTCACAATGGAGATACTTGTACAGTTTTTTTTACTTATGGACAAATGACGTCGTTACAGAAAAGCTTTAAATTCTTCTTACTCATCATCGGCTTAGACCAAACGCATGAATATAGAGCTAGGAAATAACAAGAGAAGGTAAAAAATGATGAATAACATGGAAAACACTAGGAGTGAATATATGAGGGTATAAGCTTCAGATATATATATATATAAGTTTTTATGAGATAGAAGGAGAAGATAAAATATAAACAAAGATTGTTATTAGGAAGGATCCAGAATCTCTGTGAGTGCACCAATATAGCTCTGGGCCATTTGAAGCGTTTCGTATTTGCTCAACTGTCGGTTTTCTCCGAGTCCAGGAAGAACCCCGCGGAGTCGATCGAAGCCTTTGTTAAGCATATCCATTCGGCGCCTCTCTCGTGCGTTGGCCGCAAGGCGCCGCTTCTTTAGGATGGTGTCATTCACACTAACGGCCTTTCGCTTGACCTTGAGGCTGTTTGAGGAGGAGGTTGGGGTCTCAAGGGAGGAGGAAGATGAATAAGGATCCTCATCTAGCTGTTCCTCTTCTTTAGGATCAAACTCGGGTAACACTGCGTAAAGGAATCATCAGGCGGAGAACCTCTATGACTGCTGCAACTATTGTCTTTAACAAGAGGATCAAACTGTTCCCCCCCGCTTAGGCGGCTATAGTATGGATCAGGTGGACTATAGGGAAAGCTGTTATGATTACTAAGGCTTAGAAAGGCTGGGCGAAGGTCTTTGGAGTCCTGTTTGGTGGAGTATTCATAGGAGGACATGCTGAATAGTTACTTATATATGTGTGTATATATAATAAGTCCTGTGTGGTCTAATAAAGAGCCGAGCGCAAAAAAATGGTCGTTGCTACCCTCAGGGAGTTTCCTTAAAAGCTCTGAAACAGAAAAAATGAGGTTAAAGGTAAATTATATAGTCATATGAAGGTTTATTATTTTTAATAGTATTGTTGCTATAATTGTGGCTTTTTCTTCCATTTAAATTATAGGTTTTTAATGTATTGACAATATATATTTATATTAAAGGTCGACCGATATATTGGCGCCATTAGTACGTTGTTCAAACTATCTGTATCGGAAATTTTGGCACGGATAGCTAAAATCTGTGTTAGGGGTCACCTTCCTATAACGGTCACCAGTCTATAGACTAGAAATGACAAAAAGTTGTTTTATATAAGATGTAAAGTTATATATTAAGTATATATTTATAAGAAAAACTTTGGCTGATTTATCGGCTACTGGCTTTTTTCAAAAAATAAAACTATAGGTAATATATTGGACCTTCAAATCAACTATCAGTAGACCTCTAATTTATATAATTACAAGATTTTGAGAGTAGTTTGACAAATTATTTTTTATGGTTTAAACACTGAATAAGAAGTGGAAGAATATATGTATAATGGAATGGTAGCCCCACGAATTGACTGTGTGGTAGGTAAAAAGAACCCACAAAAAAGAAATATATGTCCATATAAAAATGTAAATTTTTGAGGTAGCCACACAGTTTTTTATGATTATTATGTATATTTTTATTATTATTATCTTAATGTTGAGCCCACTACTATAGGGATATAAAGACTAAAAGAAGAAGCGTATAATAACTTCATTATTCTCAAGGAAGGTAAAATAAGTGGGCCAGTAAGTGCCAGGTATTTACATATAATATTTTGAGTATCTTTCAAGCGAATCAATTTGTCTTAAGACGTCTTCAAAATAGATATAATGGTTCTAACATATTTAATGAATATAACATTGATGAGCTATCAATGACATTGACAACGCGACCTATTTGAAAATGCTTCAACAACAGCAATTATCTATGCTAATTCGCAGTTGTTTTTTCGTGACTGTCTTAACATAAAGAGAGACATAACAGACTAAAACACAGTTGTTAGGGCTACAATTAAGTCATTTAATAGGCCCAATTGATTGAAGGCTGAGCAGAGAGAGAGAGAGAGACCACCCAAAAATATATACACGCGCTTTGATGGATGAACCGTTAAGTGACTTCTAAATCCTTTTTTGAAGCTGTCTTTCTTTATGAACTAGTACCCAAAAACAAAGCTTAAGCTATAGAAAAACTTGACCTAATTAACTCGCTTTCATAGATGTAATGATAATAATATACTCCTATGATATGCGCAGAAAAAAAAAAAGATCGCAAGAAGACTTCAGGTCCAGGTGGCAAACGTATGTTTGTAGTATCTTCTTGTGTGTAGATGGAACTTTGACCATCGCCCCCATTTCTATATATCCCCCCTTCTGTATATTCGACTCTCCTCAATTGATAGAGAATTACAGCCTGTCAAACCACCCTCCTTGCAGAAAAAAACATTCCACCTTCTTAAAGAGAGGCATACATAGAAATGAGATACGAAGAAGAAAAAAGATCATAATTTCTCAACCGCCTGTCGTCCACTTGATCCATTGATCAAAATTCTCTGTTAGTACCTCTATATTGTTTTATTTTCTGCAACCCCTTATACATATATGGTATGTAAGTCTTCTTTATAAGACATCTAAGTAAGTATTATAATGATATTAATATATATATATGTATAGATTTCCTGGCCTGATAAGGCCAGAGCTAAAAGTCGTATCATAATAATAAATGTATCCGAATTAGGTTCTCATGGAATAAAGGAAGCTTCTTTTCTTTAATAGCAATGAGGGGAGGGGACAGCAACGCTCATTGAAGACTAAAGACATACATCTCCTTATGACGTATATAGTCTATATATATACTTTTATATTTGAAGAACTTTCTGACAAGCATAATTAAGTGTCAACAAAAAAAAATAACTGAGTCACAATGACTTGAAAGTTTTTATAAAAATGCCTACATATATAATTCTTGACCAACACTCCAGCATTAAATACATAAAAATAAGTATATCCCTTGGCTTCCATCAGATAATGCCCTTTAATAAGGCCATGGACAAGAAACCAGTTGGCCTGACCATAATTTTTCTTACAAAATACATACCTAATAAACATACTTATTAATATAATTGTTTTTACAGAGGCATCTTAACACTCATGAATGATCAATTACGGCCCATGACAAACTAAAAAAATCCCCCTAACCTATTTGCTTTTTCCACATTCCTTCATTCCGAAGTGAACCTCATTTTCAATAAAACATTGGGATTATTAAGAAAATAATAATAGAGGAAACCTTTTTTTCTTACTGAAAAAATATATAATAATTGTTAATATCTGTGGTTACATTCCTTGAGTCTTTTAGGTGGAGGATTCCTTTGCTTTTTACTCCGCTACCCCCTTTCGCTAACATTCCATAAGGAGTTTATACACTCATTTTTCTTGACATATGATATATCAAACCTCCCCCCCCCCACGACTCTTTACCTAGCCATATAAAAATTTAACTTTTTTCCTTATTCCAGCGAGTGCTTCTCCTTCACGATAATTAATCTAAAAACATTTTTATGCTCTCTCTGATACTGCAAGGTCCTTAGGAACGTAATAACATTCATAAAAGATAAAATATATCATTCATACAACCATTTTTATTAATGTAACCGTTCAAACTCGAAATGTCACATAAACTGTATGACATATCAAAAAATAATTATTTCAAACTTGGATTACTTATTTCTTATATCTACAGATGTACATAAAACCATTAGTTTGCTTGTTTTTTTTGTGTTAAGTTGCGTAACTTCTTTGGGCAAAATGTATCTGTTCAACACACATAAGCAATAAACTTATATCCGTAACTGAAATTGATATTAAAAAATATTCATCAAAAATGATTATTTTGTCATATTATATAAAAACGTTCAAATTGTGGCACACTGGACTCTAGAGCCCATAAACAGATAGTTTATATTTTTTTGTTTGACCCCAAATGAATTGTAAATGTGGCCATTTTACAAATGACTATGTCTAATACATGGACACAATAGGGAAGTAACTATCTTTATCATTTTTATTCCTGGACAAACCCTACCATTTCAACGTTCCCATCCAGTCCAACAACATGAACACATCTACGAATCCATTTTTATACTCAACATATGTGTGAGTACACATATCAATGTTATATATTTAAGTATGTCCGGTCGTGTTTATCGCCTGAGCAATTAACTCATTTTTAATACATTAACGAACTCAAAGATAGAAAAGGGGAAGAAGCGTATCGAAGCAGTAAATTACATAGTGCTTGAGGACATCAGTTGGTGATCAGTCGGAAAATAAGAAGAGGGGGAGCCAGCTAGCACTGACCTTAAAGCCTGTTGCATCGGAACCTAATGATGATTTTTCCCGCGCTACTTTTAATGAAAACAATAACAATAACTTTTTTGGTTCTCATACTGCTGGGATTCTAAGAAAAATGAATTGTGTGATGGCAAATTCTTTTTTCTTTCTTATATACGTCAATGTGATATATATATATATATACATATATATATTTATTTATATATATATATATATATATATTATATATATATATATAATATATATATATCATATATTCATATATGTATATATATATATATTATATATATATATATATATGTATTTTTTTGCTTTAAACTAAAGGCCTTATTACCGACGCCGAAGGAGGTATTGTTTTCACTGGCGTTTGTTTGTTGGTTTGTTAGTTAGTTTGTTGTTGGTTTGTCAGCAGGATAACTCAAAAAGTATCGAACGGATTCGGATGAAACTTTGTGGAGTGGTTAGAAGTGCCAAAAGGAACAAGTGATTAAATTTTGGCATCTCTGAGTGCAGAATTAAGATGCAAAATGAGCTAAATACTAATAAATATTTCAAGTTAGCCTACTCTGCCAATAGATGTCGCTGTGCTGTGAAATAAGGTGCCGGGAGCGTCTTCCTCTCGGAATTTACGTCGAGGGGAACCCTCCCCCGTCCCTCTACGCCGCCCCAGTCCTGAAAAATCCGCCTCGGAAGGCTCATAAGGACCCCGTGACGGCGGAGGTTTGCACTCTCTGAGTGTATATATGCCTCTAGTTAATCATGTTGTTAAATAGCTCAAAACACGCGCTTTTTGTCGTTTAGTTAAGTTTTATAACAGATTTGGACTTCTTTCGACAAAAATCCAATGGATTAATCTTAAAAATAGCTAAAATACGTAAATTTCGCGTTAAATTAACTTTAAGATTTATTACGGCTATTTGCAGCTATAAATCTTTGATTAATGTCGGCGAATAGCCAAAAATACTTGTTGTCCGGCATTGAAATATACTTTTTTATTAATAAGGTCTGATCTTAGCTAAAAATCTAAGGTTATCATTTTGTAACTAATTAGACCTGCTCTAACTAAAAGCCAAATGATTAAAGTTGATGAGTAGCGAAAAATATTGGCTTTTGGCGTCATTAGATCTTTTATGACTGATGAGGACTTCTTTAATGTCAGCCAAGAATGTTAGCAAGCTACCTACAGTACTAGATTTTTGAAATAAAGGAGAACTTGATGACTTATAAACTCTGTTTTAAGCTTGAAGTAGATGGATGAATACTGGTTATAAGATTATAATACGCAGTTTTTGGCGGCAATTAACCCTTATTGTTGATCAGAAAGCTTGTCATTTATACTCTTCACAAGATCGTCATCGAAGGTCTCTGTATTGTGAGTTTTCTTATTCTCTTATTGCTCAAGCAGATAATTATTAAATATAAGTCAATTTTGAGTCCATGTTCAATGGATGATGCTAGCAAGTGATAAACATTAAACTGTTTCTGCTATCAAATGTATGTTTATTAAAAAAACTTTTTTGATAAGTTTATAAATGTCCATCAACTACCTTATTAAAATTAAGAAATATATTATCCCTCTCTCTCTGTGTCTGTACACAGCTTTTTGTCTATCTGTGAAAACGGTTCTATTAAAATGAATTATAGAAATATACCGACTCTTCTCACATAGAACAAGTAAAAAGGCTGCATCACACATACCATAAATAATTGCTTTTGTGGTAATATTTTGGTTCGTGTGAGAGCCGCTTTCAGTTATTATCATTAGTAGAGTAAAATAGGTCAAAAGATCAACAACGTCTTATTGGAGTTCTGAAAGTACCCAGTGCTGATACATATATATATATAGAAAAAATCAAACGAAAAACCTTTCGTTAAAAAAATATTAAGTATTTTAGTTGAATAATGCACCTAAATATTCACCAAAAATAAATTTTACCTTAATTCAGCAAAACTTGTTACTAGTTAAAATTGTGTGAACTGTATTTAAATTACAGTAGCTCTTTTTATGGGATTATAAAAATATAAAAACTGAGATTATGTTTGATGAATAATGTTTAAAAATATATAATAATTCACTATTTTGGTTTACTTCACTCCAATACTTACATAACCATGCTTTTCATATTTTCGACTCTTTATTATTTTTTTCTTTCTAAGCAGACCATTTATTATTATACCCTTTCTTCTGGACGTCAATACATATATATTGAAATACAAAATAACACAATAACAAAAATTAATTAGGCTTCTATGTATGTTGAACACTCTTGAATGCTATTGATTTATAGGAATTCGTTGGTTATTAAGTATAAATTTTCTCATAAATTTGAAAAGATGTTATATAATTGACCATTTTCCTTATTAAATATATGTATAATAAGCACCTCTTGCGAAAAACAGTAGCAGAGCTGATAGTTATCAAATATATATATATATATATATATATGAATGCACAATGAATTTCAATGTTAAATTGTCAATAGAAACATAACTTCTTTATTAAATAATATTGCCTGGTATGATTGTAATAAATATATGCCAATTAATACACCACAGCTCTGTACTGCCTTAATATTCATACATTTATAATTATGTCATATGCATTAGAAATCTGTATAATTAAGTGGGCCAGAGATCACACCATAAAGTCAACAGCCCTCCTAGACAAATAGCCAAAAAAACACAACAACGTATCCACAGACTTTAAAAAATCATTCGTCATCGTGACCGTGAACTCCCTATCTTTTTTTAAACAATCTTTATTTTCTTCCTTCAAGGCATTTAACCCAATTTTTCTTGATTGTTGTTCTATGTTTTGACTTATAACTCCCCCCTTACAACATTAACGGATTTTAAATGTTTTTTTTTGAGGAAGAAGAATAAAATTATGGTGGAAAAACTTCTCAATCGTGCTTGTCTCCTCATTATTCAATTAAGTTTTAGCATGGAAGTTTCATACTTTTTAAGCTTCCGCATTTTACACAGAAAAAAGATAAACCTTGACATCGTCGTGATCTAATTATCATTTTTTTGTTGTAAAAAAACAGCGAGTCAGGGAAATGATTAACCGCTAAGTGTTCGTGAAATGTGATTTTTTGGTGCAAAAATAAAGTCATTTAAGAACTCAAGATAGTGATGCCTCGATTCGTGAAAAGGTGTTTTTAGATTTGCATTGTTTAAAGTTTTATGTAAAATATAGACTATTTGAAGACTGAGAAAAACGATTGATAAATACCTAACATCATATAACACGTTGGATTAATGCTTTTTTATAATACAGCAGACTTTTCTAATAAATGGTTATGAAAAATTATTACTAAAATTCAACAGATACAAATAAATAAATCATAATTATATTTAATAAAATATTTTATATTCTACTTTGAACATATTAAGTACATATATAAATTTTTAAAAATGCCCACAATGTGTTTAATTGTGACAACCATTATCTATAAATTTTCAGCAACTACTAATATAAGCAGCCTAAGTACTAAAATTCCCAAAGCCGCTGAGAAGTGACTTTTTAAGTTCCAATTTCCCTTACATACAAAACGTTGATGCAGCATCTCAACTGTTGAAGGTTAATATTAGGTGTTCAATGAAATCAAATCTCTTTGACATGTCTCAACTAAATTTGTCTAAATAAGAGACTAAAACAGAAACACGTAAGTAACAGATTTTCTGCAATTCATAAAACTAACACTGAGACCTATTTTTTGGTACTTTGTAAAGCAAAGCCGTTTGAGTGTCCTAAAACAGTTTGAATCCACAGGTGCTGCTGACACCTGGAGTCATTTTGGTGTTCGACTGCTTATATTTTATTATCTATAGATCATTTAGATAATGATCAGGAATAATTATGACTTGGATCAAGTGGGGAGAGTGTCATATTTGTATAATTTTTTATAAGGCTAACCGATTTTATAATGTGAATGGTTCTTGTGTATGTTAGTGTATGCCTTTAGTTATATTATCTTTTTCATAACAATTAAGTGATTCTTGTAATTGCGGTGATATAATTCAAAAATTGTATGCATTTTAAATCTTTACAGTTTTTTTCTATAAAGTCGACATGATAATTGCCAAATAACTATTAATATACTTAATTATTAAAGATTGAAAAAATTACTTAAGTTTTTATAAGTCATAGGTTCAATTAAATATATATCTATTACAAAATAGTTTCCATATATTGAGCTTGTTACAATTGATGTTATACAAAATAATTTATCTAACTTTTATAAATATTCTTACATACAAGACAATTTTAAATATAGTTACATGAGGTGTCTACAACTTAAATAATAATGAAGAGCAAGAAGGCCTTGCAGCTTTTAACAAATAAAACAAAGCATCTATCCTCAAAAATATTTATTAAGTTATGGCTGTATATTTAGGGCATTCGAAATAAAAACTTAATAACTAAAAAAAGAATGTGTTCTAAATGATGCATTGAATATATATAGCTTACAGAATTTATGGAATGTCCAAAATAAAGGCATGTCACACTAATTTATTAATGTATAACATGATTTTAAAAAACAGCAGCTTCCACCAACAAGTAAACCTATAAAGATAGCTAACTAAACACTTATAATGTAATGGATTTGAATACTTACTGTAAAAGGGATGGATGTGATTTATGAAGAGAGGTTCATGTTCTTTAGCTAATGGAAATTAATTGATGCACAGAGGAGAAAAAAGTAACAAACGTCACGAAGTACGACCTATGTTAAACTAAAGTAGCGAATAAAGTTGGTGTAAGTTGTTTTCTTCTTCCTTTTCGTTTTCCTTAACCATCGGAACCATGTGTGCGCGTATAACCTTATTGTGGTATCTTAGATAGGTGACGAAGGCGTCCCCGCATGTACACACACAAAACCATATATATATATTTTTCTACCTACGGGTTCACATGGCTATGACCCACCGGAGAAGAGTTTTCTTACCTATTTCCCTCTATATTATTTTACGCAGGACCGCTTATGAGGTAGAACAATGGGACCAAAGAATATGACGACGGCGATGATGGGAGGGCACATAGGTATTGCATCAAATTGGAATGACTAAAATTACAAAAACAATATTATGAATAAATACCAAACATGGGCTTCTTATATAAAACGACAATAAAAATAAAAATTTGAAGAGAAATATTAATTTTTACTGTATCTGTTTCATAAAAAAATTAAATAGCAAATTTCTTTAAATACATTAAATAAAATAAAAACAATAAAAAATAAAAGTAAAATTGTGATAAAATTTTTATTATCATTTTTAAAATAAAAACACCTTAACACGGATATAAAGTATTATAACACAATTATACTCTTTTTCGAATATTTTGCATCAAGATTAAGAGTACTTTGACGACAGAACTTATTTTATGAATAAATAAAAAGTATCCTCTTCATGTATTACTATTTATACAAAGCATATTATAAAAATATTATACTATACACGATATTATAATAAATTAATACGACTATAAACTAACGGATGATATGCGTCGTTATCAGGGAAAGTCTGTGAACGTTTACTTTGACCTAATATTTCCTTTACTCACCAACCTTATCCCTAGAAAAAAAATAAAAAAAATAATATATATAAATATATATATATATATATATAACTAAGTGTTTAGGAGATACAGAGGACCGAACAAACAAATAAACTGATCACTTTTTTAGTGTATTTTTTTGGGAAAAACTATTTCTTAGCAACTCAAAACCCTCCAAATTAAATATGGTCTAAATCAAGAAAATGATAAAAAACGTATTTTTGACATAAAATAATTTTTTCCAGTAATAACCAAAAAGTCCAAAACAAAGCTTCACATCTCAAATTCATGCGCATGAAATTTGTTCCAAATCTAACCTGGATTTTAAGAGGTGAAACGATTAGACGAATAAAATAAATCTGTCGATAATGATTTTTTTGAAGTTTCTTCCACCGCTAAAACACTCTCTGAGCCCTCAAAATTATTCACTGAAAATTCGTCAAGCGCTACTGAATCCTTAAATAAATAAAATCAGCATCAATATCTTATGAGGAGCCTTTTGAGATTGAGCATTTGATATCAACAGTTAAGAGGATCTTTATGCATCAAGAGTACACAGAAGGTGACTTGATCTTCATAGCTTCCTCTTAAGAAATATGGAAATACTATTTTCCGCCTCCAGCGTCAACAGTTTGAAGTAAATGCATGGCCCATCAATGGCGAATGATCTGAGCTGTTCGTTTACATTTCGAGCTTCATACTTCATACTGTTAACTAAATGCCTTCTTCTCTTTTTACCTCCGCCGAAGGAGGGTTGTTTTCACTGGCGTTGGTTTTTTGGTTTGTTAGTTTGTTGGTTTGTTTGTCAGCAGGATAACTCAAAAAGTAAGGAACGGATTCGTATGAAACTTTGTGGAGTTGTTGGAAATGCCAAAAGAAACAAATGATTAAATTTTGGCATCTCTGAGTGCTTATTTAAGATGCAAATGAGCTAAATACTAAAAATATTAATAATGAAATGGGGTCTCTATTCAGAGAGTAGGAAAGAACAAACGCTTAAAAAATATTCATTGACGTAATATTGTTAATTTATGAGCTAAGGACTACGTCACTGGGTACTTAAACTTCTTTCTCTTCCCGTCTTTCTCTTAATATTAAATAAAATATAACGCTAATATTAATATTAAGAGCAGGAAGGAGTTTAAACATCCAGTGACGTATTTCTGAATTGATGAATAACTAGTATGACGTCAATGGATGTTTTTTAGGATGGCTCTCTCCTCACTCATTATTCACCAAACACACCTACTTATGTAGACATATATGATGGATTGTAATTCCGTTAAGTGATTCATTTGGTGGGGATCGGCGGAGGTTTGCACTCTCTGAGTGTATACATGCCTCTAGTTAATTATTGTTATTATTGCCTAGTTAAGAAAAATAAATCGTTATCTATATGTATCTATTTCAAGTAAACTACAACTACATAACTCTTATTTTACATTATAAAAATGAATGAGCTTGTTTTAGTGAATAGTGTTTAAAATATAAAGGTTTTTTCAAAATACTAATATTTGTTAATATTATCGTACAAAAATTCTTAAACAATTATAATTGCACTTTTATAACCTATCATTTATTTATTTCATTTGTTATATGTTCCAAAGTAATTACATAAAAATAAAATATTACTGTTAATACTGTGATAATATATATATATATATATACATTATAATAATTATTTTAATTCATGTTTTTATCAGGCTATGGGAGCAATTATATCGACAATCAATTACAAGTAGAAAGATTATATGGCTGATTTCTTTATCAAGAAATGACTGTTGGCTCACTGTATTAAAAACAACAAAGATAATTCGGATCTGATTATTTTCAATAATGTTAACTCACTTGAAAAGATAATATAAAGTGTTTTTTAATATTTTATTTTCCTCTAAAAACGTAGTTTTTTCTCTTCGAATAAGTGGTCATAAAAATATTTTAGTTATTTCATATCTGAGCGAATCCAAAAATACGATAATTAGTATCATAATACATTTGTTCCGTTTGCAATTTAATTTTACCAGATTGCTGACTGCTCTGATCGTTATATCAGTATTAGAAGTGAGCCAATATATCAGTTTGCCGATTAATATGCGTCAAAAGTATATTTTTAAATTAAAAATCTACTTTTAGTCGACTTCCAATATGTATATCAAAGTCAAAATTGGATTACAATTATTGATATCAATTAAATTTTTTCTCATCTCTCTCTTAAGCTTAGTTTTTATACCCGTAACAATAAATAATTCTTTACAAAACACAAACGTATGAAAATCAAAGTAAAATTTCCATCTGATTCTCAAAAATCCCCCATTACATGATATCCACATGACCAAAGAAAATCATTGTCGTATGTTATTTAGAGAATTTCACAATTTATTATTTTATATATTTAAAAAATTCTTGCTTTATTATGTGATATGTAAGTCAATGCTTACTTAGATGATGAAGATGTTCTCTACATTAGCAGATAATAGAATTTGAGGATGAGAGTAGGAATTTTAAATATGAGGGGAAGCTTCTCATCAGAAGCAACAAATTCCTTCTGATCGGATTCTTATCCCTTCCCTATGATGTATCTCTCATATTTCTATATATATTAAATAAGAAGAAATTGTATATAAATATTGTATATAAAAGAGATCAACTCCTTAGCATTCCTTAGAAAATAGTGAGTACCCTTTTTACCGGATTTTCTATCTATCTGAGAGCAACAAAAGGCTAAGACAAAAAAATGTTAAGGAATTAAAAATTGAGCTTTCACTTGGTATTTTATTATTATTAAGAGGGGAAAAGTCTTCAATATCTTGAGACTTCCACTTCAAATGTTGCTCCTTTTTAAAACTGTTTTTGTTCCTCTTTTAATAAAAGTGTATTCTTTGAGGAGCTTCATTAATTTCTTTGTGATTTATGTGTATTTATATTTTCGGTTGGTAGACTTTATTCGTTTAGAGTGGGAACGTATTCAAATCTTTAACTTAGATTTAAAAGTTTTGATCACCAAATGGCAAATATAATATTTTTTAAATACTTTGTCAATGATAGTTTCCTTCACGTTGTGTTTGAAGGTCTCTTTTTACACTCATTTTATATACAAAAGTCAAGGTGTTGAGTATATATTTAATAAAAGGTCTATGTCATTCATCATTTGGCTAAATACTCTGCCTAATTTATTAAAATATCTTATGTAAATATTTTTCTTCGGCAAATACCGGCAAATTAGTCCGATATTATCCGTCTTGCTCCAAACAGTATTTTTTAAACAATGGTTAAAACTTAACCAAAGGTTCAAAAATCATTCTAGACTATTATTTAACCATTTCTGCAAAGGTGTTATATGGAGTTATTTCCAACATTATTTGTATGTTATTTATTATACTATCTCTTGTTACTTTATTTGAATTGAAACAGTTAAAAATTATAATATTATGGTTATTATTTTATAAAAAGGTCTGTTTTTGTATTGATGAGTAAATTTTACCAAAAGGGATCGAATTTTAAAATACATTATTTATTTTTACATTATTTATCTGTATGAATTAAGGTGAGAAATAAGTTACTCTAATTTAAAATTGAAACTATTGTTGAAACTTCCTAAATAAACATAGCCAAATACGACATTAATATTGTTTGACATAGTTATTTTTCTAATTAATATAATATATTAAATATATAAAACCAATACCGTTATCCCTTATATAACACGACGTTTAGTCATATTTATTTTCCTGTAAATAAATTCAAACACCTCTTTGGCTAAATACAAAACAAAATAGTGGATAATGACAAACAGAAAAA
>CP045903.1:11364504-11382592 GCA_013387185.1 Caligus rogercresseyi
CACTTTTTATCATCTCTTCTAAGGCTTATGTGGAAGAAAGAGCTCCAATTATGATACTACTGTGGATATTTTATGTCAGAAAAAGGCCAAAAACTTCTTTCCTCAATAGATTTGGTGATCTTTTGATGAGGAGATTTTCCCCTTAATCACAACGTTTTTACAGTTCACATATAAATTCTGTGTCGTTTTTTATTGTTGAAACGTTCCGTTTACCTCTATCTCATGCCATTCTTTATTAATGTCTTCACTGCCTTGATTAAATAAATTAGACTCTCATAGGTATTGTTAATCATGCAATTTCTATTGTAGAGACTTTATATGCTTGGTTTGCTTCTTTCTTGGAGCAAAAAATTCTCCACTCTTCACTTGACATTGTAGATGGGTTAAATTTTTCGGGCCAATTTCAAATTTCAAGAAAAATATCAAAATTTATTTTCCCTGCAATAATTGTGGGTGATTATAGAATAACTTTTCAATGTATTTGTTTGTCTGCCCGGAACTCGAAACCATTTTATAAAACTTAATAGATGTGAAAAAGAACAATCCCCCCCCCCCCCATATTCAAGGCTATTTTCTATTTGAAGCTTACAAATTGAAAAAAAAATCTACGAATCATACGGCAAGAAATGCAGCGTTAAGTATATTATATCATTAATATCAAAACAAATTACGGCAACCCTTATCTTGAAACTGAGGAATTGCATATGATCATCTTGGTGCAGCGGATCTCTCTATTCAATTCCTCTCTCAGGATCTCCTTCTTGGAATGGGCAGGAGATATTATTGCTTTGTCCATCTCCTTCAGCATTATACATGAAAGCTTTAAAAACTGTTCTAAGGATTCATCAGTTATTTTTAAATACTAGATAAATGTTGCTTCTTTCTTATAATTTTCTTGACAGTACTATGCTATAAAATATTCAATTTCAGATATCAAATAAATTATATTCAACGATGAGATAAATTTCTTAAACCAATTTTTTAAACTTTATACTTTAAAGTAAATATATATATAATATATATCTATAATATACCTATATATATATATATAATCTAATATATATCTTAGAGGTGTTCTTATTTTTTCAAATGTTGAAATGTTAGCAACATTGTGGATTTTCTGTTCTTGGTGATCAAAGAAAGCAACGACATACAAGTTGAACAAAATCGGTCAAACATTACGAGGTCGCGCAACGACGGTCAAAGTTTTAAAATTTAGTAAAAATATAGTTTTTCGCAAAATTCTTCAAAATGAGGGACGTTACAGACTTCAATAATAATTATTAATTTAAAGAGAGTATTTTGCCTCACTTCTCTCCTTCTTTTTTTCTTGCTATCCAGGTAACACTAACAGCCTTACCAAATGTGAATCGTATATTCTCATATCAAAAGATCATTTTTGGGGAGGAGTACGTATTTGCGTTATATCTCTTAAAGTATAGCGATTTTTAGAACACCAAACATATCAAATGAAAGCTTGGTTAACCAGCTTTATATTTTGGTATACTAAATCAGTCAATTTATAAGTAGAAAGTTATATGTACATAAAAAACTGAAAACTTTGTTTTATTAAAAAACGTCAAAGATACGTCTGTAGTAAATTAGATTTCCTTTTAAATTAATATTATTATGGAAGTCTGTAACGTCCACCATTTTGAAGAAATTTTGGCGGAAAACTATATTTTTTAGTAAATTTTTAAAACTTGACCTCGTTGCGCGACCTGTAATGTTGACCGATTTTTGTTCAAACTTTGTGTGTCGTCTTCTTTTATCACCAAGAAACAGAAAATCCACAATGTTGCTAACATTTCGAACTTTGAAAAATAAGAACAACCCTAAATAATATATATATATATATATATATATACATATATATATTATCTATAATATATAAATAAGGACTGTATTTACTTGAGAATTTAAACCAAGTTGCTGTTTTGTTTTCCTTCTATATCGATATACAAAAATTACACAAAAGAATATTATTTTTATGTAAGTGAAGTCTTTATCTTCAAGCAAGTAATTTTGACCTTTAGACTTAGCTTCTTAACTTTTTATCCTTCTGCATTTTCGATATTTGGACTTTTTTGACATATATTTCCCCCCTTGTGTTCCTTATTACCATTTGAAAAAAAACAAACCTGTGTACACGACTAATGAAATGTAGAAATAAGCACAAAAAGTGAATTTTAATATTGCATTTACATTATTTTTTCCTTATACATGACATATTCTTAATTTTTTAAAGTAAAAAAAAGTTTGTAGAACAAATTCATAGTACACAAGTGGTACAACGACTCAGAAGCACAAATAAAGTTTAACAAAGTTAGAGACATTGTTATATTGATTTTCCCCTGACAACCCTTGGAAGAAATATCAACTTTTAAGAATGTTAATTTTATGGAGAAGAACAACAGCAACTTTGAGGCATATTGTAGAAATTCCTCAAAAGTATCGAAAGCCAATAAAAATCAGAGTGCAATCTCCAGAGTGACTTCAATATCTTTCTACGAGAGAGAAGGACTGCACAAAATCACGTTATTAGTACAAAAGCTGTTTGTATACTATATGTCATAATAGTAAAAAAGACATTTCAAAATAATTCCAAAATGCATAAAATAAAACAATTTTAAATGACTTTACATTCTTTTTTGAATTACGAGTTTTTTTTTGTAACAATGTATATATTTATTTGAGTACAGTATATAGTTGTTTTATGTACTTGTCCCATAAAATGAAAAATAAATTATCATAGGTCTGTAGACTATCAAACAAAATATAATCTTCAGAACAGAAGAAAACTACAAATATAAGCGTATATCTTGTTCATTCTACTCATGTTACTTATTGATCGTATTATTGGAGCAAAATAATATTTGTAGGTTAGTAAAAATAATAGTTCAGATTTGGATTGTAATATATATCACCGCTGTAAGATCAATTGTAGTGTTTGTCATAACTGTAACAAACGGACCCAAAGAAACCACTAAAACGGTTTTGAACCTCCTCAAATATGAACTAATGGGAACCGGCGTAGCCCACAAATGCATTTGGGTGGTGAGTTAGAAACTCACAGTTCCCATACCCAGTATTGTGGTAGTGGAACCAAAGCTCCATTAAGGGAGGGTTTGAATATCTAATATATAATTCTGAGGTCCGGCAGAACTCGAGAAACCCATTTCTGATGAATTGATGGCCTTAATTTGACATCAATTAAGCAAGTCGGAAACCACGAAGTCCATTGAGAGGACCCAATATGGACGTAATTGTAATCGAATGGTCTATCTAAAACCGTTTTGGGATGGTCCGTAGCCCCCTAATATCCTGAAAATTTTGACAGGTGGATTTCAAATATACATTGAGAAGCGGAAGTTGAATCTAAAATATGCAATTATAGTCATCGGCAGAACCCTACGGTTCGTTTACACTGGATTAGTAACCATATGATATTTAATTTAAAAAGTCTTTTTTTGGTAGGAATACAACAACTTCATTTTTCTGCAATTACATTAAGATGTAATCACAATACTCAAGGGGACACACAGCACTACTGTTTAAAATTTCAATGAAATCACGAGGAGAAGCAACATTTGATCTCTTAAATTTATAAAGATAAAATTGCAAATGAGTTTTAATCTACAATATGTCATTATGGCAATTAGCAGAACTCTAAGGTCCGTTTACGATGGATTAGTAACCATCTAATATGTCATCGACACAACAGTGGGAATTGAGAAGTTTTTTTTGATAGAGGGGTTGAAACTAAAATATGGCATAATAATGATTGATGGAACCCAAGGGCCCATTGCGGTAGATTAGTAATCTCAGCATATGACAAAAATGTGCCAAAAAGTTCCTGAGGGCCCACGAATAGGGTTTTAACTATATATATAAATATCCTTGGGGAATCAATATTTCAATGATTTTTTTAATATCGCATATGGATGCTAAGCTTCACAAAACATGTAGCACTTTTTTAATTTTGCCGACGGTTTTCCATTCTCCCTAAGCTTTAAAAATAACTTAAATGAGATGAATGTGTGTTAATCTTCTATCTGGTTTCCCTCAGTCATTTTATCAATTTTGATTCACAGAACTAATAAGTATATTTAGATATTCATCAATAGCGATCAAAACAAAAACGTAGCTCACAAAATGATGAAAGGAGGATCGCACAATTTTTTATCGTAATAGAAAGGGATTAAATACTTTGGTCAATATTGAATGTGTATAGTAAAGCCCATTAAAAATAACTTCAAAGGGTACTTAAGCCGATATATCAATTCAACCCCCTTGATAAATAAAATGTAAACACAAATTTGTTTTTACTTAAGGATGTAGATGGCAGTATTTCGAACACTGACCTCGGATTTGGACTAATGAGTAGAAGTCGACATATATAATGGTGACAATAGTTCATTTTACATTTAGCAATATCCATATGTAAGAGTAGTAAAATATTTTACTTTTCGAAAATCTACCAAAGCTTGTTTTTAAATATATTTCAGGGTTTTCAAATATATTTTTTATATTCTAATGTAATTTATTCATTCAATCCAAAGGAAGGACATAAATAAAATTCCTATTATTTGTGAGAATCATAATAGTCACAGAAAGCGCTGTTCATTCAAACAGAGTAAGTTTGATAAACTAAACTTTCATATATTCGTTGCAACACATGACAAAACTTGTTTTAATAATTACATATAATATATATAAAGTACTTACTTATTTTTCGTGCTCAAATTTAAAAGGAAAGCAATCGACAAATGACACCGCAATCCGTTTTTAATCTATTAAATAATTATCGGAAATGTACAGCCCTTATAATCATTCATTTTTTTAGGAGAATTTACACGTCTGGAAGCCGATGACTACATCTATCTATCTATCTATCTCTCTATCTATCTATCTATCTATATACTATCTATCTATCTATCTATCTATCTATCTTCTATCTTCTATCTCTATCTATCTAGATCTATCTATCTATCTATCTATCTATCTATCTTCTATCTATCGATATATATATCGATATATATATATATATATACTATATATTATATATATATATATATTATATATATATAATATTTGTCCCCCTGAACTGCTATGATTGTTTCTTATAGAACCTCAGGGCCAAATATGTTCTTCGTTCTCTTTACTCGGTAAATAAAGCTTTTATAAAAAAATGTAAATACAAATCCATATAGGACTCGACTTTGATAAAACATCCACATCGGATTCAGGATTCGTAATAGTATAATGTCACATTCAGGACACGGACTTGTAAATAAAACTTGTACCAAAATTGGGATTAAAATTTAGATAAAATATCGAAATATGGACTCAGTTTCATTTCAAAATTATATCCAATCCGCAGCTCTGGTAGATATAACATGACTATCCAATTTTATAATTGCATAAACGTATTTTCTATATTGGCATACCAACAGTACTTGCTTTAGTATTACCCTTCCATTTATTGCGCCTTGAGTTTAAATGGATTACGTCCTCTAAAATAAATTCAATAAGAGAATGGACGCATCAATAAAAACAAGCATTTAGTTTATTATTATTACCTAGATAATTATGGCCGTCATCATTATTATTATTTACTAAAGAGAGCTTTAAAAAACACATTAAATAAAGGTTAATTACCCTCTGATGAATGATGTATCTTTAGACGAAATAAGTCTTTTCACTCTTAAAAACAAGACTCACGATTATAAACGCTTAAGCATGTGAAATATATAAAGAAATAAGTCCTTATGAAGCAATAACTAGGTTATTATAATATCCTTTAACTGGATAATCAGTGGAAAAAATATTAAGATATAATTATAAATAGATGGATATATTTTATAGTTTAATTGTACTTTGGCTTATTATATATATATATATATATATATATATGAGTTCAATCCATGACAGTCGAGTTTTTTGCAAAGATAATCCTACGATAACAAGTCTTACCTTTGTCAAATAATTTAAATGAAAGCTGATAGTAGTTAACAACAGACAGACTGGATTTTTTTATTAGAATTATACATAATGAATAAATTTTGTATTTTGAACTAATAAAAATGCTTCAACCACAACAGATAATCTAAGTGATATGCCAAATGTCTGTGTTGATAGATCTTGAACGGTTTCGATGAATGCAGTCTTTCCATCCTTATACAAACAAAACAAACAAATAAACATTTCAAATGTTAGGCTCAGTTAGGAGCTAATCTGTGAAATTCAGGAACTTTATATTCTAAAAATATAAATATGAAAAATAAAGATAGCAAGTTCTAGGGAAACAAAGTACGGTCCATTTATGTATTGACGTCATACAATATCTTCAAAGTATAAGATTATTATTGCTAGATTTATTTTCCTTCCTATGGAGTATTGGAAAAAAGCAGTATTTCATATGATATTTAAAAAAATATATAAAACATTGAACAAAAGAATTGATTGACGTCCTATTCTTAAAAAAATATATATATATGATTAAAATATAAGATTTTTTTGCTTGAATCTTTTACATTCTATGTTGTGTGTACTTGAGGAAAAACAATAATATGAAATAATCATCTGATTAATTATTTAAAAATATAAAAGGATGGTGACCTCTCTTAAAGATCAATTGCATCAGACCCACATGTAGTTCAGACATTCCATCCTATTTTAAAATTAATTTAGGAATTTCGTATGACATTGCACACTTAATTCTAATTAATTGAAGTATTGTCTAATATAATGTTTAATTTTACAAAGAACATAAATAACATGGACGCTTATTTTAAAACCTAAAGTAAAGAAAAGCACCCAGAAGCCGATATTCCATTGGTGACAGATTTGACTTTCAAACGGTCATCAATGCAACATATGAAACCCAAGGATCCAGTGATCCTATAGCCGATGTTACATATGTGATGGACAAAGACCCTCACGTAAATATACTTGGTACCTTTAGGAACCAAATTGCCCAAATAATTCTGCATATTCATTATTTCCGCATAACTACTCCAACAAACTCAAATAATTATAAATATTTTAAATGTAGTATATTTCTTTAACAATTTTTTTAAAACGACTTTATAGGAACAAAATATCAAATATTGTTTTAGAACTATATTTAATTTCTATAGAAAATAATTGAACTATTTATGATATCACCACACCTATGAATATATTCCAAATGGAGCAGAACACAAAAAGCATATTGGATGTATAAAATAGAGCACATATTAATTATGATTTCTCTGCTCGTGCTATCATGACAGCGTCCACATAATATCTGTAAGAAACAACCTATGTGTAGAAAAGAATAATATATATATATATATATATATATATATATATATATATATATATATAGACACCCTTCAGGGTGGTCTCCGCCTCATATCTTATCAAAGAATAATAAAAACAAAGCTGAAACCGACGCATAGACAAGAACAAAACAATAAGTGTGAACTTGCTCAGTACGGTCAATACACATCAAAATAATAATAAGAAACATGTCAAAATAAAATGAGGAGGATCTCATTAAATACTGACTACCATGGATGATCAGCAATGGAAGGCTATAAAAGACGCACTTTCTTTTTGTGTGTGTGTTCTTTGTACCCCACAACAGTGTTATTTAACAATAAACTTTTGACAGTTGGATTAGAGACATCATTATTCCCAAAAATATAACAGGATAACCTTAAAAAGTTATGTCTTAATTTTCAAAATGTTTATTTCAATAATATTTAAAAAAGTGCAATTCAGTTTTATATTTTATTACTTATTACCAAACTGCAATATTGCATCTCTAGTAAAACGGCAAAGTAAAAAATATGATACTCTATTTTGAATCTTACAAGACGAAATTTGGAAAATAGTTATGTACTACAAACTTATATCTCTATTTCTCAATTGTTTTACATGTTTTACTTTTAGTTGTATTCAAAATATTTGTTGCTTTACTTCTGTATATGTTATTTTTGCATCATTATGAAATACAAAAGCTTCTATTGGTTCTCAATGAGCAAATTTATAAATTCTTCATATCAATACATCAAAAAATAAAGTACTCTTGGTTATTCGATTAGTGCACCAATTATTATATTTGTCGTTAACAACAATGCCAAATTTTTAGACATTAAACTTATTTCATCTGGAGTAATTTTGAATACATATAGAAATAAAAGGGTCTTGCAAATTTATTTTGTAATTATCGGAACATGAATAAAAGTTGATTGAGCTGCTCAATTTCAATTGAATAAACACTTAATTTATTCCGGCTTTGTTTATCAAAATGTGCTTATCGAAAAATAAAGCCAAGTTTTAATCCAATTAATTAAATATAAAATAATCAAATAATACAGTTAAAATACAAATTTTACTTTATAAATTAAGAAGCACAAAATCCCCCCTATCGAAAAATGTTTTTAAATATGTAAATAGAATTGTTGATGATGTTTGCTTTTGTTTTGTTTAATATTAGTTGTGTAAAATTTTATGTTTGTACGTGTAATGAATAAGTTTTTTTTGATATTTGGTACATTCAAGAATAAATGTTGTACGAAGGTACAAAAAAAATAATACAGTTAATAAAATACTAAAATAAATACAATCACTTTATAAGTATCCCAATGTAATTTTGTGTAATGTAATTTTAAAGGAATAATAGATGTACTTGCTCACAAAGGAGTTGAATGAGTTTTTTTAAGAGGATGGATCCATCATCATTTACCAAATACATAGCAAACAAAAATTGAATCACTTTGAAATAACACTAGTTTACATCATTCAAGTTTTCTTTTTCCTTCCTCAATTGTCATTAACATTTTTTCAGAAGGGTCGTCCTCATATTGGATAATTGCTCCCGTATAAACACAACCTACGACCCAACAATAGACAATGAAAACTATATATCGGCGTTTTTTCTTTCAAAAAGCCAGAAATGAAGAAACAATGTTACCACCCACCACAAAAAAGGTCTCAAATAGCCAAGGCTATTCATTGATGTTCTCGCATTTTTCTTCTGCATTTTGTCTAAGAACAATAGGCAAATAAATGCGCTCTCTTTATGTTTCTTTTTACCTCTAATGTCTTATTTCAACTTGGATATGTAAGTAATAGAAAGAGAATCAGTCCGACCTTGGCATTCCTCATTAATAGATTCCAATAGCTTGATAATCATTTGAAGGGAGAAAAAGATTCTTTTCAGGGAGTTCAATATATTTTTGTTTCATTGTCATTGCTATCCATTGTTCTAAAGTTTAGATTAATAAAAAAACGATTGTCACAACCTCTCATGTTTCAAAGTAAATGCATAATCTCCTAACTGTACGTAAATGCTTACTTTCTACATGGCAAACAATAAAAAAAATATTATTAAAAAATATATAATTTAAACTCAATCAGAAATTGATGGAGATAAGAAAATAACTTTTTAATTTAAAATTTGTCGTTTCAATTGTAAAATTAAATAGAAAAATTACATTTATTAGATCGACAAGTTTGACTGAAGTTCCTCTCAATGAAGGAATGATTTATTACTTAGCAGTTTATCTTTATTTATATCCGTCTTCGGGTATAATATCTATTTATCCTATTCCTTAATTTTATTATAAATATTATAAAATTATAAAGGAAAAAAATATTTAAATTGTAAGTCATGCAACAGCAAAACTTGAGGTCTGAACACAACTTTGTCCTGCATTCGTAGTTATTTTGCAAAAGGATGACTCAAAATGAAACAATCTCAAATGAAAACATCAAAGCAATTTCTACGGCAGCACGATACAACGCTTTGTCAATGAGGATTTCTGCTACCGACGACGTTCCTAGGAATATGTGGAAGATAAGGTGAGTTTTTACAACTCCAGTTCCAGTGAACATGTACAATTTCTACAACCATTTTACGAATTATAAATTTATACCTTAGCAACCTGTAAACACTTTTACTATAAAAAATGTTATCGTTCATTGTTTGCCGAATTATTTTGTTTTCAAATAAAATAAATAATAAGTCCTATTTCCACTAACTAAATATGTTTGTGATATATATATATATACCACACACACCACATATATATATATATATATATATAATAAAAATATACATTATATATGGATGCGCGAGATAATTTTTCCTTAGGGAAATAATTATCTACAATTAGATTATCTAAATCATCAAGAAATAAAAACCACCCAGAATAAACAAACAAAGAAAAATAAAACCCAGCAATTTGTTCTCATATCTGTTGTTTTTCGGCTCATTGAATCTAGTCCTGATGACGTTGTGGTTTATAAAGGAATAATTTTGGGAAGTAATTATGAATATTCCGCTGTATATAGTTTGAATGAATGTCTTTTGCTCTGTTATATATTAATTTTGTTTTGTTGTACACATAATACTGAGGGATTATAATTTTATTTTTGTAAAAAGAGGACCTATATTAATCATTTAGTCTGCTTACAGAATCATGAGACATAGTTTAAAAGTAAGACGTTATCATAAACTTAAATTTATTGATGATAATATATATATATATATATATATAAATATATGTATAAACATATATATCTATATATATACATATACAGGGTGATTCACTAAATTGAGACTCACATATTACAAACTACAATCTTAGTATTAAATTTACACAAATAATTTTAAACAAAAATGATAGCACAATGTGTAATTTACAAAATGTATTTCATTAAATTTTCACATATCCTTCTTTGGCCTTCACTACAGCTTTGAACCTCCTCACGGTGGAGGCAACACAGGCAGGAATCTTTCCTCAGACAAAAAGGCCCAGGCCTGAATCAGCTTCTTCTTTAGAATCTCCACCGATGACCAGGACTTGCTACACACCCTTGTCTCCAGAATGGACTTTATTCCAAAGTCCATTGGGTTCAGATCTGGGGAGGAGGGAGGCCACAAGTCTTTGGACCAAAAGTCTGCAAACATTTCAGTGCAGAAGCTTTGAACCAATTGCTGGTATGGGATGGAGCTCCATCTTGTTGGAACAGTAAAAGAGCCGTAGGATACTCTCTTTGTACCCATGGGACGACCTCCTCTGAAAGAAGATGCAGGTATACCGCCTGGTCGATCTTCACGCCCTCCTCGACAAAGATAATTGGGGCCTTCTTCCCGTCCGACGTCACTCCCGCCCAGACCATGACTGAGGGTGGCTTTTGCCTTCTGAAGAGAGTCCTCAGCTGCACGGGGATGTCTTCCTTTTTTCTAGATAAAACCCGGTCATTCTGACTGTTGTGGGTGGCCTGGACCGTGAAAATCTTTGTCTGAGGAAGATTCATGCCTGTGTTGCCTCCACCGTGAGGAGGTTCAAAGCTGTAGTGAAGTCCAAAGGAAGATATGTGGAAATTTATTGAAATACATTTTGTAAATTACACATTGTGCTATCATTTTTGCTTTAAAAATTTTGTGTAAAATTTAATACATAGATTGTAGTTTGTAATATGTGAGTCTCAATTAAGTGAATCCCCCTGTACATATATATATATATATATATATATATATATATATATATATATATATATATATATAACAATATATAAGTTATCCTTTCGTTCTATAAAAGGGATATTGTGTTCATTTCATATTCTAAGGTTTGATAGAAAGTTATAAACCGTCTCTTATTCGTGTCCTACCTATTGTTTATTAGAACTAAATTTCTGCAACACCTCTTCCTCATTGTATTTTTATTTAGCTTTGTCACCCAGAGGATCTAATTTATGAAAAAATGCGACGAGTAATTAAGAAGAGCAAAGAATGCCGTGGTGATGCTGCTTTTCAATTTCAAGAAGGAAAAAAAGATAATTTATCTCTGGATGGAATGCAAAAGGAAGGCACATAATTACTTTATGCGTGTATGTTTGAGGAAAGAGAGAGATAAACTTCCCCTTCTTGGGGAGTAAAGAAATAAAAGGAAAGGACGACCATCGGTATAAACTCAAGCTTATTATTATTATTATTATTCTTTTGGTCGTATTGTCTTTGAACTATGATTAGACGGCTTGTTTATAGGGAAGAGAGAAAGAACACACGCAAGAGAAAGGAAGCAGAAAGTTGTTTTTCTTTATGATTTACGATTCTCTTTTTTAACAAGAAAAAAATTCTTGGCCATTTTGGGTTTGCTTATCAAAAAAGTTATGTAGTTTAAGTTTGAAAGGAAAAGGTAAAGCCGACATTAATATGTAATGACGATAATAACAAGAAAAATACATCTTGAGAGTCAGTCTAAGAAGTTCTCATAGGGATTCCCATGACTTTATTTTTACATATTCATTAAATAAGGTACCACAGACTAACCACAGAAGAAGAAGAAGAATATCTTCTATTTCTTCTTTACTGGGAACTTCCGCTCTGATTATTGTGTCTGAGTAATGATGAGAAGTAATATTCATAGTTGATAAAGATATAAAGCAGAGGTCTTAATGTATCTCAAAGTGTTCACTTTATTGATTTATAGCTACATATAGGCATAATTATCCATTGAAAACGAAATTAACATCTCAACATATGAATTTGTTTAGGCTTTTTTTAAATTAACAGCCAAGACAAGAAAAATTCAATCCACCTAAAGATCCATTTGGTGACTAAGATGACTGCACCTCTAGGTGATGCAGTAATTACAGAGTCTTGGGGGGGGGAAAGGAAATCCTGCAAAAATATGTATTTCCTCGTTAAACTATAGTACGTTTTAACAAAAGGAGCTCCTAAAATGAAGTATTTGTGTACCCTTTACATTTATTCTTTTTTCTATTACTACCTAAGACATTTTATTTTAGGCATTAACTGCTAAATGGAATAATAAATATTACTTCAATCTATTTTTTGTTCCATCTACTATAGTAATATACATTTTGTATAAAAGGGGAATTAAAATGGCTCCCGGCAGTTGTTTACTCTGACATTGCTCTTCTCTTTTTTATTCAGTCTAGTGTTCTTCCAGTTCATATAGAGGTCGGTGGTTAGAATACCATTTAGTCACGGAATTATATATATATATATATATAGATATATATATATATAACACATGGGCTGAAAAGTCCCGGGCCTAACAAAGAAAACACATTTTTTTGTTCGAAATTAGCTTTACTCATCAACGTAATCTCCATCAAGAGCAAAGCAATCATTCCAGCGCCGCTCTAACATTTCAATACCACTTTTGTAGAACGATCCATCTTTTCCCCCAAAATAGGCCTCAGTTTGAGCGACAACCCCTTCATAGTGCGAAATTACTTACCGGCGAGCATTTTTTCAGGTCAGAGAACAACCAGTAGTCGCTGGGAGTCAAATCTGGCGAATACTGTATATGTGGGAACAACTCGAAGTTCAATTCACGCCATTGTTTTGATTGACTTGTGACAGGGTGCGTTGTCTACATAAAACAAAAAAAATTTTGCCATATGCGGTCGTTTCTTTGCAATTTCGGCCTTCAAACGCTCCAATAACGCTATTTAATATTCACTGTTGATGGTATTTCCTTTCTCAAAATAGTCGATGAATATTAAACCACGCATATCCCAAAATACCGAGGCCATAACCTTTCCAGCCGATTGTTGTGCTTTCGGTGCTTTGGACGAGGTTCACCAGTTGCTGTCCACTCAAATGACGATCGTTTTGATTCCGGAGTGAAGTGATGGATCATGTTTCATCCATTGTCACATATCGACGCAAAAATTCCAGTTTGTTACGTTTAAACATGGCCAAACACTTCTCAGAATCATCAGCACCTTCCTGTTTTTAGTCAACAGTAAGCAAATGCGGTACCCACTTTGAACAGAGCTTTCTCATATGCTCATGCAATATAACGCCAACACGTTTTTTTGATATCTTTACAATGTCAGCTAACTCACACAACTTCACTTTTCGATCATTAAAAACGATTGTGTGGATTTTTTGATGTTTTCTGGTGTTACCGCCTCATTTGGACGTCCACTGCGTTCTGCGTCATTGGTGTCTCTACGACCACATTTGAAGTCAGCAAACCAACGTTTTATTGTTGTTTCTGATAAAGCGGAATCCCCATAACACTTTTCAAGCCATTGCTTCGCTTGAATAGTATTTTTCTCCTCAAGAAGCAGTGTAAAATTAAACACGAAATTATTTTTGATCCCTTGTTTTAAAAATAACAACAGTAGCGTCACTCTTAGCACAATAACTCAAAAACTAATGAATAGAATATTATGAAATTTTAACAGCTGTCTTTTGAAGGTTAGTATTAACTGATAAAAAGGTTATTGCAATAAAATACCGTCATATATGTGTTAGGCCCGGGACTTTTCAGCCCATGTGCTATATATAAATGAACGAAATAGCAAAAATCTAGTAATACATTAAAAGTGCGTGAGTTTTCAACTACCTAGAAACGTGGATAACATCCATCAGTATAAATTGATTTGCAGTATATTTTAGCAATGTTTTTAATCGAAAAAACACAATTGTTGTTTCTATATTGTAATATTATGTTATCCAGTTTTCAACAAATCTGTTGAGAATTGTTATTTATTATCCAAATAAGTTGCAAGAAAAAACAGAATATAACTGCCTATGGACAAAATATAATCGAGTACAAAAAGTGTATCACGATAATTTGGTGCTATCTTGCATAGTTTTAACAGGAATTAGTCTTGTTTTACATAAGTTTTATATATAATAAAGTATGTGAATCGACGATTTCGCGCTTAAACTGCTAAAAATATAAATCAATATCAATTAAATAATAAAAACATCCTCTCCATTGTTGATGTGTTTGTACTTTACCCTATTTTGCCATACCCCAAAAATGTCTAGCCAAATCATTATTAGGCAAAATTATGACATGTTCATTTGTCATTAAAGAGGTAAAAGAACGTCATTACTTATATTTAGGGATTCCAATTGCTTAACTGTGCCTGGTTTCTCTAGCCAATATATTAATAAAACAACTTTTTCTCATTTCAACATCACCCCTTAAGTCTTTTATTGTTACTTAGGATTTAACTCCTCCATTGAATCATATGTGTAACTAACTGATTTTTAATGTTTACTTAATACAGTCTGATTCGATAATAAAATGAAATTCTTAGACAAACTTTGCCTGTATTTTCACAAAATCCCATACATCTTTCTTTTATTATAAAAATATTCTCCATTTTCTTTTACCCTTTGATAGAAAAGAAAACATCTTATACAAAATATGGGGGAGAAATTCCGTGCGAAAAGAGGTGTTCTATGACGACACACCACTATAATTATTTAACGTCCAGATGATCTTAAGTGAGGCATTATATGTAGTGCGGCTCATCTTCACGCGCTCTGGAATGTGAAGGGTTCTCATAGCCTCATAAAAAACAACGGTTTCTTATGAGATATTTATTTATGATCATTGTTGTTGTGTTATTATTAGTGATAGGAAAAACTGTGGTATTTTTTTAAACGTCATTGGTTGAAGGAAAAGAAGAGGGAATAATGGCAAAGGAGTTGGCATAACTTCACTTTGGTCTGTTAATTAGAGAACATCAACAATTCAGAAATAATAAAATCTTCTTTAAATATACAAAATGTATACTGTCATGGGCATCAATCATAGATAATATAAAGGGCCTATGTAACTTATGGTAGAGCTTAATATAGAGATATTTGTTAGCACTCCTCTGTTGGGGAAAGACAGCGACAGAAGGATCTAAAGAGAGAGTGGGACATCATACACGAAATAAGTAGTCTGATAATGTCACTTCACTCTCCCTATTTCATTATCAGAAATATGAAATCGCATTATTTCTTTAGCTCCTTCTGTAGCTGTCTTTCCAAACAATGGAGGGCTAACAAATACTTCGATATTCAGCACTACCATGAGCTGCATAGGACCTCGATTCGTATCATTTGCGAATCCTTTGCTTAGACTATTCCAAAATCACATATTATTATTGATTGAATTCCTCACAATCCGGAAGATACTTAAACTTTATTTGTTTGCTCATATCTAGACCTAACCAACCTTAATATCATATATAGAAAAAGGAAGGAACCATTTTTACCAACTGTAAAAAATATATATTTTTTTGGTGAGGAAGCGAGATCCTATCCCTAGTCGTGCGTCTTGTTTGCTTTATTCCTATAAAAGAAAAACCTCTTGTTGCTCTTATGCTCTAATAGTTTTGGATTTTGTCTTAAGACATTTGATGATAATTTGTTTTTTGGTTAATACAATATTGACCCAAAGAAAATGTATAAATTCCAACGTATAGATAATCCTTTAGATGTAGAAGAAAGAAAGAATGAAAAGATGTTAACTCTTAAAGGAATGAAAAGGAATGCATGAAGAGAAAAAAGTAAAGAAAACTGAGATTGCCGAGTCATGGAAAGGGTGCATCCCACTCAAAAGAAATGTTTAATAGGGCTTGTATTGTGTATAAAATGCATCTATGAGTTTTACAAGAAATAGAAAATATATCTATTGGAAAGGAAAGTACAACTACTTTCAACTATTCGGATTTCTAAGAAAATGAGTCTTTAAAAATGTTGTAAATACATAAAAGATTAAGTTTAAGAATGTATTTTTTCCATAAGTCAGTTTCTCAAATCTTAAAAGTACTTCTTTTATAACACAACATATAACAATATTTATGTCTAAAATTATTATTCGTTACTATTTGACTTCTTCTAAAGCGAGGTTGCAGCTATGGAATAAAATATCGTACATGATAAAAACATATTTAAATTGAACAAACTTATTAGAGGTTTAAGTCAGAATAATTCATTTTCATTTTTTGGAAAACTTCATTAAGCGTATAACTTTTTAAATGTCATGCCCTTCAATTAGTATTAATTAAGTAATATTAATTTAAAAACAATATTACATTAGTAATTTATTGTATTAAGTTTGTATTGTAAGAAAATTAATTAATGTCATTAAATTTTTATGGTACATTAATTATATCCTTACATTTTTTAATGATGTAATATGAAGCTTCAATGTATATATATATATATATATATATATATATATATCTATATATATATATTTGCAGTTTCTTTTTTGAAAACCTGCTTAAGTCAAGGTATTGGCTGTCATAAAAAGTGATGCCAAATCTTCATTCATATTCGTGTTTCTTTGAGGAGCACTTGTTAAAACTGGTGTGATCTTTGTCACATTTTAGGGGTTTATGTTTAAAACACATTAAAATTAGTGACTTGACTGTATCTATATTTATTTTTCACTTCCTTTTCTTTGTTGTGAGACTGTATAAAAGGATTTTAAGGAGTACATATCTTTCCTCGTGCTTAGTGTCTTAAGATTTAATCTCTCTAATGAACCTTTATTAACTACCGTCGCTTTCAGTCCTCTCTTATTCACAGCTGACGGTTAGTGATAAGAAAATAATCCTAAGCATTGTCAATTGGTGGAAAGGTTTATATTGATTCATTATTCTTTCTTCGAATTCTAATAAAATCAAGAAATATGTTGGAAAGAAATTCGACTTACTCAAAACTAAATTAAGTTCTCAATACATTATTGAAATGTGAAGATACATTTATTTATACATACAACTAATATTTCCTTAGTTCCCCAAACTTATAGAAAAGTTGATTAACATGTAATATGTGTTTAGGAGATACATAGGACCGAACAAAAAACCGATCTTTATTAGTATATATTATATTCCGAGAAAACTACACTCTTAAAAAATCCTCGACATATTTTTTTCCAAATCTGAACATACTCGTCATTATCAAGAAATTGTAGAAACACTTTGTTATAAAAGCATTCATATGAAAAACGAATAACCAGATAGTTCAAAACACAACTCTACCCCTCAAACGCATCCACAGAAAAATTGTTAAGACTTTAACTTGGCAATTTTTGAATTTGCAAAAAACAACTTTTTGGGGGAATACATAACATCGTGATAATGAACTTTCCAGGAGGGTACATCACCATAAAACACTCCTTGATCCTCAAAATCATTCTTGACCTAATTAGTCGTTTGGGAGATAAGAGTTACGAATGAAAAAACGGACGAATTATTATTTATATTACCTACTTCTAAATATTATTATTATTTAGATTTATCAATATCT
>CP045903.1:11382692-11408825 GCA_013387185.1 Caligus rogercresseyi
TATATATATGAGATCAACTTGATAATAAATAAAATAACGTTTAATTACAGTTCTTGATATTGGTCCCTAGTGACCATTCTTTCCTTCCAGAATCTTGACTTAGTACAATACATCATGTAATGCATATTCTTTAAAGCAATTAGTGTGTTGACATATGCTAGTAACCTTTATAGAAAACTGACAAATGGCCACAAAATCATATATTTGGTCTTCATTACTTTTAAATATAATAAATTTTTCATGGGTGTCATGCAATTCTTTAAGAAATATAATGTATTGACAAATAAAAAAGTTATGAATATTAAATTAACCTTGGATTGGCAACATATGATATCTGCAGAAGGAACTAACAACCTGATCCCGTGTTGTAGGTTTACTTCTTTTTTTCAAAAAAAAACTTTTTCTTGTAGAAAAATTACACATAAAAAATATTAAATAAAACATTTCAAATCCAAACCCACCTCTAAACAAAATTTAAAAAATATCTATTTAACAATTGTACATAATTAAAGTCTAAAACTTTATGCTCCTGCATTTCTGAACATACGTATAGCCATCAAGAAAAACCTTTCACCACCTTTATTGCTTCTGATTATCTTCATAATGATTGTAGTAGAAAGGCTGAGTTATTTGTGAGCATATGTATTTTTTCATTAATTTATGATCATTGTTATGGAGTCAAGGATTTCTTAGTTATAGAATTTCTTGTTTAAGATATTATTACTCAGATAACTTTGCTGAAAAGATAATTTTTTAATCCAAAGTTTGTATCTCTATCTCAAAACTTTTGAAATATGAGTATGTACTATTCCTTATCTGACAAGACCATCAAATCGGTAGCAAGACATCTCTGAAAAATATATGAAAGTATTCAATATACGTAGAAGCTCTTAAACGTCTTAAAATATTTTTGTTTTTCTGGATAAGTTTCATTGCTCGTGCATAATTAATTTCATACTTTTTTATACAGTGTAAAATGTATGCCCAAAAGAATTATTCTTTTTTGTACTACGATTAATAAAAAACCCACAATGTATTCTTGTCGAATTCACAAAACAAGATAAAACATAAACAAAATACTGATATAGCTGAACAAGAAAGGATTTAAAATAACGCCAACACCATACAACTTACTTTTAAAATTATGTAAAAATAGCATTGTATTAAAAAAAGAATGTCATATAATACGACTTTTATTAAATGCAATGTTGAATATGAAGCATTCATTTGTATGTAAAAATAGCGAGTATTATATTTTTTGGCATGAATATTTAGCATTTTAAATAAATTTATAGCATTTTCATTTTGTTCATGAAATTGATACTGTTTAATGAAATATCCATGGTAAATATGTTTACTATTATTATGATTACTATTCGATATAGAGAATTGATTCTGTCAGGGCATTAATAACATTTATTGCGTTACAATTAGTCTATCAACCAAGGATCTTATCAATGAGGTTGACCAAATGACCTTCCCCTCTCTGTAGTTGAACCTTAAAACACTGAACTATCGTATTCTCTTTAATTATTATTTACATTTGTCGTCCTCTTAGTATAAAAAGTGTTGTTTTCTTTTATTATTTTTCATTTTTAATAGCAAATTTTCATTCGTAGAAGTAAACCAGTCAAGAGAAGGAACCATGATAAATATTAGTCTATAAAGTTATAGCCAATTATAATAATAATTGTTATTAATAATTTCGTATATTTTTATGGTGGTATATATAGGTATATATATATATTAAATACTTATAAGTTAAAAAATATTATGGTTGTCCATAAAAACATGACCAAGAAGCAAAAACATAATAATATCTTACTGATAAGTATTGAAAAATATTTTTTTATAATTTTATAATCTTTGGAATTGGAAATTTAAAACTTTATAATATTCCCCACATTGGTCCATGAATTATTTACTTGCCTGTTTAAACAAAAAAGTATATAAAATTTTTGTAAAAACCAAAAACATGAATCATTAGAATACAATTTTTTATCAGATCCCAAATGGGAACAAAAGTGATACTTATTTTGAAAAAGAAAGTTGTTTATTAGACATAATACAAGATTCTATTCAATATGCCCGCCTTCAGCCTCAAGGATGTCCTCCAAACGACGCTTGAACCTCCCACAGGCCGTGGAGACCTCCGCAGGATCCAGCTTGTTCATTTACGACTTGATGGATGCCTTCAGGGACTCCACATTGCTGTGGTGTGTGGCGCACACCTCCCTCTCAACTTACCCTACAAGTAGTAGTCGCTTGGACTCAGGTCGGGGCTGTTGGGAGGCCAGGAGTTGACGTCCGAGAAGTTGGGCACATTCTTCCTCAGCCAGGACTGCACAAATTTGGCCTTGTGGATGGGCGCCGAGTCCTGCTGGAATATGTACGGGGTCCCAGAGGCCACAGAGTCCATCCAGGGGACGACGACAGGTGGACCCCACGCTTTCTTGCGAGGATGTGCATGGGTGTCCCCTTGATGGACCTCTTGAGACTAGCCATAAAAGTGGGCGTACAGATCCGGTCATTCCGGGTCTGTGCTCATACCTCTTGGACATCCCTGACTCCTCCCACTTCTTGGTGATGTCGTAGACCGTCCTCCTGGGGTACTTGAGCAACTTGATGATGGCTGTAGGACGGTGCCCTGCGCACAGCAACTCGATGACCGTGTCCCTCCGGGTCTGTTCCATCTCCGTATCAGTGTATTTGTTTTGTTTTCGGTCGCAATTCGACAGTACATTCACGAAACCTCCCACATGTGCAATATCTAAGCTCTACTTTGCACTCCTTATGGATCTGGACAAGTTGAACTTTTGCGGATTTACCTGCAAGACCCTGTAGAATGATTTATGTCGAGCTGAAGTGTGAAAAATACATAAATTTTGCATGATAAATGAAAGGATACGATGATAGGAAAATCCTTTGTATATAAACTGTTTGGATATAAATTATGTACATATCTTAAGATATATCTACATGCAGCCTCGTGTGATTTTTTTACTTCTTGTTGAATGTTATTTTGCAAGAAAATGATAAGTATAATACATTTTTAATACAACTTATTGTGGGAACACGGACCATATCCATATAAAGAAGAATATATGTATTTTAATATCTATGAGTGTATTTCGTTTTTACTGGATTATCTAATGTTTTTTGGTTTCACCTCATTAAGCAAGATCCGTCCTTTTTTGCCTAATGATTATTCATATCATATTTCGAAAGATGAAATATATTGTTTATAACATTAAATATGACATCATTCTTTTGATGAACAGCCTCAAATAACCTATCACCTTCACTCATTTTTCTTCTACAACTGTGCAAAAAAGAGCAAAAAATAATTTTTTAAACTTATTTTCTCTTTTATTATATGTAACTGTTTTTGTTAGATTTTAAAATTCGATGTATTTTAAGAATATGATTCTTTGCTATTTAGTATTTTGGTAAGGTATTGGAGATGAGGAGCCGCTGGGAAATGACACATAGAAAGATTTATTGTGGAGATTTAAAGTTTTTAAAAGGGAACATATTAACACCATAAATTTAATCTTATTTTTTAAACACTTCCGTTTTCCATTTTCATTTAATTTTATATTATTTGATCAAATTTTAAGTTAATAAATACTTTGGATGAGAAAATATTATTTCTCATTCATAATTCTCATGACATTAATACACAATAAATTATTTTGTTCACTACTTGATACTTAACGAGCTACAACTCATATATTAAATGACTGTCTGATATCATAGAACAAAGAGATTTGTACGGGGTAATTTATTTAATAAATTGGTCTAACCTATCTTCAACCAATCAACATATGTTATATATTACAAGGGATTAATGCAGATTAGTAATTTATGAGGTAATGCTTCAAGTGTTGGCCCATAGTGCTAGGGTCCTCAAGGACTCATTTTGAGCTTTAAAAAGGTAAATATTTTTGTTTGTTGATACACATATTTTAAATTTCGTGACTTATTTGATTTTTAAAACTATTTAAAAATATTATTAAGACTATGCAATTTGACTCCGAACACATGACTTGTTGAAATTGTAAGCCTCATGATGTTAGGATCTTTTTCGACCCTAAAAAATATACAAAAGTCATTTCGAATATATATATAATATATAAGTATTAGCCATTTCACAAAAGCATTATTCTGATTAAGGATGAAATATTAATTAATGTCGTTTCGATGCTTCTTTTTCTGTTTGAAAAAGCATTTGAATGACCAATCTTGAAGCAAAATAAGATTCACTCCTAAATAGGCTTCTTCTTTTGCTATAATGTACTGGTGAAATAACGAATAAAATGGAAGACTTTCGAAAACTAAGTGCTGAATAGTATATTTTATATGTTACTTCAAACACGTTCGCAAATTCTCAAGAGATATGACGCAAAAGAAGTAGACAAAAATGTGACAAACTGGTCCATGATGGAAGTTTTTGGGAAAATGCCCCACATCTTCCATTTATTGTCAATTCCAGAAAATGAAAGATAAGTATCTTGACGAAGAAAAGGGCCCATTTTCTGATAAATGGGGAAAAGTTAGGATAGTTTGTGATTTTAAACATGTTATTTAGTGGCATTCTGGAGAAAATCAAGGAATGGAAGTAACGTTTGCTCTTAGAAGACATAGCGTAACTTAAAACATTTTTTTGTAGTTCTGAAACAGCAGAGGAACTTCTAAAAAATGGCAATATAATAAAACAATATTCATTGGCTTTTGTCTTCATGGATTATTACACTCTTGTTTCATACATTCCAAATAAATATATAAATGTTCTTTTAATTTTCACCTTACATCATAAGCCCATCTTGTCATCAAGAGAGGATTGTACTCGATGATTCGAAGAAGAAATACATTTCTTTATTGATAACTTACTGCATCGTATTCAAGTAAGTGATGGAAAGAAAATGTTAATTTTCTTCAAACGTAAGGCTATCGACATACAATGCATTTTTTGTGCAAATATATGAAACACCGAAAATAAAAATAAATGATACATATTTTATTAGGGAAGAAACTTCACAACTGCCAAAATAGTATCTTTGCAACTGCCCTGAATAGTTTTACCTTGCTTCTTATATATTATTTAGTGTATTATTTGTATACTGTATATAATTTGCGAATATAACTGGATAACATGTTTTTAAACGGAAAAAAAATAAGATTATGTTTGTATGAGGGAAGAATGACTAAAAGTTTAGTTTAAAAGGAGAACAGAAGCCGTTTGAATTTTTTTGTAAGAAAATAAAAAAACTCTCAATTTATATGATGTAATAATTCACTAAAAACACAATAACTCCAAATCTTTCTTCTGATTTTTTAAGACTGTTGGTATGGAACATTAACATTTTAATTTTTCAGAAGAATTTTGTACTTTTAATCAAAAAATATTTGTCATATCATTTATATATTCATATATTTGAGAAACAAGTTGTTTTTGACGGTATATATGTACTGACATGAAAATAAATACCAAAGTAAATAATGTAACATAATTGGGAACAATAAAAAAATTTATTTATTCATTGAAATACTACAGAGTATATAGTGGGCAAAATGACCCTAACATCATGGGCGGCGAAATAGATTAACACCGTAGGAACTTATTTCCTTCATATACAATTTTCTCCAAATCTAACTCGTCATTATCTAGAGAATCTTGTTTCCGCATAAAAAAACTTGTAATTGCAATTTTTTATATTTATCTCAATTATTTGTTAAACCTGAAGAGGAAGTGCAATATTATACAAAATATAAAATACTATTAAAAATTATAAGCACTTTCATAATTTATAGTTTCAAGAAATAAAAGGTTATCGACGCCATTAGAGAGTCACCACATCTATGACACATAATATAACTTTGCAAAGAGTTATGCAGATTTTTAAATAGCGATGATGGTAATACGACTGCAGTCGTGATTTTCACTTTTAATAGAAAGGATGCAACCATAGCGAATGCACATTTGTATCCATGAAACGAATTACATTCTAATAAGCATTACAGTTTCTGCAACAGCCTAAACAGTTTTACTCCCAACGTTATCATTTCTCAAAAAGTATATATATGTCTTACATACAGATACTACCCGGCGTTGCTCAGGGTTTTCCAGGAATAGCCAATTAAACTAATATTTCCTTCGTACCTCAAACATATCCTTAGAAAAATTTATAAATTATAACTAAATGCTTAGGAGATACAGAGGACTTAACGAATAAACGGATATTTTTTTACTATATGCTTTTTCCAGAACAGCCATCCAATGAAAATATTTTTTAGCAACCCGAAATCCATCATATACAACTTTCCCAAATCTAACTTGTTATTATCAAGAAACCGTAAAAAACGTTCTCTCCACATAAAATAAACATGGAAAACGAATTTCCCTTATAACCAAATAGTACAAAGTACATCCTAATGGGTCAATGTAATCCAGGAAAAATTTGTTTTAATTCTAACATGGCGTCTGCAGGGAAGGTTCGCTTCCAGGACCCTCGGGCCGCGCCTATAATCCAAGAATGCGAAGAAACCTCAGAGAAAGAGACAAAGGGAGATAATTCTGAACCAGTAACAATAGCCCTAGTCAACAGACATCAAGTGTCATTGTTGATGATGGATCAAACAATTGTACGAAGAGAGAATGTTGTCAACGAGGATGTGCGATCAAAAAAGGTTCCTGAAGAGCGAGCGCCTGATTCTGATTAACTCCTTCACTGGAAACAAATGAAATTGGAAATAAAAACTTAGGAAAACTAAACCTCCTCGAAGTAAAAAACAGTCGACAATAGGTCAATTCTTCGAGGAGGTAGCCAAAATGGTTGATCCACCAACAAATAAACCAAAATGATTAGTTGTTCGTATATTAATACACAACATTCAAAAGCAGCCAACTCTGAACTCAAACTACGAGCATCTCAGATAACTCTAGTAACTGAGCCGTACCTCTTCAAAGGTACAACCAAATGTCTTACTTATAGTTCAAGCTTACACCGGCCATGGACCTTTCCTCGCCACTTAGCAAATGGAAAAAGTCAACTGATGGAATGTGTAACGTCTGCATGGAGAGACTCAGAGTGCAGATCATCTTATCAAGAGATGTCCAGTACATACCGTATAAAAGGCATGATTCATCGCAAGAAGAAGATGAAGTACTTCGTATTTTAAAATTAATGAAAGTAAAAAAATGGAAAAAAAAATATTGACGAAAACTATACTATAAACTAGAACTAACATTTACTGTTGTAGCGCATATACCCCTTTGTGTGGTCGCGCTCTTTATTTTATGCATGTATTGTACTATTATATTATATCTTTGTAATATTGTATGTATATTATGTATGTATACGGTATACAGTAATAAACTTTAAACTAACATGGCAAATTTCAAGAAATCGCAATGAAACGTTTTGCAAATAAAATTAACGTGATGATAGTTCTATTTCTGTTATGTCCACAACTCTAAAACACTCACTGAGGCCTCAAAATTATTCACTGAAAATTTCCTTCCTCTAGTCTAAAGAATTTATTGGGGGAGTCAGGGAAACGAACCGACGAACGAAAGAACAGAATTCTTATTCTATTATGATATAAAGTCTAGCTCGATGCTCTCCTTTCTAAACATTAATACTAATTTATGCATTCAAAATTTGGGAGTGTGATGATATTTCATTTTCTCAAACTAAGTCACAAAGAAGCTTTAGAGTAGTTTTTTCTGCGATGGAATGTTAAACACCTAAACAATTAAACATAGTTCTTGGGTACCCTTGATCATTTAGGCTATAAACATCCTATATAATCTATAAATGTTTTGAGTTTTTTTATTTCTTCTCATTTTAAGATAAAATATTTGTGGCAAAATAGAAATGTTATCAGTATATATAAAGATATCCTCGACTATTGATTGCACGCTATGAAACACAGATGTTATTTTGCCTGTTACATTCATTGCTCCTCGATTATGTGCATTCATTTTTAGGTATGCTAAATAATCCAATCGAATGCAACAAAGTTTTTATGCATAGAAAGAAGTACTACGCAGCAAAATGATCATATTGCGCTGTGAACTTGTGTATCGTATGACGATAGAATTTTGGGGTACACTTCAATTTATTAGCCCGAAGTTTGAAGAATAGACATCTTAGTTCAGCATGCACATACATTCCAAGTTCTCAGACATCGACTCGTACCTATTCCTTTTTGGCTGGCCAAAACTTTTACTTGTTGTGGAATACTCTTACTTTGCATGTATAACTTATTTTATATTTGTTTAATATTACGATAAAATATATCATCAACTAGTTTAGCCACCTGAAATAATAATTACACCTTTGACAACTATGCTTTTAAGGTATCTAAAACAAATTGGTTATTATATTCTGCGAAAAATTAACTAAATATGATAAAGATTATTTTGATAAATAATACAATAACTTTTTTATGATAAGTATTCTCATTTTCATTACTGCTATAGGAATATATCTATTATCATTACATTAGTTTATCAATAATAATAAAAAAGTCTCCTATCAATGGGATAATCAAAGAGACTTTTTAAAATGTATTATTCCATATACTAAGAAACACTTTGAACTTACTAGCTTTTAGGTGGTAACAGAGCAAATGTTTTTTTTCTCTTTTATTTTATTTTTCATGGTCGACCATCAAAATTTGCTTGGCCTTATATTTATTGATTCTCTTCGACTTACTATCTTCTTCATCTATAGCAATAAAAATAGAGATGTCTATATTTAACAAGGCGTATTAGCTTTTAGAGTCAATTATGGCTTTATTTATGAACCACGACTTTTTATTTCTTATAAGAGGAACAAAAAAAAGAAGATGAAACAACATCTCTCTCAGGCAAACACCAGGTAAATGGACATCTATCTAACGATACTCACTTTTTATATTGAATTTATTGGTTTTACACGTCCAAGAGTATTTAACCATAAAGAAATATAAGGCGCAGTTTGAGTTTTGAGAATACTCGAGTTAAACCAATTATTCCTTGAATTAATAGGAAAAACTTAAAATTAAATTCATTCTAACCATCCCTAATGCTAGTCATTCATAACAAATGAGATCTCAAAGGGAAACAGAGAAACATTTGATAAAGTATGTTATGATTTTAAATAATACTCAATAAAAATGGTTCCCAAACCAGGTGTGAGTATACATCACACAGGTAGAGGACAAATATTTTTCAAAGTAGCTCCGATATGACAAGCTTATCATTCATTATATATATATATATCAGAGCTGGGATTCGGTAGATAAATCTACCGCCGGTAGATATTCGGTATATACCGAATATCGATCGATATCAGTATTCGGTAGATTTTATTATATGTATATCGACAGTATCGATCGATATTCGGACGGTAGATTAGAAAGAAGAAATTTATTAATTTATCTGTTTTACTTCTTCATATGCGTTTCATATCGGACAGTTTATAACAAAGGACAATTAAATACATCATTTGTTATAATTTATTAGAGATTATTTGAAATTCAAATACATATTAATCTTATAATGATTATATTTGGATTTTGTAGGAAATGGAAGGCTATAGATTTGTTTTTACTGTTTCTTATTGTCAAATTATTATATGCACTTTCAGGTACTCTAGTATTCAATGCATAGCATAAGCTTATATTGAATGTCTATTCATGTATCTGCTCTATAATACTATAAGTTATAGTTGTTTATTATTTTCGAAGTTCAAGTTCTTCACACAAGGGAGCGCTTGGGCAAAGTGACAGTTGAACGATATTTCTCTGCTATTGAAGGGATAAACTCTCTATATCTTTATGTCTCTATTTGAATGCTACAAAAGTCACACTTTTCATATTACCGTACTGATTGTCAATCGGTACGGTATTCGGTATTTTCTACCGAATATCGTATAATAGGTTCGATACTTGAAATCTACCGTCGGTAGTATTGGATACCGATTTACATTCGGTAGTCGCAGCACTGACATATATAAAGATAGGCGGAAAATTGCCCGAAAGAAAATTGCCCGCAGAAAATTATCCGAAGGAAAATTGCCCGAATGGAAAATTGCCCTAATGGAATTTTTTTAGTATTTTTTAATTCCAAAATACCAAGGCTTATATTAGTCCCCTTAGAACTCCGGTGTTATTGAAACCGTTGCATGAATAATCCGTTAGCCCCTTAGAACACAAATTTATAACTCAAATATTGGATTGATTTCTGGTACCGCCAGCACTCAAAATGTGATGATGTTCACTGCCGATACTTAAATAACTCATGTTAGCCCTCAGACCACAATTTATATCCTAAATGTTTGCGTTGATTTCGCGTAGCAACAACATGCCCCTCAAACTTGATGATATCCAACGTCGGAGGTCAGTTCTGTAATTGGAGAAAAATCAAAATCTTAAATTTTGTTGAATTGATTGATAAATATGATAAGTGAGAGTATTAGCCGGAGTTGCGTAACAATGAACTTGATATAACATTGCGATTCACTATTTATGAACTATTATTATTAGATTATATATATTTATTGATCTTCTTATTTAGATATTAGCGGTACCTGAAATCAATCTAAAAATATTTGGACCTACTTTTGGTTTCTGAGGGGAACATGAGTCTGCATGAGGTGAGGTAGGTAATAATATTCTAATACATCATTTTCAACAAATGAAGAGTTTATCGCTGAAACTGAGGCATATTTTGAGGCAAAAGATAAATCGTTCTAAAAAAGTGGAATTGAAATATAATAGCGGAACTGGAATTATTGCTCTGTTGCTCTTGATAGATATTAAATGAAATTACTAGCTTCCATCTAAGGTGGCATCTCAACAAAAGATTTTTTCTTTATTAATGATTGCATACGCAAATCTGAATTAGTGCGTTTTAACTTGTCTTTTTTTAATATTTTGTTTCTATGGGAGAATTTTAGTCAGTATATATCAGTTTGCTATCGAAATACAAGATGGCGAAATTTATCAAAAGTGGACAAAACCGATTGATCCTAGTTGATGAATATCAACATAGGTATTGAAAAATCGGGAAAATATTGAACTATTAATGGGAATGTTGCGAAAGGAAGACAAAGAACTCAGAGCAAAAATTCACACCAAATCTTCAACTGAAGTTGAAATTGTTAAATCTGTGAATGAACATTGCCATGAATCGACGAAGGCAGAATTGGATTCCATAAATTTTCAAAGAGAACTTAAGAAATCTCTCTAAAGAACCCTCAACAAACAACCCGATCAACAATTTCGACAGCTATTTCAAACAGCGATGAAACTACAATTGGGCAATTGCCAACATTATCGAATATTGCATGAAGTGTTAGAGGATGGAAGACCATCAATGAAAATCCCCAATATCTCCACAATTTTGCATGGAATTCTCAATTCCACCCCGATTCAAAACTCTCTAGAAATTTTGAAGATAATTTTCTTTTATATGACTCTGGAGAGGAGGATCAAAGTCGCATCCTCATATTTGGGACGAATTCAGGCCTTCAAGATTTGACGAATAATAGGAATGGGCCATTGATGGTACATTCAAGATACCCCTGATTTTTTTACCACATTGTAACTGTTCCATATACATTGAAACAAATCCATCGCTGTACCCAGATAATTTATATTTCTACCAAACAAGTCAGAATCTACTTGGAATTCTAAGAGGAAGAATAATAATAGCAGAAATATATATAATTTGTTTTAAAACCCAAAGAATTATTATTCCCTAAGTAGCTATTATGCAATAGAATAGTTACCTGATGTGATTAAATTTGGAAAAACTACATTTTAATGTAAGAAATTAAGTAGTTCTATATTATAACAAATGATTTTATTTTCTCAACTCTTCAAAACGTCCAATATTCAATAATCGTAAAATATAATATACTATGTCTAAAACAGTTTTAGACAGGCCAGAGATTTCAAATAATATTTTTTGTCATCAATACTGTTATAATAGTTAACAACGTTTGTTATACGAGAATTTATTTGATTATATAATATAAAAACTACTTAATTTCTTACATTAAAAATGTAGTTTTCCAAATTTAATCACCTCAGGTAACTATTCTATTGCATAACTAGCTACTTAGGGAATAATAATTCTTTGGGTTTAAAACAAATTATATATATTCGGGCAATTTTCCGTTCGGACATTTCCATTCGGGCAATTTTCCTTCGAGCACTTTTACTACGGGCAATTTTCCTTCGGGATTTTTTTTTCGGGCAATTTTCCTACCACCATATATATATATATATTTGTTTTTTTCTTTTTATTATTATAATCCACGATAGACATATACACGGAAAACCGCATATATAACACTAAAGTAGAGAACACAACCACACTACGGGGTATTTGTGTTACACGATAATATATAATACCTATATACATACACTTATTTCTATTTCAATACTAAAATTATTTACAATAATATTTTTCATATTTTACATTGCATAAATTTAATTATTCTAATGTTTTCGTCCTCCATTGAGAAACTTCATGCCTCTCATAGGACAGAGCATGTTTATGAGGTGATCTGCAGTCTGCGGTTCTTCCGTGCGAGAGAAAAGGTCCATTGCCAGTGACTGCTTGAACAAGCAGTTTCATATTCTCTCGTCGAAATTTGATCGTGTTTTGTTGAGGTGTTTTCAACATTAGACAAGTGGCTTCATATTTACGGTGTTTTTTGACGGCTGCTCCACCTTTGATAAAACAAACTATCTACTGCCTTCTCATGTAGCTCGGCGGTACTCCGGTGTTTATTTTATTTTGACTCTCACAGCCACTTTTTGCAAGATAATCGGCAAATTCATTTCCAGTTATGTCACTGTGACTTTACACCATTCAAGGTATATGTTTTTCTTTTTTTTGCTCTTATCAAGCTCTTACATTCTTTGACAATAAAAGTCTTCGTGAGTGGATTGAGGAGAGCCGCAATTGCCGATCGAGAGTCGGATCGTACAACAATATTCCTTGTAGGTTTTTCCAGTTTCAGAAGATCTTCCACAGATTTTGAAATGGCGAAAACCTCAGCCTGAATACTGATGCCTCGATTTTTAATGACGCCAGTGAATGATGTAGAGACATGTCACACTTAGTGATAGCCCATTCTGCGCCCGTATTTCCGTCTAGGTCTTTAGAACCGTCAGTATAGACTATTGTATCCGGATATCTATACGATTGTTATTGATCTATATTAGATCACCTTTTATATAATCACTAGGCCCATTTATATTGGCTTCACAAAGCAGTTTATCACTAGAAAAGCGGTGTCCACGCCGTCTTGGGAGGTTGCCAATGCCATCCCAAGTATCTTTGTGTAAAATGCCTTGTTCCCATCTGGACATTGTTGAATGTGTTTGTACATATAGGTGGAGTGGAATAATACTTAAAGCTGACTCCATGCCTGCCATAGGTGTTGACCTTACTGTTTGAGTGACTGATAGAGTGCTTTCCTTTGTACACTGGTTAGTAATTTGATTCCACTTTTTTTGAAGCAACAGTATGACCCCACATATATATATATATACACATATATAAAACGACGTAATTTTCCACCCTCTATTTCTTAAATAGCAATATTGCCTTCAGGGATGTAAACATTTCACAAAGCCCACAATCACCCGTAAAAGTGTAGCTACGTTTTAAATATATTTATATTGATACTTTGAAGCCTATATAGGTAAATAGGTCTAAGAATAATTTATTATATATATTTTTTATGGAGAAATGGTTGGTGTTTCCCCTCTATTTATAATAAACCAATATATCCATAAAAACTCTTTGGTTGAGTTGAGAATGTGTCATAGATTAAATATTGCCCAAGGCTTTGGTTCGAGCATAAATGGTAAGCTTATTTGAATAAGCGTTTTTTAAATGTTTAGAAATATATATTTAATCTATGGGTTAGGGTGAAAACGCATATACAAAAGGGATATATTTTTTGACTACCAATATGGTAACAAAAATACTAGTGACATGTTAGCCGATTAATGCCCAATACAACTATTTGTTTTTGTACGACTTAAAACTTATAATAATACAAACTCTTATTTTCTGCTGGACACAATCAAGATACTAATTATGAATTACAAAGACACGTCCATGGACCCTCGAGTTCCGTCTGTTACATATTTTACATATTGGGGCTTTAAAAAATCAAACGATCCAACTACTGTAAATTGAGGAAATAATCACATTCAGCGAATTATATACGCATCATTTCAAACTCCTCGACAGTCCCCATATGGAATTGAGAAGCTCTTGAACCCCGTGCTATATATATATATATATAAGTTATGTTCATATAAAAATTTATATCAAATAAATTAATTGTTCACATATATTAACACAACCTTTATTCCAGACTATCAATTTATACTACCACTATATGGTATCAATATTATATTATCTCTATACTAATAATAAAAATAATTCTGTTCGTTCGTTTGTTCGTTTCCCTGTATCTCAAGAAGATTCATTAGATCTAGACAAAAAAAATCAGTAAATAGGTTTGAAAGCTCAAGGAGTGTTTTAGTGGGTTTGTAACACTCCTGAAACATCATCGCTGTGCTTATTTTATTCGCCAACACGTTTTTGTCGATTTTTCAAAATTTTCGAGTTAGATTTTCTGTGGATGATTTTGAGGTGGTAAGACGTGTTTTTTATTGGGTGTTTACCGGAAATTTCGTTTTCCATATTATTGCTAAAATAATTCCTCTCTGTCCCTGTCTTTCTCCCTCAATTTAAGTTTGAAGAAAATAGCAACTTTTTATAACGCAATCTCGCGCTGATCAAATTTTTAATAATACCTAATTTACACGAGCATCCCTAGAAGAAACCCAGGCCCAAAGAGAGGAGGCAAAATTAAGAATGGTAGCTACTCGAGCAACTGCATCCCTAGAGGAAGCCCAGGCCCAAAGGGAGGAGGCAAAATTAAGAATGGCAGCTACTCGAGCAACTGCATCCCTAAAGGAAGCCCAAATTCAGATAGAGGAAGCAAAATTAAGAATCGCAGCTACCCAAGTAACTAAATCGCGAGAAAAAAAAACAGATCCATAGGGGGGAGGCAAAATTAAGAATGACAGCTATTGCGGAAGGAGATTGGAGTACAAAAAGAACGAGACAAAGCCCAAAAAAACTTTTACAAAAAAAGCTTATGACACAATTAAATGTAGTTTACTTTAAATTACAAAAAGAGAATGAGTATGCCTAAGATCCCAAGCAGATACTGGCAAAATAAATGTTATTTGTGGATACTGTGCGGCAAAGAAATTTATGGGAGAAACCAGTGGTCTGTGGTGTGCATACCGAAAAATATAATTGCCATCTCTCAGTAACCCCCTAACTGTTAATGGATCTCCTTAGTGGAAATGTAGCAGATTCTAAGCACTTTCTAAAAGATATGCGCCGGTACAATTAAGCTTTTCAAATTGCCTTGCAAAGAGACCAATATGACAAGCTGGAACCCTACATTTAAAGTATATGGACAAATATATCACTGCATTGACTCTTTTCCTAGGAAGAAAAGGAGCCTCAATTTCTTCAAATATATTTCTTAGACACGGCTGATCAGGCTGAAAGACGGTATCAGGTATCGAATGCAAACATCCCACGCAGAAATGCTATGTCTTCACAAGAATTATTCGGATAACTTTTTTTCTATTATGAAAACTAATTTCATGTTGGAAAGTCCATCGCAGCGCCGGATAACATCCGCTAGTTTATATATATATATATATATTATATATATGGTATATATATATGCACCTGTGTTTTTAAAATCAATTAAACCCATTCATCACGGTGGTCAAACTGATACTAATAATCAGTTCTTGAATGGATTGACAGTCATCTATCCTATTGAATAATGTTTTCTTTATTTTGAGATGTATTTATACACCTTGACAACCACGACGAACTAATACGATAATTTGACAGCCATGTTTTTTCTTTTTCGTTTTCTTTTAAGTAATTAAGATGTTCCTTCGACTTTTACTCTATAATATTTTTTTATTCATTTATGGTACTACATGATTTCCTTTATAAAAATACTCCCTAATGATATTTGATTCTTTGATAATTGCCGATTTACATATGTGACTTGTCAAACTAAAAACCTTATAACAAGATATTGCCTTCACCAAGGTCGAGGAGTTTGCCCCTCTTGAGTCTTGATCACCAGCCTATATAATTACTGGATGTACAAAATATAATTAAATAAATAAATAAAATATTTGACATTAACTGAATGAAGAGATCGTATATCGTTATAGTGTTATATAGTATGTATATATATTATATATATATATGTATATATATACATATGATGTATATATATATATATTCTTAAATCATGAAACAATTCAGTGAACGAAGGAATACTTATTTTCACAGTTATACTTAAATAATACCAAGTATTAAGGATAACAAAAGGTAGAAAGGACAAAAATATTATTCTGTGACGTCATTGGAAGGGTCTTTTTAACGTAACATAGGATGACATCACTGGACATTTTTAGCAAGGTTTCCTCTTTTCTATTTCTAAGACAACTAAATTGTTTCCCTCATTGTCTCTAAATGTATCAAATAATTATTTCAGTAGGTGAATATTCCTTTTTGAATTAAGAATATACATTTATTAGTTAGGTCGGTGGCCTTTATAATAACTGGCTGCATAATAGATTGAAAAAGGGGATATCAATGTTCGAGTTCGAGGAATAACTATTTTATCCCTTGATACAAGGTCTTAATGAGTGAAAAGCGAAACTAAGTAATACCCTGTGACGTCATATAAGGGACTACTCTTTGTTGAAGCATAACATAGGGTGACAGCATTGGACATTTATTGCCGTATTCAACCGTATTAAAAGAAAAACTCTATTTATATTGACGAGACACACGTTCAGGTTGAGATTATTTTTTATTGCTCTTGATATGTCTGATTGCCTTGGCGAGTCCCCCATTATTACTTACCTGTCTGTTCTCATTATAAAAAAATAATGCTTGTAACAAAGAGAATTAGTATGTAGCTTAAACAAAGTTTGCAAGTCATCTTTTATATTTACTAAGTAGAAAATATTAAACCATTTTTTTCTTTGATACAAATCATAGCACTCCTTTCTTCATTATGTAATTTTCATAAACATTACTTCAATTCAATCATATGGGAACTAGAATGATTTCCTAATACATTTAGATGAGTTTCATCCCATACATTTTCAAGTTCATTTAATTGTATAAAAATGTTGTCGTAATTGTGTAGATATAATAGCCTTATAAGAGTAGTAGCGTGCAAACATTAAATCTGAAACTTTCAAATATGAACTTGAAATTAAATATCTAAATTAAAGAAAATATTATTTGGTGTTTTTATCATGGAAAATGGAAAAGATCATTTTAGACAACCCTTGATTCCTATGATCGGTTTGAAAGAAGTAATACGCGATTTCTGAGCTCGGTTCCATTTTCCGGTACTGTGCTTACCATCTGATCCATTTCAGTTGAATAGGTCATAGGCCATGCCCTTGATTAGCTGTTATGGATTACCAAGCCCAAGACCAAATAAATACTGTGTCCTAAATATATGTAAATTTTCAACAAAGGATTCTTAAATGTCAAATGCATATATAAAAAATTAGGGTTTTTTTCTTCATCAGCAAGTTGTTTATGAGCTATAATGTATAAAAAGTACTATAAAAGAAAAGTTAACTTATATAGAACATAAATAAATGTTAAAGTTAAAATTAGTTGCCTTATAAAAAACTCTATATCATTAAAAGTACATATCAACAAATATATTTAGATAAATTTATAGTATAAACTTTACTTGAAAAAAAGTTATAAAAACAATATTTATTTTTGTTTTCTGATTTTTTAAATTGCTTGATGATTATTTCAAGGTATGTAATGTGAATGGGGAAAGTAGAATGAAAATAATAGATGACTTCTGCAAAATAATTCCAGGACAGCTACACCACAAGCGTGTAATGATTTTTAAAGTTAATCTAATAATAGTGTATTGTAGTCATTTTTCTTGTTTGCTACGTACATTTTTTATTATTTACCAAAAATACACTTATTGTTCAATACAGTGGAGATTGAATACATAAGGTTGTTGCAATATTTATACAATTTATTGATTATATCCTTGAGCATGTAAATGTCTATTGCTCAGACACCTCCCGAGTTTGTTGTGTTCAAAGGTATAATCCCATAGAACAACTATGCCGTATTGGTGCTACAAATTCACCGCCATTGTTCCCTTGGCTCCCGTCAATCGCATCTATAACATAATGGGGTTATCAAACCTTCACCCATGGGCTTTTGGGCTGCCCATCACAATCATATCATATTGGGGTTTAAAACCACTGTCTATGGTTTCTTTCAATACTAATAATGACATACATATTTGCTTTAGGCCAGAGTGACTTACTTAAATATTGGATTATGGAAATTTAAAAGAGAGTATGCTAGCATTATGATCAGAAGTTGCATTTATTGGAGTACTAAATTCCTAACATGTCGTAATTATGTAACAGAATCAAAGACTGGATTGACGATAGGCTTATATCAATGTTAAATTGCGGGCAGTGTTTTCTGCAACAAAGTTTCCTGTTGGCATTTTTTCTAAATGAAATATTGTAAGACATTATTTTGAAAAAATAAGTACTATTGTCCGTTATAAATCGATGGATGGGGTTGTCAAGATGAATATTGGCATTTCTTCTTTTTCTATGCGGCTTTAAGAAGTATTGGAGCTGCACTATCATTTATGCATAAGCAAATTATTCATAAATTAATTTGAATTTTGAAGAGTATAATAAATGATCACACTTTATAATGTTAGCCTGATAATAAAGTTTGTTATTTTCATAACATAATGTTATCTTGAATCAGAAAAAATAAGTGCTATGACGTATATTAATTATATTTTTTTAGAAATATTTTTTTTACAAACATAATTCAAGTTATAACTAAGAAAATTAATCTTCAATTTAGTCAAATAAACATGGTATAGTTTATGTATTCAATAAAACAAATAAAAAAGCATAGATTTAAGTAATGATTGTAAATATGTAAATGATCAAGATATGATAAAGTTTTAAATAAAAATAATATCAATGTAGGATCCATTGATACAAGCTCTTTTTGTACTTCAATTGTCATATGGGATGAATTACATGCATAAATTAATTACATAAATAGACTTTGTGATCTAAAGTTTGCACTTTAACATAACAAAATTAAAACTATATATTCATAATTATGAAGCTTTTATATGAAGTACTTTGATCTTTAAATTGGGTTAAATCGTGTCGAGGCTGAAAAATCAACACATCCTTGGTGCGAAGCAACCAAAAGTAGATTTAGATCGTCCTTGGGAAAGTTTGTTGGTGTCTTAAAGATATCCGTCGAAACCGTCTGCCGGTAGGAGACGATGCCATCGATCTTTTTCAATTAAGCTTAAAACCAATTTTCTGCATCGCACATGTAAATATTAGTGACAGGAATAAATGAAAAAAATATTTATAAAAACCATGGTAACATCTAAATATAATGCCTAAAAAACAGTTAATAAAACGATTGTTTAAATTTGTTTTGATCATAATCTAATAAATTTAACATCCTCCTGACAATTTTAAAATGGCTATATAATTTTGTTTGAAAATACTTAATTATTTTATGTAAAAATCCAAGACTCATCGATAAGTGAGTGGATATTAAGAGAGAGCAACAAATCTGGCTGTAGTTGCTAAAATTATAGCACGAAGATCGTCAAAACTTAAAATGCCACTCATAAAAAGTTTGTATTCTATTCCGGCTTTTGCGTTTAATATTGCAAACTCAATTGTCTGCGAGACAACGAAAATGTTTGTATTTCTCTTTTGAGAGTCCAGACAACACAACAGCTTTAACTATGATTTCATTGACCCATTCCATTCCTTTAACGTTCCATACAATGAACCGTTTTATAATGAAGACAAAAGGATAGTCTACAAAGGCGTGTAACGTGTTGTTATTACCTCCGCCGAAGTAGGTATTGTTTTCACTGGCGTTGGTTTGTTGATTGGTTGGTTTGTTTGTCAGCAGGATAACTCAAAAAGTGCGGAACGGATTCGGATGAAACTTTTTGGAGTTGTTGGAAATGCTAAAAGGAACAAGTGATTAAATTTTGGCATCTCTGAATGCTTCTTTGAGATGCAAAATGAGCTAAATACTAATAAATATTTCAAGTTAGCCTACTCTGCCAATAGATGTTGCTGTGCTCTCCTCTTTGATGACGTCAGTTTCTTTTTCTTTCCATGTACCTCTAGAGAGTAAATAAAAGGGACAGTGCGTGGAGGGTTGGAAATGACAAAAAAAACCAATTGATTCAATTGGTGGGGATCGGCGGAGGTTTGCACTCTCTGCGTGCTTCTAGTTAAATTTACAACAGTCTTTAGAGTGCGAGTTGAACAAAATATATTCCGAAGAGATCTGTAGTTGATCCGTGAATTTTATTTCATCATTCTCAAATTCCAACTGTCCGGAAATTGGAGAAGCCTGATATACAACTCCTTTATTTTCTTACTTCAGCGTCACCACTACGAAATGCCATTTTTAAATGCCAGGGGCATCGCGGTATCAATGCTTGCTTACAGTTCTTAAGAGGGGGTATTTAAATATTTCGTCTTTGAAAGGGTGTGTTTGGTTAGAGTAATTTAGAGTCAAAGTGTAGTTGACAAGATCTTAATATCCAGTTTATCTGGGTTGTCTGTATTCTTGACGAAGAATGGCCTATGGGCATTATGTTGTCTTATGCCCACAGCTGTTATGTTACATAAAGGGGCACACCTCCAAACGATTATTTGAGCTAAAGCCATTATTCAGAGAAAAGTCCTGATAACATCGTTTGTCAGGTCTGTACCAAACATTAGTCTATTATACAAAACTACCTAAGACCAAATTCCTTTTTTCTTCTCTGGAAACTTGTTAATTTGATTTTTTTTAACTTTTTATGATAGCTTCAAAATATCTCTTATGAAAAAACATAATAATATTGTTCTTCTTGAATAACTTTTTCGGTAACAGGGGATATATTTTAAGGGATCCCATGCCCTTATAGGAAGAATGAACGTTTAGAGATATTCAGTTCCTGCCCAGATTATTCTTCAATATTTCAAAAACATTCTGTAAGACTTTAATTCTCTGGATGAGCTGATTTTGGAGTTTGCTTCTAGAGTTAGAGTAAAATCGTCTGCGTGAAGATTAAAAGATATCTATCATCTCCAAAACCACTGTATGTGAAAGCCAACAAGATCATTAGTTCTTCTATAACCAACACGAATAGAAGAGGGGCAGAAGGGTACCACTGTCGACAGCTCTTTTTGTTTAATTGGCTTTCTTTCTTGATTTCCAATCGATATAACTGAAGATCCATTAAAACAAGAGCCCTTGAACTGGGCTGAAGAAATGCCTTGAGAGCAAAAGTTTCACTGTTTGAAAAATATAAGAATGATATTTGCAATCTAACGCCTTTTAAGTACAAAGTACTTAAATAACTTATAAAATAAAATCTAATTAATAAGAGGTCAAATTTTCACCCAGTAATTTTCCTATTAAAAATAACAATTCTTTAAGACCCAAATTGTTTTTAAAAATGGCATGCTTAGGAATTTCAACAATCGGCTTAGTTTTGCCCATCAAGCATATTAGTTTTTTCTTTGTACAGTCTTTTGCACATCCTTTATACAAATTGGCCGATTAACATTCAGCTAAATATTTGCTCAATATGCAGTATAGCAGTATATATATATATATATATATATATATATATATATATATATATATACATATATCACTTTGCAACTATGTGTTTCTTTCAATAGAAGTAAAAGCTTCATTATATTGTGATTTATATACACATATATATACTCTTTTAGATTTGTATGATTTCCAATGTATGTACACAAAAGTTTAGATGAATTATATACAATACAAATACAATGCAAAAAAATAAATCAAATATAGTTTTTGTATGTACTGCTCAATGAAATGTATCCCTTTTTAAAATAACATTTCGATACATTGTTTATCTTTTATTGATTGCTATAATGAGGAATCATATATCTAAAGCTTTTACTTACCTTTATCGCAAATCAATACATAAAAAAATGTTAAGCATTTTCTTTAACCATTTTAGTTCCTTCATTTAACTATTAGAAGAAAACATCTCTTTAGGAATCAATTTATTTTACTGCCAAAAACCATCATTCTTATAAATTAAGATTCGGGGGAAATGATTACTAAAATAACAAACTATGAATACTCGGATGTTTTGATGCTGGATATTTGAATACAAATTAAACTTATGGCAAAATTCCAGACGGTAAAGGTTTTTAGTGGTTGACATTTTTACCTATTTAAGTATTTGGAACTCAAACTGTTTCGATATGAATAAGAATTAAAGAATATAAACTTGTAGATTAAACAAAGGATCTTACAATGAGGTTGATTAATATTAACCTTCTCACAAAATTCAAGAGCCATAGATCTACACACCAAAAAAGAGTTTCACTTCTTAACAAGTTATCCCTCTCTTTATAATATGTTTATATATACATTTATATATTTATATTCATTTTTTCCAGGATAGTGAAACGTCATAAATCTTATTATAATTTGTGGCGCCATCAAAAATATATTGTAATGATATTCGTCCCGCTTGCCAGTATCGTCATTAAAAACTACCGACAAGCTTAAAGTCAGTTTTCGTGATAATACCTTGTATCCCAATATACATTAAGAAACATGTAAGATATACGAGAAATGTTCACCTATTATTCAACATTAAATAATTATTTTTAACATTTGAAAATAATCAAAATGATCTTATCATTTTGTCAATAAAAACAATACATAATTCTATTTGGTTTATTTCGTAGCATTTATCATTATAAATATAATATATATTTTTAAAAGATCGATATTTGTCTTCACACGCCAAAAAAGCACTCTTCCAATATATAAACTATTTTATAATACTCAATAAGTAAATCTATAATTCATATGTTGACTTCAATTTATTGCTTTAATAATAGAGAGAGAAGAGTTTTTTCTTCCTTTATTTTTACTACTTCTAATACACATTCCTGTACAGACATCACCACCTAAAAAGTAAATCTTTATTTCTGCCTGCAGGCAGTGTAAACAAATACTTGCTTATTTATAACTATATCTTTTATATAGATCTATATAACCAATTCAAAAAGGAATGTAATTGAGACGTGAGATTCTTACCCTACGAAACAATCCTAAAAAACTCTATTTGCATCTGAAAGCTCTCCTTGATTTTATTTATCTATAATACATTACTATTATTGCTGTATTAATATAGCCAATAGAAGATAAGGAAATTATCTTGGTAAATAATAAATCCTTTTGCTTCCGAGTTGATTTATTTCAGAAGAGCAGTATGTAATTTACAAACTGGAGCTGTATTAATGAACATGTAATCGAATAGAAATGGGTCAGTGCAGAGTTTGGAATTTATTTTAGCATAAGTTGACCTGGCATATTGTTAGTCTTGAAGAGGGTTTAATCGTTCTTTCTGTCAGTTTACTAGAGATCATTACGTTCCATGTTTCATATTTCAAGCTTGTGAACCTTACACAATTGAAGAGTATATCAATATGATTGAAGCAATACTAGTAATTGTGTCGGCTAAATTTTAGCCCTCAAAAATATTATTTACTTCGTTGTATCAAATACGAAAGTTGCTAAATAAATATTCATAGCATAATAATGAAAATGCGATTATTTATCATTAAAAACAGTTTTATTGTTTTTCAAAGTACTCTCCATCATGGTTTATAACTTTTGCATGCGCTCAAATCAAATTTATTTAATCACTCAGATTAGACACCTCCAAATTATGGGTTTAAACACTTCTGAAGGCGACAATCTTTGACCCTTCATTTTTTCTTGATGTTTGGAAATTAAAAAAAGATGTCATTGGGTGCCAAGTCAGGGCTGTACTAGAGCCCGTGTGTGTGTGTGTAATCGAGTATATTTTGCCATTGGGCATATTAGTTACATTGTAACTAGTCTAAATAAATATTTAATAAAAACAGTAAAATATATTTAAAATAAAAACTAAGAACAAATAAAATAAAATATAGCATGGATTATGTGGGCACGCTGCGTCCAATGGCCCTAGCTGCAGTCCTGGCAGCGTGAAGGGTCGTGGCCGACCTCAAAGCCTTATTCATGTTCCACACCGATATTGCGTGGCATGCAAAGGTAGCCGTCTCTCTTCCGAGTGGATACGCTACTGGAGTAGTGGACCTCATGGGCCTCCTCGGGATGGGGGAAGACGAAGTCACCAACTGGGTTCCTGCCACCGCCGCCACCGTCGTTGGAGTAAAAGCATTGCCAGTCTCCAGGGCCACTGCCTTGGCGGCCACCTCGTTGAGGGAGGGAAGGCCCTCTCTCTCAAGGAGGTCGCCGACGTGGATGTGGATCCCGTCTTTTGCATCCAACGATGCTCCTGGCGACGTATTTATGGCGACCTGTATCGCCCTGTGTGTGGTATTTGGCCCTTGCATTCATTATCGAGTCTAGGAATGGGCACAGCCGCCGCGGCGGCGTAAGAGATTTTGCCAATCATCAATCCCTTGGCCAGCTGCCGTAGGTATTTTACTTTTGGTAAGTGCACGGCAAGCCTTGTCATGAGGAACGTTGATTTATCTTCTCCTGCTCGTTTTTCGATTTTCTCAGAAGACTTCAGACAAATAATTATTGTGTACCACTCAGAATTACGTATATTTAGCATATGAATGATTTCAAGCTAATATAATCGTTCCCGTAGCCATTTGATAATGTTTTCAAACAGAGCATTCACCTAAGAAAATGCCAAAACATAGTCAATACCAAATATGACTTCACGATAAATAGATTCATACAGTGAGATACCCTCACAAACCGTATTAACTATGTATTATGAAATAATTATTAGTCCTGTTAGCAATTATTTATCTACTGGATTAAAGCTTTATGTTTTAATGACCAATAAAAACTATTTTTGTGTCATTTGAAGCATTCACAACCAACTTGGGTATAGGATATAAAAATGATCACTACAAAAGATATTTATTCATTAGAAGGTAAATTAATTATATAAATCCCGATTTCAACTTCCATTCCGTATTATTTCTATTCGTTCTATTATATACTTTCTCATTCGATCGATATTTTTGCATTTATTTATGAAATACGATATTTAAACTTTAAATTGAATAAATCTTATTATTTAAATATTAAAATATTAAGTACCTATATCTTCACTTCATTTTCCTATTAAATTATGGAACTCATAACAGATGAACCTTGCTTTCTGTCCAAATTTTTAATTCATATAAAACGACTTCAATCCCTTTATCAATACAACATTTAAACTGTTTTGAACTGAATTGTTTTTCGATGCAAACTAATTAAAAAAGCAAAAACAATAAAACATATGAATATATCACTATTGGCAAAGGCAATTAATGTTTAGCATATCCACGAACAAAATACTTTCTTATCTGCTTCTGAAAGGATGAAGCTGATATAGCTTTAAAAGTTATAGTGATGAATATTTTTGAGTTAATTGTCAATATAAGAGTTATGTATTTTATTTCTCCGTTTCATTTATTGAATGAAATCAAGGAATAAAAACAGTTGATATTATCTAATAAAATATATCTTCAAAAGTTTTAAAAGTCTCTTGATTAGACAGACTCAATGAAAATATTACATATATATATATATATATACTGTAAGAAAGAAAAGCGTTTATGAATTACGAATATCTCCATAGTTCCATTATACAGAAAAAAAATGGAATTACTATTTAGAAGAAACACTGTAATTTATCACTATTCTTTCCTATTATTATTATTTGTCTATCTAATCATCAAGTCTCATAAAAACCTTAAAATTAAAGCAATGTGTATAATTCAAAAAAAAGAAAATATCTTATATTTGTGTCCTTCTTCATATTTTTTTAGCGTTGTATATCTTTATGCCAAGGGCACTTTTCAAATATACATAAGCACATTTGAAGTGGTAATTCTTTTGTT
>CP045903.1:11408925-11441106 GCA_013387185.1 Caligus rogercresseyi
AATACAAGCACTTTAATTTCTGTTTGAAATGCATTTTGTAAATCCAATATATTTACGCTAATAGGAATAAGAAGAAACTATCAAGGAATACAATATTCTATAAATTGCACATATTTGAAAAAATTTGAATAAAATAAATATGTGTCTTTAGGATTTTCAATTCAATGTATATGTAATAAATATTGAAAAATGTTATTGTCATAGATATGATTTAGATATAATAATATATAATAATTATGTATGCAATTTCAAGACAATGGATTTTTGAATCAAAATAACGAATATTTTTTGTTCTCAAAGAATACAACATTTTTTTTCCTCAAAAGAAGGTCTTTATGTATTTCATAAATTATATACAAAGTTAATTAAATTATATATAAACGTTCAAAGGACAAATTGTATTATGAAAAACATAGATTAACATTGTAGTTAAAAATTAAATGCCCCTTAAAGACCTATCAACTCAATTATAAAAAGAACAACGATACACTATAATAATTTGCGACAAGGGTAGGGATAAACAACTTTTCTTTAAAATTTCACTAGGGGAAAATTAACTCAAGGAAATGGTTTTGCACACTAATGTTTAAAACTAATAAATGTGTATATACACACATATACACATATGAACCAGTCTTTCTAATAAGTCTCCAAATATTTCTTTACTCTCTTACTTAAAAAAAACCAAAGAGATTGAATGGTTAAAAAGCAGACCCTATTAAAAAAACAAGCCCCTCATATCAGGGTGGACTATAAAAGTAAAACAATTATCTAACATAATAAAAACATATTTTGTAAAAAGAGGTTTAAGAGTTTCTGGGGTGAATTTATCATACTGTTGTATTATAAGTTCAATGTTTTCAAATGTCGCACGGAACTGGAAGGGAAAAATTTCATAAGATTTCCCGCGAAGTCCCATTCCTGTCCACATATCTTCGGAATCTTGACTGAGATGTCGAATATCTCGCTGATGTAGCTATCATTATTGCTCGGATGCTTGACGTTTCTAATTGAGTCCCATCCGTTAATGCTCTGGCGATGTACGCTTTTATACCTCGAAGAGTAATATTATGGATTTGACTTCGTCAGCTTCGATATTTTGGTCGGTATCGACTCCGAACAGCATTGTTGCCCTTAGATCGGTCGGAAAGCGGCTTTTATGTTTAATTGTAAGACATTCCTTACAATACTTAGAACCGGACAGTCGAAGAAGGTGTGTAGAGTTTCGGGGTAGAGCTCACCGCAATCTTTACAATGGTGGTTGTAAAAGATTAGGTCATTGGAGATCTGAAATTGAACAGTAAAAGTCTTATCATAAAATGTCCAGAAGTCGAACGCATTATTCGATTCTTCCAAATAGAAGAAAGGTTTAGGAGTCGCAAAAACTTTTCACAGAGGTTATTTGCAACCTCATTGTTTATATCCCTATCTTTGAATTTCAAATACCATGGCAAGAGTGGTAAGTGACTTTTAGCTGTTCTTCTCAGAGGAAAAAAGAACCTCCCACTATCGAAGACGGACTTTGGCTTTAGGTCGTGCACAGTAATGCAATTTTCAGAAAGAGCAAGAAACTCAAGTTCTTCCGACAAGGAGATTAACAAAAAAAAGGAATCTTATGGCGGTTTCGGACTATAATATCAATTGTACTATTGTAGTCGTAAATGGGATTCCCTGACCACAAAACTCTTTGAACTGCAGACCATTCATAGGATTTCTCCTTTATGGTCGGGTTGGAAAGTAACGATCCAAGCATGAGCAAAATATATATTGAAGAATGGGTTATATAGTTCCTCCACTCCAAAAAAGGATTCTGGTTGAGATCCACAAGAATTTTACTATAAATCTTTGGAAGAATTTCCCAGGAGTGAAATCCCTCCTCCTAACTGCTTTCGAGGCCTTTTAACTGCGGAGATATACTACCATGGAACAAAATCCCTAACCAGACATCCTCTTCTGCTATGGCCTTTTCTGCTACAGAAGGAACTGCAGTAGCCACATAAATTACCCGAGAGACAAGCATATTATTATACATATTGATTCTCTCGAGAATATTGCGAGACCTCCATTCGAAACAGTATTTCCTTGCCATATGGTTTAAATTCAACCAATTGGAAGGGCCGGGTCCGTGTGAGGTCCATTCTATCCCCAATATATTAGCTCTGTCTTTCATTTTACACCCTCCGACATAAGCAGAACTAGATGGTTTCCATAGGCCTAAGGGAACAATTGAAGTTTTTCTTCATTTATATAACCCAGACCTAACAGCAATTTTTTTCAAAAAGGAGAAGAGTATATCAATTCGCTTAGTCAACTGAGCTTCTGAGTGGGCTTCTACAAAAAGGGTCAAATCGTCCGCGTATAGATCCAATATATGTTTTTTGTCCCAAGTCTTATCCCAATTATATTTTCGTTGTAAATACTGAAAATACTAGATTCCAGTAACAAACAAAAGAGGTGAAACAGGGCAGCCTTGTCTGCAACTTCTCCCTAATCTGATGGACTCACTATGTATTCCATTTATGGAAACAACAGACGTACCATTAAATAAGAGAGTGATCGTATAGGGTTAAAAAAACGACGAGGTAAATATTTTTTAATAGCTTTTAAAATGAATGTATGAGAAATCGTGTCAAAGCTTTTTTTAAATCGACTGCAATCAATGCCCCAAAAGTTTTCCTCTCTCTCACGGATTCAATGCATGCTTGAATATTTCGAGAAATGTCCGCAATGTTTCTTCCTTAAGAAACCTTTTTGTTCTGGTCCCACCTTTTGTTTAAAATTGGTTCTATTTGTCTAGATAAAACGCCAGCTAAAATTCTGTAAGATTCATTTAAAATCGTTAATGGTCTCCAATGATTAATTTTAGTTCCATTTCCTTTTTTTGGAATAAGGGATATCCGTCCACATGTTAAAGATGAGGGAAGCCTTCCTTTCCTTTCCATATATGATCCGAAGCTTAGTAGGTAAGGTATGACCTCTTCAAGACACAAAGTAAACACTTTTCCTTTTATACAGTCCGGACCAGAGATTTATCATTTTTGATTTTTTTGTTAAATAGTCAGAAATAACTTCATGTGAGTAAACAGTGCTTTTCTTTTTTTTTTTTGCTCGTGGGAAATTTTCTCTAGTTCCACCAACCACTTCTTGAAAATGGTTATGGAAAATATTTAAAATAGACTGTGAGTCTGTTATTGTATCTTTCCAACAATAATTTTTGAACTTTTTGTGCATATATTTCTTTGTTAGAATAGTTTTGCCTAAATTTTTTGCAGCACTAGATTCCAACATAACTTGTTCTTGCCATTTCCTCCTCTGCGATTTCTGAAATACGAAACATATTTTGGGTTTCCGTAGCTAGATTTTGGACAAAGAGAGAACCACTATTGGCTATTTTTTTGATTTTTTCCTGAAGGTGCCTTACATTCCCTTTTTCCTTCAAAAAAAGACAAGGTTGTATCACGTACAACCTATAATAAAAACAAGCTAGTTTTTGACAAGAAACATGAGGATTATAGATTTTTTTAAATTTCGCTTTAAAATCGTTTTAAAATCTTCCGAATAAAATCCATTGTAGGGATTCTAAAAATTCTTTGTATGGACACCTAAAGAATTCCAGTTCCATAATTTTATGGTCTGACGATGATTCAAATTTATAAAAAGCCTTATTAACAGTAGATAAAAGACAACACGAAGATATAAAAATATGGTCAATGCGAGAAGAATGAAGACCAATCTTCCAGAAACCATATCACGATTCGGGTTGAGCATTTTCATGGCATCAACTAGTTTAAGATCATAAATGAATTTTAAAGCATAGCTGAATTTGGATACTTTGGACTATTTTCCAAATCAACATTCAAATCACCTAATAAAATTAAGGTAAAAAAATCTTCTTTGTGACAATTAATAATGGCTTGATAAAAGGGAGAACATTTGATATTGGGACCATATGCATTAATTACATGGAAGTCAATACTCGAAGATGAAATGAGTATTTTGTGCCATTCACTTGTGAAACAATATTCTTTTTAATATTGACCTACCTAATGACTTCAGAACAAAGGTGATTATTCCTCGTGAAATGTTTGTGCCAGTAAATTAACATTCATATCCTTTAGGCATACAAGAAACACAATTGTCAGGACGACGACGATACTTTGGAACGGATGTCTTCGTAAACCACATTTAAATCTGGCCTGTTATTTATATACCTTCTTTAATTCATGCCTGGTTTTCCTATCTTTACTCCTCTTACATTGAGCGAAATGGCTCGCCTGAGTCCCAATTTTTTATCCTATAGAGTCTTTACCGGAACTCTGCCAAAATAATAAGTTTATCTGAACAAATTATGGTTTATCAAAGAAAAAGCCTAATTAATTTTTTTTTGAGCAGAAATAGGGATTACTACCTCTTAGACAATTTAGGTGATGAGCTTAGTGATGATTCAGAACCAAAGAAGCTCAAAACTCATTAAGATTCGAAGCTCTTCGCTTGTTTTCTTTTAGGAGGAGAGAGGTCATGCAAAGGCTTGTTCCTTTTTCCGATGGACATAGATCTAGTGCTCTTTTATAATTTTGTCATGTCCAAATGGGACTTAGATGGCTTTTAGGGAGTCTGCATTAGTGTCCACGGTCAAACTCTCAGGTCATCTTCTCAATGGAAGAGAAATTTCGAGCATTAGGTCGAACATATATATTATGTCTTTATTCGAGTTATTTAGGGGTAGAACAATGGGACCAGTCTCTTTCTCTGGAACAGCACTATTTGAACATAGGATACGAACACATTATTTGGGCTATTATGAGCTGGAACAGTGAAACTTTTATCTTGCTCTCAGAAGAGCAGTTCTCCTTATAATTGCTACTTCCCTTTTCAAATGGGGCAACATCTTCAATAACTCCAAAGAATGTTCCGAGTATAGGCCCGTGTGTTCTTCAGAATGGGCAGTCGGACGGGGTTGCAGTCCCTACATGGGAAACAACTGTTATTTCATCTTCATAGCTTCTTTCTGAGGGGTATTGACATGCCATTTGTAGAAGTTGTGCTACGCTCTCGAAGAGTCTGCTTAAGAGCTTTTTCATAAAGGAATGTTTTAACTCTTTCATTAGGACAATACTGCTTCATGTGGCCAAAATTAAAACATTTTTGGCACTGTAATTTGACACCGCTGATTTGAGTTTAATCAAAAGTCCCTGTAGAGGCACAATTTGTGGGATTGAAGCGGGGTCTGCCACAATTTCAACAATATATGTAGTCGCTATCTCTCCACAGATCTTTGTAATGGACATATTTTTCCTCTGCTATCTTGTCAATGGGATTTTTTGTGGGTATTGATTTATAACGTCACTAAACTGCTTCAAAGTTCAACAAGTCTGGACTCATCTACTCTTTTAAAGGTATTGAGTAACGTTATCTTGAGTTTTTTCTTTCTGTCAAGAGTTATTCCCTCTAGACCTTTTAAACGAAAACGTTATTTCATCAATAGAATTATAATCGGGGTTAAGTTTCCTATATCCAGCAGTACAGCAACGTAGAGTCCAATCACCCACACTAAATAAGCTGAGTTATTATTGGAGCACAAATAATGAATACATATTTTCAACATTTTCCCCTACCAAGGACTAAAAATACAGCTTTTCTAGGTGAATAAATATTGGAGGGCGAATTCAAATATGCCATGTTTTCTTCTTTTTTAGATAATTTTATTTTATTTATTATTCAAACTTTATTATAGTTATAAAAAATAGTTCTACTTATCCATTTGTAGATATTATGGATTACATCTTATTAAAGAGTATTTTAACATCAACACTTTGATAAAAGTAAATTAAACCCTAGCAGTTCAAATAATTATTTCGTCTTCATGTGGGCCTTTAAAGTAAAGTTAATTTTTTAATTGTAAATACTATTAAATAAGCATTAATGCTTCTCTTACTCCCAATAAAATTGCCCTAATAACCAATGTTATCTAATATATAGCGAATAAGCAAAATGCTGAACCTAACCGGTTGTTTATCTACACATTGTACGAATTGTATTAAATGTAATTTCTCTGAATAAAAAAACTTACATCGGTTTGAGTTTCCAAGAAAAAATTATATCGTTAATTAATTTATAAATTATACACAAATATTCAGCAATGTTAGAACTACTAATATAATGTAAATTGTTTCATTAGAATTAATTAATGGCACACTGTTTAGCTATTTGGGCCAGGTCTTGGAGATAAAGAGCCGTTGTGAATCCTTGATTGACTACCCCTTGCCTTTGTATACCGAGTGAATTATGCTATTCATAAATCCACGTGGAACGTTTCCCCCTTTCAAGGAACATATTTTGTTGTTCTTAAATGAAAAATTAGTTTTGTGATGAAGTTCAAAAAATGCTGTAATTCGTATTTTTGTAGCGATGAAATGGTCCTCAGTTCTGCCGGTGGTATTGAAGTATATAAAGTTAGCCATTCGGCTATATTTGTTGTAAAGTTGAGAAAAACGATATTTTCGATTTTAATCAGTCAATTAATATTACAAGAAGTTGTGGAATGGCCATATATATAATATAACGTCAATTTTTTTGACCTATTCAAAAGCAGAAATAATTGTCCCAGAGTTTTTGCTATCTTTATAAATACAAGTATATAGGCCCAAACAAAAATATTTCTTAGGCAGTCGAATACCTAATCAGGGCATTTAAATATCAAACTGGAGGAAATTACAAATATAGAAATGTAAATATGTTTAACGCATTATTAGAAAAATACCTTTGACTCTCGCCGACATTAGGCGAAGTATTAAAATATATAATAAACTATAAACATGTAATTTAATTGTTTTCTTTTACACCTTCATCGGTATCTTTAACAATCTTATTGAAATATCATTTGCAAAAAAACAAGATAACTTCTTTTTGATTCGATGGACACTAAAAAGTAATAAATAATATTTTTGTTAATTTTACAATCAAGTAAACGTATTTATATTTGTACAATAAATATAATTTTGTTAAGTACGTAAAAATAGGGCATTCCACAATATTTTTCATTTTGCCAAATAATTTTGTATGTAAAAACTTTCTGCATAAATTATTCACGTTTTTGATATAATACACAGCAGAACATGAAGAGTTTTTTATCACATTTTTTCTGCTTTATAATTTTCATATAGAGGCGTGATTAATTATTATTATTCTAAAAATATGTACACCAAAACTAAGCCATCAATGGAAAGTGGTGCAACGGCTTCCTCCTGATGATCTAAAATTAAGTGACCAGCAAAATAACTTCCTTTGTTGGCAGAGGAAGTTATGTTGTCTAAATATCAAGTCTTAAGGAATAGAAAAAGGAAGAAATGACAATAAAGACACAGTGACGTCTTTTAATGGACTACTTTTTATGAAACATAACATACGATGACATCATTAGGATTTGTCGTAGGATTTTTCATTTTTCCATTTCCAAGACTATATTATTACCCCAACCATTTCACCAGTTCATATAAATTATCAAAAAGATTTTTGAGTATAGTGATTTTTTATTTTCATTTGAGTATTTAGTTATTTATAGGCTAGTGAATACCGCCTCATACATGGTATCTTATTTATAACTAATTTAAAACTATTTTACTGGAACAAACCAAATCAAGCTATCTTGTTAAATAATCTAGGAACCATGTAATAGTTAACAAACTCTTTTCGACGTCATAAATAACACCACGGTTCACCCAAGGTCTGTATAATAAGGTCGGGGCAATACAAAAACAAGCATGTAATCCTAGCAGTATAACTACTCAATGACGTCACTGGAGAACGAATATATATATTTTTATAATTTATATTTTTTATATATTTATTTTATTAATTTATTTAAACACACACACATTTATATTTATATATATATATGCATTTATTTATAGATAGATAGAGAGATTGATTGATAAATATATATATAGATATAATCGTGCTCCAGTGACGTCATTGAGTAGTCACACTGCTACATGTTTGTTTTTGTATTGCCCCAACCTTGGGTTCACCATCTTATTAACCAGTTTGAATACTTCAAACTCATCCCCCTTTTCTCACAAGAGACACAGCTGAACGCGCTCCGAAGTATGAAGAAAGAGAAGGAGAAGCTCTATGAATAAAAATATTTGACATGTACTCATGAATACGATAACATCATGAAAATGTTTCCAGTGCAAAGTTGGAAATGTCGATTTTCCCTCCAAATCATGAAGAGGTCTTACCTTAAAATAACTTTATCATCTTGGATATTTTTGTCATTACTGTCGCAACAAGTATTATGTATTGATGTTATTGAAGGTCTATCTATAAATGCTAATGTTGTTAAGCATATAATAAGGCTTCAAACGATATGGGAGCTTTTTATATAATACATCATTTTATGAAGTGAATATTTAAAGAAAAAATGTATCTTAATTATTGTCATGATCTTTTATTTATATTTATGTAAGCAACATATGGCCCTGGAATATATATTAACCTTCAAGTATGTTCCGGAGTATTTTTATTGAGGAAGCATTCTATCAACTTTTATCATAAATAAAAATTGTAGACCACCCCATAAAACATAGCCAAAATGACCTCAAAAATGACGTCACTGGTCAACCGGGCAAACGCCGGGTACTTAAGCTAGTGTACTATAAGTAGTGATTTAGACTGGTTTGAAATAGGTTTGTGACGTCATATATGGATTTGCGACAACAAACGGTAAAAAAGTAGTCAACGTTTTTTGCCAGTAACTTTTTTGTTTATATTTTCGTCGATGCTCTACTTTCCTTAAATGGTTCAACTAAAACTAAGCATATAAACAATATTTGAATATACATATATATAAATAAACAACGAACCATATATGTAAAAAAATAAAAAAATAACATAGCAAAGAGTAGAGCATCTTACCTAGCTATTAGTCCCTTGGAGATGCTTTCCACTATTGATGGAAAATGAATTTTAATGCCTATAAAGTAGTGTCTTCGCTTCTTTCTCTCTCGTTGATAGAAAAATTATTAAAAGATTATTACAAAATTAAGAGCTTTCACTTGTAGATTGCAAAAATGTGGCTCTTTTAGTAAGAATTTCACAATATCGAATAAAATAAGGCATTTGGTCCCACGTTCTCAAAATTTGATTGGTTAATTTTCTCCACTCCCCAACGCTCCAACCATTGTGAAATAAAAGAAATAATCTGTTACCTTAAGTACATTAAATACTTTGCAAGATTTAACTCACCTGTATTCCCTGTGGAATTAAGAATCGTTTGTAATAGAAGTTCTCTCTTCTGGAGGAATTAGAGAATGAAAATCGGACGGGACAAACGGTAACACAATACTCAACACACATTTTTTACCCGTACTTTTTTAGAACTCTTATTATTTTATATTTTATTTTAATCATTGTCCTTTTACACTACGTTTATATGTTAGGTGTTTTTAATGTTTATGAATGCCATTTTCTGACATTAAATATTTATTCATTTCAATATTACGTTTAAAATCATTTTCTTTTCTTCATTGTATTACATTATTTCTGAGTATATTTTTCACCATTGATATTACGTTATATAATAGTTTTTATATATTTACAATGAAATGTTAATTAAATTATAATAATAAGTTTAAGAAAAAGCACATAAGCAACTATTGAATAGGCATATATATTAAGGACTGGTTTGGTCATTAACCCGCTACGAATCAACAATCATATATGTTAAGTGAGCTATGAGATTCACTATTTATATTAAGGACTGGTTTGGTCATTAACCCGCTACGAATCAACAATCATATATGTTAAGTGAGCTATGAGATTCAACGTGGTACATGAACATGCATGCAAGGAAAACGCATTTGGTCCATTAGCATTAAAGCACTAAGAATATGATTGTTAGAGTAAATATAAAAATGGTTATCGCAAAGTCAAGAATAAAGTTAAGAAAATCCGTTGATAACATTTTTTTCCTTTATCTACGTCCGAAAGTCAGAGTGATGAACCATTTGTCGACCAATATAATGACACAAAATAAACATTCATTATTGCCTTTGTATTAGTAGCTGATTTATATATTTAATAATTGTATGTGAATTTAAAGATGTCCAGTCGCAGAATTTGCAAATGATAAGGATCGAAGTTCCTGAGAAGAGACTATTAATATTTTTAAAGATTATATTTCTCTCTTTTAATTGATGTTAACTCCTCATCAGCCAGGACTGAAGTGATATTTTATTGCATATTGCAATCTGTTTTTATTTATTTTCTCTCTTTCTTTCTTTGAACCAATTACAGGTAAAATATCATCTTTTTCATATCTTTAATGAATGTATTTAAAGAGGTGCAAACACCACAATTTTATTATTACTAAATAATAATAAATATTTTATTAGTTATTTCCTCTTGGTATTTTTTTATGTTTTGAGAGCATATTTGTATTTTATGCACAAAATTTGTCAAATGATCCATCAAAAACTAAAACTTCACTTTTTATTGTACTATTTAAGATAATGCGGCAAAGAAGGACGGTTCTGATATATTTAAGAATTAGTGCAGCCACTGTTTATTTGGTTACTCAAAGAATTCTATTAATTTCCTGCATTTTAATGGTTCCATAAAAATCAAGCCAAACATTTAAATTAAAATGAACAACATATTTACTTTCCCATCTCTATACATTTTCGTGCAGTAATACCTCTGCAGTAATAAAACCATCAAAGGACGTAAGTTTAAAGTTTGTTAAAAGGTATACATTCCATTCAATTTTATTTTATGTAGTTTCACCGCACTTACAGAAAAAATGAAAGAAACATGAAAGTTGCATTGTTCTTTTTGGCTTAGGAACCTTCAGTATTATCAACTTTAAGGCCCTGATTTGTCATAATCTGACCTTCTACGAACCCCTGCATCCTCACAAACTAAGAAACATATTTTTATCTACGACGAAAAGAGATGTGGCATAATCGTTGAAAATTCCCTCTCCAGACGTGGACGTCCACCGGAAGGATTATCAAGTATTATCCAAGCATCTCTGTCCAACAACAAAGATTTTTTTTATATACTTAAAAAAGTTTTAATGATTGGTTGCACTTTGCATAACTCTATTTTTTTGATATATATATATATATATATATATATATATATATATATATATATATATATATATATATATATATATATATATATATATATATATATATATATATATATATATATATATATATATATATATATATATATATATATATTATGTTAGCTTTTAAAATTCTTGATAGTTGTTTCTTAGAAAATTATGATACATTGATCACTGTTACATGATATTGTGTGTTATTTCATAGTATGTTTTCTACACTAGAACCAAAAAATTACAATGCTTAATTATGTTTTATAAGCATTTGCTCTCGGGTTTATATATTCATTATATTTTATCTACATAATAAACGAACATATGGATATTACACGAATGTTGCAGTCCTATTAATATCATGTTTTTTTGCGCCTGGCCTCTTGTTGTTTCAATAACAAATATAGCTTATGAAGTACTTTTATTATTCGTATTCGTAGACATTAGATATTTTATTCGATTTTCAGTTGTTATATAAAAACAAAACAAAAAAATAAAATAATATTATTTTTTTGAAGATGTAATTTTCATAAAAATAATAGGTTATAATTATTATAATATAATGGGATACCTAAAAAGCAACAAAAGATTGATTAATTAATATTTACTTTATTGATTGTGTTTTTTTCGTAATGAACATGGTATCACTTATATTAAGCAGTATACTTTAATTTAAAACTTTTATTTGCCAATGAAAATATATTTATACAGTAAAAAGCTTGTCATGTATCAATCTGTGGGAGGTAAGGACAATTATCCTAGCGGCGGCGGCTAGATATGGGGCGTTGGACCTCAAGATCCCCTGTGTCATCGATGGAAAGTGGAGTTTGGCAGCCGACGAAATTCGTTGCTTCCTCTCATGTTCCCTCCCATATAGAAAATTAATCAAGAAACGTTTATGTAAATTTAAAGTTTTTAAATAGGAATATCTATATATGTTTTTATTATGGCAAATTTTTAATTATATTTTTTGTTCATATGTGGTGTTAAAATTTTAAACTCAAATTTTATTATGTTTTTTACACAATGACATCATTTTATATACTTTTACTTATTTGTGCTTATATATTCTTTTATGGACTGTTGAAAAAAAGCTTGTCATATAGGACAAAAATATTCAAATGAAGCACATGATTGTCACAAGAGACCAAATGATATTTTACATGCCGTTACTGTGCCCCTAAAATAGCATTATGTGAACATAAAGGATATACTTATTAAGGGAAAGTAAGGTAAACACACAAGAATTCAAAAATATTACTTATACATAATTGACATATATAATTAATGAGCGCTCTTGATGATATCACAGTGCATGTCAAAAAGAAAAAAACTAGCTCATTTTTATAATCTTATTCATCATTGTAATTATGTGGATGGTATTAATTCATTTTATATTAAGGATGTCAAAAGAAAAGCTCATTATATTTTACCACATAATATATTAGGTTTTGAAACAATCCTAATTTTTACGTCATTCATCATAAACCCAAAAAATGATTTTAAATGCATCATTTAATAGAAGATTATTTCAAAGAAGCAATGGATGAATATTTAGACATATTGAGGTTGTTTTTATTATACCATCAATAGTGTAAACATAACATTTAGGATTAAACAATTGAACTATATTTTTATAAGCTAATTATATATTAGTTGAACCTGAGGTGAAATACCAACAACCTGGTGTTAATTAACTCGCAAAAAAAACAATTATACCCTTGTATTCAAGAATCAACTGGTACCCCCATCCCTGTTCAATAACTATCAGATATATATATATATATATATATATATATATATAATAATAATTTTGCAGACGAACATTTCTATTCTAAAATGACACTTATTTTTGTTTGTTTGTTAGTTAAGAAAGTGGCATTGGCTAGCTTATTACACATTATAGTTTTGACCGCAACGAAAATGTATTTTTCATTTAATTTATAGATAAGTTAAGCTTTTATTTATGCATAAATATATTTATTTGTATATATACAAAAAAGGAATGAACGTACATGTATAGACCTAAATAAATTCTAATAACTTGGTAGAATGTACAGTGTGTTCCGTCAGAAATGTAATTTTTAATTTGCGAATTGGAAGTATTTGAAATAATTCAAATCGTATTACTGATACGTTATTTTGTTCATAAAAAAGGGATTTTTATCAATATACAAAAATCTGCATTGATTGTCAACTTGAAAAATGTTTTCTGAACTTGAGAAGAAATGGATCATCCTGCAGTTTGGCAAAACACCTTCTCCTTTTACAGTACGCCGAGAATTTATACTTCACTTCACAGGGCGGCGAAATCTTACCAGCTGATCCAATTCACAAGAGCTCTGGATCATTTTAATAAGACTGGTTCCACCCACAAGAAAAAACATATGAAAACAAAATAAAAAAGAACAGAAGCAGTGGTTCAGGGGGTTAAGAGTTTCTTTGAAGAAAAAAATCCAGTTGCTCACTCAGAAAAGTTTCTCAGCAAACTTCACCCACCAAAACAACGTTGTGGAGGATCGTAAGACATGATGTTCGATTCCGTTTTATCATTACACTTCAAATCAACCCTTAACTGATAACCACAAAGCGCAGAAAAGGTAGTTTTGTCAGTGGATTCTTCAGCAACCATCTAACATTGTCGATAGAATCATTTGGACTGACGAGAAGTTCTTTTGCCTCCATCAAAAACCACATCGAAAAAACGACGGAGTGTGGGCAAATGAAAATCCTCAAAATATCTGCGAAACAAAGGATAGGAAGGATGTTAAGGTAATGATCTTCGTTGCCATTATTAATGGAATGGTTCTAATCGTTCATACATTCCTTGAAGATGATGGCCATTTGTCGTCGGTTAATGGTGTTCATATCTCAGATTGCTCCAGGACATAATTTGGCCTAGGCTGCGCCATTCTGCAACTCGTTCTTCACTTTGGTGGATGCAATACGACGCTCTACCACATTGCACAAATACAGCTTTAGAACTTCTAAATGAAAAGTTTTGAGGCCGAGTCATCAGCAGAAGGACGGAAAATCCCTGGCCAGCTCACAGTCCAGATCTCAACCCTTTGGACTTCCACTTCCGGACTGCAGCATAAACTTGAGTTTATCAGGAAAAACCAGATTCTATTGAGTCTCTCATACAATGTGTCCAAACCTGTGCTGAAGGATATAGCCAGGAGACGATTAAAAACGTTTGCAAGAATGTCCTGAAGTGTGCGTCGCTCTGTCTTCCGGCTGGAGGGGATCATTTCCAGCAACTTTTGTAAGGCTACAGATGTGCCTTTTATGATATAAGACAAAAAAAAATTATAATCATAAAAATCTATTCTTTTCCTTTAAAATGATATATCTATGAAGGAATTCGACGAATTTTAAGTACTTCTAATTCGCAATTTAAAAATTACATTTCTGATGGAACGCACTGTATTCACATATCGAATAAATAAGTTACATTAAATGAATGTAATGAGAAATCAAAAGATGAGCTTGTGGTTGCAAGAGGCCGTTCATTGAGTGGAAGACCGATAAAACATGCTGATAAACATATGTGACACATGCTCTTCTCATTTGTGTATTTGAAGATTATTCATACTTGCAATTTGAATTTCATTGAGTGTCTAGCCGACAATATAACAGATCAAAAAGGAGGAACGAAAATCAAATATATATCCAGTGGCGAAAGTGATAATTTATATTATCATCTGAATATCGAATATTTAACCAACTTGATTAACTCCAACCAAACCTCTCACAGTATACATTAAAGAAATTTTTGAACTTACGTGATTATTTATTGAAATAAAGAGCATTCTTTATAAATTATGGTAATCTTAATTATTTAAAGCTTATACTAAAATATACTCTTTAAATTATATAAATGCTTATTCATGTATCCACAGGTCCAATCTGTATATATATATATACATATATATATATGCTAATATAATTGTTGTTTGTTTATATTTAAGAGAGATAATTACTCTAAAAAGCCTTCTCATTTAAATGTACAAAAAAAATGTAAAACGATTTTTAAGTAATACATTAAAGATCACTTACAAAGTTTTTTTTGATCAAAGCATTTACCTACTTTGTAAAAGAAGAAGAAACTTTTTTTAATGATCCTTATTCTTAAGTAAAAGTTGGAAATAAGGCATTAAGAAAATAATGTATTTGTAAAATTTATTAGTAAATACTCTCATTGAACTAAAGTTACAAGGATGGAACTGCAAAAATTGATGAAACGAGGAAATATTCAAAAATATGGTTCGCTCCTTTTAAATTCTTCAAAATACAGACTACACAGGCCAACAAATTATGGTCAATCTCCCTTGATTGAACGAAATACATAGATAACTAAAATGAGACCTCCTGAATCCAAATCTGGCCTTACTTTTTCTGTGGCACATCCAGATTTTTTGATTTTTGAGTTTTTTTGAAACGGTCACTTTATGATGAGTACAATTTTTAAATACGATTCTTCGTTAGTATATTAAGTTTAAAAGAAAATTAATAAAATAATATTTGTTCGTGATGAATTAACAAATAAAAATGGTCATTCAAATTAGTTCCTTCCATTCAAAGTCCTGGTATGATCTCAAAACTGGTGAAAAAGTAGTCAAAATGGTTAATTTCAAAGTGATGCCTATAACTTCTTGGATTTTAATGAAATTCTGCAAAAGAGACCATACTCCTATAGTCAAAATCTTTGCAAATCATGTTAAATTAAAGTATTATTAGTTTAATCATTTTAACGACATATATTAGCAAATGAATAAAAATTTAAAAGCGCTTTTAATTACAATTTTTTTGCAAGGCTTGGTGCCCATTTACAATGGTTGCGGGATTTGAAATAAGAAAACTAAGACATATTAAACATAGATAAACTTAAGTATATTATTGTACTATCTGATTACATTGAAATTTTAAACTGGTTCAAATTTTCTTTTTGCACTTTTTCGTTTGTATACTTTGTCAGAATCCCTTTGAATCGTCCAACAATAATTGCTATGATAATGCAATTGCATGTGAACCAAATAATTATTTGTTACTTTTTTCACACATTGAAAGATAAATTACTTTTTAAGGTTTTTAAAGATGTATTTCAATGTTTTTGTAAAACTTTAAAAATCAATACTAAATGGTGTACTAAAGATACACTAAGAATTATTTTTTCAAGACTCACAGGCATTGAGGTGTCATGTGAAAGAAGAAATACATAAACCTTTTTTATGTATATGCTGCTTCACGTCTGTATCATCATTTCTACACCAATGCTCCTTTCTGAATTTTATTTTGACGAAGAAGAATGAAGGTGATTTTAGTGCATCATAAAATAGTCTTCATTGGGATTACGTGATGAAGTACTAAAAAGATTGTTAAATGGTCCATTATTATTCCTATTTGTTTTTTGAGAAAAAAGGAAGTGGATTTGGAGAAAAAAAAAAAAAAATAAAGGTTTCATATATGACCGTAATTCCTTTACTACCTACTAGACAAACACAAAAATAAGGAGTTATAATTGTGGTTGAGTTTTAAGAACTTATCTCGAGCTTAACCTTTAAAAAATACGACGAACCTGATAAATATTTTAAAATAAGTGCCTAAAACAAACCGTTAATGTGAAAAATATTCCCCTTTGCATCATGCTAGGAATTTAAACTGAAACGTGTTTTTTAGTTTTTATTAGAAATTGTATTTCATGAAAATCATTTACGCAAAATAGAATCTATAACAATATGTATAATTACTTAAAAATGAATAAATAAACATTAGAGTTTACATTAATCTACCTAAAAAGACAAAAACTCAACAAAACAATAATATGCAATATACCAAAAATCACATAATCACTTTAGATGGCTCAAAGAAGTTACCGTATAGGATATCAAGTCAAAGACATATTTATACAATTCCAGCTTTATTTTAAGTACCTTTAAATCAAGCACCGAGTGACGTAGGCCCCCCACCCACTGAGTGACGTGGCCCGATTTTTATGAATGTGCCAACTGTACCCCCATTAACAACTGTAGCCCCCCCCCCCCCACAACAGCCTTGGGCTGTTGCCGGGCCTGCTTAAATCGCATGTTGAACATAGTCTGATCACACTGGCTGCTAGTTGTTATCGATATTTGATCAAAATATAAACAATAAATATTCTTTGAACTGCTAATGGTAATCGCTTTCGAGGCGATACAAATTAATTATTATTCGTTTGTGAAGTTAGAAAAGGAATATTTGCAGGATATATATTAAAATATTGAAGGCGCTTCTCATGAAGATTTGGTTAATATCGAGTCTAGTCCTTCGTGTGTGTCAAGATGGAATATATTCTGAAGTAGGAAGTTTTAAAATCATTATGATATCAAAACTATATTGATCTCTACTGCAGCTAGGTACTCAGCCTTATCCATTAAGATCCCTGATGTCAATTGTTCCTCTAGGATGTATACAGGCGACTTAGTCAGATTTTATCCGTCCTGCTCAAAGCAATACCTCAATTCTTAAAAACTTGATTGAGGTTAACAAAGAATTAAGAAGTTAAATAAATAATATTATAATTTACCCCTTCTGCGGAAGTGACTCATCTTGGGAATTTTCAATTTTATTGTACCATATTCATTAGACAATGTTTCGTTACTTTTATTGAGTTTAACTTTTTAAAGAATAATTTTTATAATTGTTGTTATTGTCTGATGTATTGTGTTTTATTTTAATAGTGATGAATAACTTATATATTTAGGGAACTAATTTTAAACTAAAATGTTTATTTATACATTATATTATGTGCATTTCTCTGAATAATAAAGTTATATATTATATTTAAAAAATCATTCCTTTTCAAATAATACAGTTTAGTCAAACAGTGGGTTTTCTATTCAACTGAATCATAAGACAATCATAGCTAAAATAATTTCTTCCAATCCCTAAAATTGATAAAGAAACTATCCTTATAAAAAGCACGTTCAACTTATTTTCTGACGAGGATTTAGCAAGAGAAAAAGGTTGTTTAATTATTAAAATATTAAGAATGAATTATAAATGCCATATTAATTGGACAAAATTACATGCTTTAGTACGCAATGTGAACCTAATATACAGATAAATTATATTTGTATTTTCTAAAAAAACAAAATATTGATTTTTAGTTGAGGTTACCATGCATTACCCAGGACTTTTTAAAATGCCCACCTTGACCTTATATTTCCTAGGAATCTCAATTTATACATAGAAAACTTGATCAAAATATAATGTTCAGTGTGTGTAATCCGTTATATTCAGCACGAAGTAGCTGGTCTAAAATAAAATATATTTAATTAAAATAAAACAAAACAATAATAAAAACACAAACTAACTAATAAGCGTATATATATATAAATGAATATAAAATATAAATAAAAAAACCACATCGATTTTTTGGGAAAATCATGCCATGAGATCGGAGTAATCTATAGCGCCACTCCCTCGGCGAGAGCTATTGCTGCATCATGGCAGCTCTCCACGTCCTGGCCTGTCGCAACTGTGGACTTTATTCCAGGCAGTTCTTGCAGCACATACCAGGGTATCTGCCTGCCAGAGGAGGGGTTGGGGACGATTCCGGCCGCGTCGGATCTGGTCTCCTTTCGATTTTTTTTCTCGAAGAGCATGAGGCCAAGTGGGTTTCTCCCTCCTTCTTCGCGTCCCTACTCCAAATGCCTTCCACGCCTCCATGGCTGCCGACCGCACGGCCATGGTGTTGATGGATGGAAGCCCTGCCGACTTCAGGAGGTCCCGGACGGGTATGTGCTCTCTCCTGAGACTGCCAGTGAGAGTCCTGGCAACATCATTCAGAGCTACCTGGGCAGCTGCAAGCGGTCCTGTGGGGTTACTGCCTCCAAACCGTACGGGTGTGACCGCTGAGACAGCATAGCCGAGCTTCCCAAGAACAATGCCCTTGGCAAGTTGGTGGAGGTAAGGACCCCTTGGATGTGCTTCGCCAACCTACAACCATGTTGGCCCAGTGTAGTGTTAAAAGGACAAATAAGACCGAACAAACGATAAACGGATCGATTGTTTAGTAGCATATTTTTTTTTTGCCAATACAACTCAGAAATATTCCTCATCACCCCAAAATCATCAACATAAAATTATGTCTAAACAAGTATATCGAGACATCATCAAAAAATCGTCGAAAACGTTGAACATAAATTAAACATATAGAAAACAAATTTTCCATTAATACCTATATAGTTCAAAACACTCCTTTACACGTCAAAGTCAATAAAGGAAATTTGGCCCAAATCTAACTGGGCTATTTTTTCAAAACCAAATATTAAATAGATAAATTATATGTGAAAACATAATAAAAATGCATAATTTTTATATCACCTTTAAAAATTCTATTTTTTTAATAAGTCATTCTTCTCTTTCATGAATAATTTTATTTTATGGTGCGGTGACTTTATAAATAATTGATTTATACTACAACTTTATGTTGTTCCAGCTACTTAAGTGTTGACAGTCGTCAAACCTTAAAAAAATTATTATCTTTGTGTTGTTCACTCATCCACATAAATATATGATGCATTTTTGTCTTCAATCATATACATAAAAGTAAGACATTGGTGAGTACCGCTAAATACAAATAAGAGTTCGTGTACAGAAGAATTATTTTATCACCTAAAACACTCGTTATCAATACTAGTTTATATAATAATTATATATACAATAATAGTTATAGAGGAAACACAAGACTCTATTTGCTTTTCCTCAAGCATGACAGAAAGACATTGATTACGCTTCGGTCAATTACTAGAGCAATTAGACATCGTCTGTTTGCTTTATGGCCATGGATTCCCACACTCTTTTTTGAAAGATTTATACCATGTAGACACTTCACTTTTTCCTCACCCCCCCCCCCTTCATACTTTTTGTATTCACTGAAAAAAATAATAAGATGACTATTCCCCTCACTGCTCTTAAAAACACACATGTACATATACCTGGACACAAGATGCTCTCCATGCCCAGTAAGCACTATCTGAAACGGATGCTAGACTCCCTCACGTTCTCATTAAAGTGTACACATACACCAATTAAGCGTAAATATTAATACACTCAAAAGAAAATTGAGTTATTTTCAGACCCTTTAATGACCTAAAAACATTTACCCAAAAATATAATAAATCAATGGTTGGTTACTTAATTACTGAGTAAGAAAACAATGTATTTGGCAATGCTTCTTCTATATTAAAATGTACATGAAAGAATGTGTGAATGTGTTGAAAAAATATATATATATATTCTAATATATAACTATATATATATATCCAAACTTTAGTCGGTAAAGATCCTGAAACCAAAGACAAAATTACAAAATACTTTTCTGAAATTTCTACTTTATTGAAAATAGGAAATGAACTAATATTATTGGAACAGAACGAGTATTATTGTAACGGAACGTAAAAACTTGTGGGACAGAATGTGGAAAGGAGAAATCGAAATGCTCACAAGTTTTAATATAGTATTTAAAGAAATACTTTTTGATACCTTATTATTGTAGAATATAAAATTAAACTTTAGTCTTTATTTATGTTTTTATGCCTTTGTTTAGGGTTTTTATCTATCTTTTTTATTTTAACAAGTTTAAAAAAATATCGAACACTTTCGGAACGTTATGGTGGTTAACTAACAGTTCGGCCAAAATATTCTTTTACTTTGCAACATTTCGACAAAACGAGAAATATATTTTCTCGACCAATTATTTCTTTAAAATGTACTTTGACTTTTCTTTTCCCAATTATTTTTAATATTTTATTACGATACACAACCTCATTCCAATCATTGAATGACACAACATAAGGAACATTGTGATCATCATATCGATTATTCTATAAAAATCTCCTGGAAAAGCAATTGTATTTTGATCTGAAATTATATTTAAATTATTATATTCTCTTCGTAATATTAATTATTTCCTCCTGATTTTGCACGTTATTAACAAAACTTTTTAATTTATGTCGCTATTGGTTACTTTATTTTTTTTAAAGAGAAGTATGTTAAGAAAATATTGGTTGTCATTGGTGTGGTTTAAAGTTAAATTTATATAAGATAAAACTATACTAAGTTCGTTAAAAATATACATATCATTTTTAAAAGGATGTACTTTAACGATATCAAATAAAAATGGTTATATATATCACGCTATGGTATTTTTCAGGTCTCTTTAGATAAAATCTAAAAAGAACCTTTATAAATTCAAAATCTTTGTTGATTCGTAAATGGTCTTCTGAGTCTGAGCTTCAATAAAAGAAAATAAAATATTATATGCTTAATATTCATAAGCTTGTTTAACATACTTCAAATATTTGAATTGATAGAATTGTTATTTTTCAAAGAGATGATGTATTCCTTTCAAGTCCAATGTAGTAAATCATACTATGCTCCAGTTGATAAAGTATATTCAAGTCATATCTCTTATATTTAATTATTTTTAATAGATTTACTTGTGCTTATGTTAAATTGAAAATAATATATATTTATGTGCAAAGTATAAAAACATCCTGGTCAAGGCAGCTTTAGTTTTGATTAGCAAATAAAAGAGTAAAAAAAGTCTTTAACTTCAAGTATTATTTGGAACATTTACAATTTTTTCAAACCTAACTCCAAAAAGTTTTTAAACAAAGTTTGATCCAATATAGTATATAAGTATATCAAAACTTTTATGTAAATCTCTCAAAGAATATTCAATATACTAAATTTGTAAGTGATTTATCTCACACTTAAAAATTCACGCTAAATTGTTGCAATAGATAAAAAATATAATGCAAAAGAATTGTAAGCAGTTAAATAAGAAATATTTGTTAGACTGGTGAATTACTTGAGACAAAGAAACAATGGTTTGAGTTATATCCCTGCTAAAATAAAGGTTGGAATAAGTTTATTACAAAACGGTATTTCTTTCAGATTTCAAAACTGCAAGAGTCTTCTCAAAAGATTAAATTAGTCGCTTCATTCGTAGTATTTTGATTAAATAAAAATTAAAAAAATGATAATACAAACACTAAAATACCGGCCCACATGATAACTGGATACGTAACAGACAACATTTGGCTCGATTTGTAAGAGTTGTTTGATGACTTAAATCCATCTGAAATGACTGCTCCAAAATGAAGTGAAAAACTTAGCTGTTGTCAGAAAAAATGTAATCTTATAACAAATTCTATGGATGTTTCGTTTTGAAAAAAGTTATTCTATTTTTCTTATAATGACGTCACTGGGTATTTATTCTCATTTCTCTTTTTATATTCTTTCAACTTTGGAATTTAGACTTGCAACGAAAATTCTGCCTTCTCTTCATTGATTCACTGACTTAAAAATTATTATCTCATTGACTTGTTACATAAATGTAAGATATCTTCCAATAACAGCTGTCAAATTCAAAGCCAATCACATAGCGAGAGGAAAAAGTACTATCGTCAACTCTTTCCCTTGTATTGTCTTCTATATCCTTGTTATACAAATATACTATGATATCCATGTTCTACAATAATCTCTATAAACCAAATTAAAATATTGCCTTAACAATGGGATTTTTTAAAAGAAATATGTGATCTCGTCAAAGGTATCTCAATTGTACTTCATTCAAATGGCCTTTTCACTTTAGCCCATTCGGTTGACACAGTTTTTCAAGACATTTTTGTGTGGGAGCTTCAATAGCTACCATGGTGACTTTAATTTTGTGTTTCTAATCGTCAACTGCCTCTGTATATTTGGTGTAACTTTTAGACTTGACGGCTCCCCACAAAAATATCATATACGCAAATTAAGTCAAATTGAAGCTGCGAGATGGCTCACCATCGAACGTAAGGGAGTTTAAAAAAACGGGCCATTACGCCACCGATCCTATATATATATATATATATATATATATATATATATATATACGAGGGGCGTTCCATTAATTCGTTCGCAGCCATTGTCGCCCCCAAATGGCTTGACATACGGAAAATTTATTTTATCCGATATGAAACCTCTGAGAAAGAAGATTTATTGTCTAATCTCTTAAGGTTGTTATTTGCCAACATGAAGGGAGAGAGGGAGGGGAAGATAAAGCATGTCAACAATCACCGGCCGAAAAAGTTGCTTGAAATTTTGTTTCAAAATGCCGGCTCCAAGAAACGTCATTTGGACGCTTTCAATGCAGGCCTCTCCATCTCTGAGGCCTTTGAATCTCTCAAAGCCATCTACGGAAACAAGCCTAGCCTCCGCAGAGTCATTCAGGAGGTCTTCAAAGACCTCAGGGATGGTGGAAATGGGCTGGACAAGAGAAAGCAGAATCGGAAGTCCAGGCTCCAAAGAACTGAGGAAAACATCAATGAAGTCAAAAGCATTCTTGACGATGACAACCGAGTGACCGTGAGGGAGATCCACGAAGCCACTGGTCTTTCCCATGGGACTGTCCACAGGATACTGAACCAAGATCTTGGCCTCAGCAAGATTACAGCAAGGTGGGTCCCAAGGATTTTGTCAGATAAACACAAGAGGTGGAACGATGTGATTGCTTGCAATGGTGACTACATTGAAAAGTAATAAAATAAACCTCCCGTATCTCAAGCCATTTTCGAGTTACAGTAGCTGCGAACGAATTATCGAAACGCCCCTCGTATATATATATATATATATTTGAAAACAAATATTTTCATATAAGGTACAATTCATAATACAATTGTTGTGATGGCTATGAAAGACTTCTATATGACGTAGACATTATATATAAAAATATGACATTATTTAACTAAAAATTCGCAATACGGTCTCTAAACATCATATATTTTCAGACAGTAATAATTTAATGTATAAGCTTTTTTTTACATTTTTTCCTTTTTTTATTATTTATGTTCGTTTTTAGGTGACTAGACACATCGATATCTTTAACAAACAATGAATGAAGTGTTTTAAGTGTATTCAATGTAGCCAGGAACTAATTACATCCGCACTTAAATAGGTGTTTTCTAGGCCTCTTTCTTTTAAATTGCCATGGATAAGGAGCCATTTTCTCATATATTTTTTTACTTTTAGGCACGATCCATAATTGGCTCTAAGTGGATAAACCTCATCTCTTTTTAAGAGAGGCCTCTGGGATTGAGGTCAACTCATTCTTTTCTCGTTTTGAATGTCATGAGGAAGTTGCTTATTTTGTGCTCTGGATATTTTAAAGGGCACTGAGTAAAAGAGAGAGCGTGACTATGATAAATGGAAGCATTTCTATTCCATGATTGGTTAAAAAAAACAGAAGAGTGAATGAAAATCAGCAGTTGGTATTATGTTAAAAAGTATCACTTCACTTCGGCAGTTGAGGACTGAAAATCAATTCAGATAATAAATTAATCCTAAAAAATATTAATTGTCTCTTGCATAGACCTAATCTTTAGAATGACATTGTCTAATACCACCTATTACTATAAAGTAAATAGAGCAACTGTTCATACTCAGAGAAAAATGAGTGTTTATTTTGTTCATTCATAGATAAATCACTCTGACTATTAAATGATAAAAAAGTGATTTAATATCTGAAAAATAGGTTTCTTAAAATTTTCTAGAACTATTTTTTTGTTATCCCAACACATGCATTATCTCTATGTGAAAAAAGAGCAACAAATAAATTCTTTTGACTTTCTTGTATTATGTTTTAATACTAATTATTAAAAAAAAGAATAACAAAAAAAAATACTGGTTCCGTAGGCTAAAATACAGTGTACACTTGCAGTCGTGTGAACTGTCTTTTGAATGAATGGTGGTATTCTCACAGTCATTCATTTTCGGAAATGCTTAATAATTTCCTAGCAAAAAAAGCAATCATTTAATTTGAACCATATTTACAATATTCAAAAGTACTTAAGCATTAAAAAGTAAGTAAGTTTATGATCCATAATTCCTTTTAACTGTGTTTCTTTTTATAACGAAAAGCTGGATGACTTGAATTAGGTCTTTAAAGTATTCTAGCATGTTTTTTTGACATCTAAAAATTGTTTAGTTCCTGAGTCTGGAAAAATTAAGTGAATTTTTGGTTAGAGTCTATAAAGTGATTTATCATTAAAACTCCAGGACTCAAAGGTAGACCATTGGCATCTTCATTGACTTTTGCTATATGCTTTGAACGATAGTTAATTTATATTATTAAAAATTTCTTCAACAAAAACCCTCAAGAAAATTTATAACAAAAAGAAGGCGTTACAGAATAGGAAAAGTGTTAAAGTATCTGTTATTTGAAAAAGCTTTTATGATGCGTCGACCTAACTTATTATTCCATATAAGTTTTATCGAGACATTGATGTAGTCCAAGGAATCTCTGGTATCGTGATGTCGTATATCTTCTTAATCTATTTGTCAATGTTTAAACATGCAAACATATATACATTTAAAAAGATATAAGGGAGAAATGGCCGAAGAAAATACGGCCTGGTAAAAAATAATCAAAGCAAAATGTTCCAGGAAGAATTGAACCAAATAGAAAGGAAAGTGATGACGCATAGGAAAAGCGGCCCATTTCATTTTTTGGCCCGTCAAATAATATCAACTAGGAAATCATTTATCTATATAAAATTATTTGTTCTCATTTCATTCTCAAATTGAATTTGTTCAATACTTAATTACATTCCACACAAATACCATGCATTTGGGCTATTTTTTCATGATATATATCTTGCTTATCTACTTAACTTCTTAAGCAGCAGCACGTTTGGCATATATTAATCTCTATATATATTCTACTACTTGTACTTACAAATGATTTAAGAATACAAGTCGTAAATTCTACATGTAATCTTGAGGGTATCTTCGTAAAACCAAGGGGATTTAAATTTCGTTTGAATGATTGTATAGTTATTTATAAAAAGGATTTATAAAGTCATTTATTATGTTGTTTAAATGTTGAATATATGCATTTTGTGCTAGTTATTGTTTTTTTATATGAATAGTTATTTAAATGTATATTCCACGAAAGGCAAAAAGTATGAAACTTTAAAAAATCGCTCAATACTAACATTATCATTAATTTAAATTGGTATTGTTATTTGTTAATTATATTTCATAAGCGTTTTTAATTATTATCATTTGATTACATTTGATTAAATATACTAACTTATGTCCTTTTTTGTTGATATTTATAGATCTTTAGTGACCAAACAATTGTTGATTTTCATCTCGCAATAGTTTTAAGTTATAATGTTTATTTAAGTATATTTTACGGGATTTCTTGCTTGAAATAAATAATAAGAAGTCTTAATCATATTGTTTTGCAGGTATACATATAAACTATATTAAATTTCATATAAAAATATCAATAAGTGCGTACTTTCACATATCTTCTTAGTTTTTATGTATTTTTCTTTATACTTGTTTAAAATGAACTTTTGAATAAAAAACCTATACTAACAAGTGTAATTACGCTCTGTAACGGTACTATTTTGTTAACATGGGTACTTAAATAAAAAGTTGGTTTTATAAGCCTATCATACAAACAAAAGACATTATTATTAACTACCAAATATTTTATAAGCCAAGTGCTAGTTTGGCTCATGGATATATTTAAGAAATCCTATTTTCATTTCTAGCTACATTTTTAACAAATATGGCAATTTTGAGAATTATTTGTGCCTGTAGTTATTTGTTTTCCAAATACAACTTACATTTTCCCATTTAGAAGGTTATGAATAATAAGTGTAAAACTGTTTTGTCTTTGTAGGACATTATAATTTTAATCTTATACGTTATACTTGAATTCGAGCCCTAATGTAATATACAAAAACAAAGTATGATATAACTATAATGTCTTTAATGACTCGATATTTTTCTTTATAACATCCAGAAGTCGAAAAATATATTTTAAGTATTATAAAACTTATAGAATATTATTATTATATATATATATATATATATATATATATATATATATATATATATATATATAGACCCCCCCCCCAAAAAAACCGCTTTTTTAGTTCTTTTACATATATATCAACGATTCTGGTTCATTTTTGATGCTGAAAACGAATATCTAAATTTGAAATTTCTAGCATTGTTAGAAATCGGACGTCACTGGGTTCAAAGGTTTTGTTATGAAGCAAAACTTTTTGTTATTACTTATTTTGAAAAAAGTAGTTTTATGGAATTTAGCTATGATCAATTTATGACTTTATAATTTTTTCCAAATTTTGTCAAATAATATTTAGTGCCAATAAATGAACATAAGAGCTGACGCACCAACCATTTTTTAAATAACAGCTCCTGCTAGGGTTCTTTATAGTTTCAAGAAGGAAAAGAAAAAGAGGGTACTCATGTTGATGTTTTTAAGTTATCTTTTAATACGATTTTAAAACGACTAATGATAGTATATTTTTCCTATCGAATCCCAATCTACCCCCTCTGAATCCCTCTCATCAGTATTGATACCAATTCTTTTATTTTTTGTTTTTCTCAAAATGCAGTTTTTCAATGGAAATGTCATTATGGTAATCTCGTGAACTCGACAATAGACATTTTGTTCAACATATATTGTTATATTATTATATAAATAAATATATATTAAATAATATATTATATTATAAATATATGCTCATATTTGACAATCAAAAAATTATGGATTGAACTATGAATTTTGTAAATGAATCTAACGGGCGTCATAACCAGACGATACCATCAGCTCAATCACAGAGATGGTAGCGTTGACACGATTGAAACACTTTCGGGTTGCGTGAGGAAACGCACGACGTGAGAGTTCAACAGCCTGAAGAATGTTCTGACGGTGTTTCTCGCTCTTGGTCAGCACTTTAGTAAAGTCAGACCCGAACTTGACGGCCCTCTCTGCCGCGGCATTGACAGCTTGAAGAGAGGTGACGATGCCGCTTAACTCAATGAATGTTGAATCAGAAGCCCATTGTGCAACCGGAAGCTCCAAGAAGGTTGGATGAATGTTTGTAAGCTGAAGGTAAAACAGTCAATGAGATATAGGCGGTGGCATTTGGTATAAAACTTGTTTATTTTTGGTAAATTAATCATAGCCTATTACAATTATCACAGGAATGTTTACCCGGCTAAGATTCCATGTTTCACTGTCAATGAAGTCTTCAAGATTGCTCTCAGGAGAAATCTTCGGTCGGTTTGGTTTACCCGTCGGAACTTCACAAGCTGCGTTCTCCGGCATAATCATTGCGTCGGCAATCTTTCTTTTGGAAACATCGTCAACGAGGTTGGAAAACAGTGCGTAGAAGACATTCCGACCGGTGAGGTACCAAGTGTGGCGGTGGAGTGTATTGTATTTAAAAGATAATTTAAAAACATCAACATGAGTACCCCCTTTTTCTTTTTCCTTCTTGAAACTATAAAGAACCCTAGTAGGAGCTGTTATTTAAAAATGTTGGTGTGTCAGCACTTATGTTCATTTATTGGCACTAAATATTATTTGACAGAAATTTGCAAAAAGAATCCAAAATCATAAAATGATATAGCTAAGTTTCATAAAACTATTTTTTTCAAAATAAGTAATAATAAAAAAGTTTTGCTTCATAACGAAACCTTTGAACCCAGTGACGTCCAATTTCTGACAATGCTAGAAATTTCTAATTTAGATATTCGTTTTCAGCATCAAAAATGAACCCGAATCGCTGGGTATATGTAAAAGAACTAAAAAAGTGGTTTTTTTGGGGAGGTCTAATATATATATATTTGGAATGACTAAACTTTTATGCCAAAAAAATATTAAATATAATAAAATTTAATAATATTGATATAGCACATATACAATCACATTATATAAACTAACCTATAGTTTAAAAGACTACATATTAAAACAATATTCTATAATTTTAACAAACAAATAATAATAATATAAATAATATTTTAAGAGTACCTCATTGGCGATATATGTGAATAGGCTCAATGAAAAGTTTAAGTTGTTCAATGATCAATCAGTCTTTAAGATTAAGTCACTGATTGGATAAGGCATAATTAAGTATGCTTAATTTAAGTGTGATAGATTCATTCTTATCTTCAGATAACTTTAAAAACTATATTCAATCTGTTTTACGAACGGAAGAACAGATCAAATGCAATACTATTGTATTTACCTAGTATAACGCAAAGTTTTTTCGATCCTTCAATTTCTCAATGATACTTAAATAATAAATTATATGTGAATATTGAAGGGATTTAATGAAGCAGCAAAGTCTTTTAAATCGATAACAAGGAAGACAAATCACTATCCATTGTAAGACGATTTCATTAATCCAAAACAGTACATGTAAATGTGATTTCTAAGGATTACACATTAGTTTAAGTTATTGCAATAGTTGAATGTATGATAATTTATGCCATACATGCCATTTATTAATTTGATTAAGGAGTAAATTGTATATACTCAATATAAAATATTATAAATATTATTTAAATACAGATTTTCAAAATTGCTTGAAGAAATTTGATAAGTTTTATAAGTTTTTTGCAGATATTTCCCTTGTTAAAAATTATTATTTCGCACGAAGATAAAAATTCAGGACACGTTCATATGATTTATTATTTCATGAGTAATTAGTCTTGCCAAATTAATTACTTGTTCGTAGTATCTCAATGTTATTTTATTTGTCTGAAGTGTGCCTGGTGAGCAGAAAATTGTTAAGGGAGTGAATTAACTCAGTAGAACATGTTTGATTCTCTATTATGTGGTCGCAGGTTAAGCTTCCCAGACGAGAAGATCAGGCTTGATTAACGTCATTAAAATATCAAGGGAGCTCGATAGCCGTGCGTGCTAAGACGTGTTCAACTCTCAATGTTGGGGGCGCAGGTTCGAATCCCGAGAGGGGATGGTCATTTTGATCCACCTCATTGATAAGATCCTAGGTTCGATAGACTAATTTTAACGCTATAATGCTTATTTATATCCTGTAGGATACAATTCTATCGAACCAAATAGGCAAAAAAAAAAATTCTAGTTTTTTGTTGATAAAATGCTTTCCCATAATATCCATAAGTATGAAATTTCATCAAAACATAAAAATGCAGAAAAGATACCCACAAACCATGATTCAATAGAAACTAATACGACATACTTCATATTACTGCGGTTGGCTCTCCAATATTAATAATATGCCTTGGTTAGGAAAGAGGTAGTTCTCGCAAACTCACCGATAAATGTTTTATAATATATTTTTCTCAGTTCCTAACTCACTTTTCTTTGTTTATTCATAGTCATGATCTACAATATTGACAAATATGATTAAACAAAATATACTTTTTTTCTTGCATGTGAAAATTAATAATAATTTTGTTATGGAAGTGTTTATTCATTGCATTCTAAATAAATTAGATCCAGGCCCGAGTGAAGTGATATTTAAATGCATAAAGCCAACTACTTTTTAAGTTCCCTCTCTTTTTCTTTCACTTAATCACGTTCCAAAAATATCTTCTTTTAATATTCCTAAAATATATCCGAAACCAGAGGCTTTTTCTCGTGAGTACTTGATAAATGAAGAAGGATTGAGTAACATTTTGGGGCAACTAAATTCGAGCGGGTATAATTATTGTTTTTGGGATTTTATTGAACCATCTATATTATATTTGGTCTTCAACATAATACTGGATCTGGTAAATACTTTGAAAAAGAAACACTATTTTTTTAAAATATCGAAACCTCCAATGGTCCTTTTGAGCGAGAAAGCAAAATAGTATATCAGAATATCTCTAATCTTCAAATAATTCATCTGAACCCTTAATCGATTGGTCAAATATAAGTTTGTTCATCCTCCAATTTTGCCTGATGAAGATCTTATGAAAGCAAAAATAATATCCTTCAAAGATTTATAATTATCCTTGAAACTCAAAGCAGTGGAAAGAGCTGTGAAACTAGTAACGGAGGTGTCTACAAAAGAATATACAACTTAATTGTATGTTACTACTTGTTAATGATAAATTACTGTATGGAAATTGAAATGTGAAAAATTAAGGCAATTAAAGAATAATTTAAAAACCTCAACATGACCACCCTTATTGCTTTTCATTTACGCGATTTCAGGCAAATCAAAGGTGATGATTTATTTTATTCTCTTGAGATGCCCCCCCCCCCCCCAAGAGAGATCTATCCGCCAAAATCCGTCTGTGTAAAATCATGTAAACCACTCATGTGCCCATGGGGCTTACAGGAGCTAATTATGGACGATATCAGGGCTTATCCATAAATAAAAAACATTCTATTCTATTTAATATTGGCTGAAAAAACTTCAAGATCATGATTTGTTTCGAGTTGGTACCCTAAGTCCTCAGACTTTATTCTGTGATGATTTTTTTGAATTCCTGAGTGGCTTTGACGGTTATCGCTGGTTGCTTAAAATGCTCTAGAATTTTATAATTCTTAAAGTGACCTACCAAATCTAATCCGACATTAATGGAATATTTTAATATCCGAACTCATACATGAAAGTGTACGAGATTTTCATAAAAAGATCGATCGTAAACTATATCGTGCTAAAAAAAATAAAGGCCCTCGACAAAGAAATCTATTTAAGTAAACACGAGGCCCGTTTTTCTGGACATCTCTATTTTTAAATTGTTAAATTAATGAAGAAACATTTTTAAGAGGGTAACTAATTTAGGATGCAGATGCTTATAGATTCAATAAGATGTTATTTGTATTTTATTACTTAAATGTGATTTTTTAAATTACAAAATATTTGAATTTGTATATGTGTTTGTTAGGAACATTTTTAACTTAATCTTTATTTGACACTTTTGACGTATTTATCTTAGTTTTAATGCTTACAATTGACTTTTATGTGTTTTAAAACTGGTGAATATAGGGCAAAAGCAAAAAACTCCAACTACGAAAATAACTTTATTTAGCATTTGTAGCTATCTTTAAAGAAGAATGACTGAAAAAACTATCCCAAATGAGATATCAAAGCAATTGTAGTCTCAATGGCAGCAAAATAAACACATTGTCGAAGAAAAATTCAAAGAAGTATGTGGGATATTGTTGCGTTTTTACCCCTCGAGTACGAATGAACATATTATGTCAAACACTTTTGACG
>CP045903.1:11441206-11456950 GCA_013387185.1 Caligus rogercresseyi
ATTTTTTACGTAGATTCCAAAATACCCCTTAAAATATCGTCCAAAAAACTTTGGCTTTTATGACCTTTTTTGAAAATCATGATTTTCATCCTTTCTAAGGGTTCACAGCCCAGTTATCTTCGTGCAAAGTAAGAATAAACACAAATGTAGTAGTATTTATTTTTCTATTATGTCTGTATTTGTTTGTTTATAAATGTATAGGGTGGCATATGTAAATCTGCACAGATTTCAACTTTGTCTAGATCAAGAGCCAGTGCATATGTAGCTTATTATGTATTGAATAAAATACTCAAAATGAGCTATTCTTGTTCACCACAGTTTACACACCCGTCGTCGGAAACTCTGAACAGCATGACAACCTTCCACAGATCTAGGCTCACCATTGTCTTTGAAACCTTACGCTTGTCCGCAGGAGGGTGATGGGTAATGGTGGCCTCACTCACAACAATTAAAAGTCACAAGGGTTAAGTCCAAGGAATTAGGTAGCCAGAACGATGTGGACAAAAATCTAGTGTGTTGAGGGCATCTGCTTGGCCTTGGTGTGTTGTTTATTACATTTTAAGATGATTTAAATATCTGGGTTTAATCCAGATTTATTTATCGCAGAATATACATAAAAGATAAGTTTGTCTTAGATTTCTTTCGCGACAACTGATAGCCTCGTGTATTTCTATTAATAAGCTATCTATGTTTGTATTTACACTAGACCCCTGAAACGAACTCTAAATAAAAATCTAATCTAGCATGTTAGAAATCGGACGTCACTGGTGTCAAAGGTTTCGTTATGAAGCAAAAAAATTGATATTACTTATTTTGAAAATAATTAGTTTTACTAAATTTAGCTATGATCAAATTTATGACTTTGATTTTTTTGCAAATTTTTGTCAAATAATATTAGTGCAATAAATGAACATGAGTGCTGACGCCCAACTATTTTTTAAATAACAGCTCCTACTAGGGTTCTTATAGTTTCAAGAGGGTACTCATGTTGATGTTTTTAAGTCAACAGGCCAAAGGACTTTTAGATGTGGCCAACTTCATCATCTACCTCTACAGTCGGTACTGGTTTGCTGCTCCTACCGCCGCTAATGCACCGTTCCTCACGATCTCTCTTTGGAACGACCTACAAAAGTGGTCTGCCCGCGATCCTCGTCTTTCCGCTAAACTCATTCCCATCCTCGACCGCCACACTTGGTACCTCACAGGTCGGAATGTCTTCTACGCTCTGTTTTCCAACCTCGTTGACGATGTTTCCAAAAGAAAGATTGCCGACGCTATGATTATGCCGAAGAACGCAGCTTGTGAAGTTCCGACGGGTAAACCAAACCTACCGAAGATTTCTCCTGAGAGCAATCTTGAAGACTTCGTTGACAGTGAAACTTGGAATCTTAGCCGGGTAAACATTCCTTTAATAATTGTAATAGGCTATGATTAATTTACCAAAGAATAACAAGAATTTTTATACCAAATGCCACCACCTATATCTCATTGAGTGTTTCTACCTTCAGCTTACAAACATCCATCCAACCTTCTTGGAGCTTCCGGTCGCACAATGGGCTTCTGATTCAACATTCATTGAGTTAAGCGGCATCGTCACCTCTCTTCAAGTTGTCAATGACGCGGCAGAGAGGGCCGTCAAGTTCGGGTCTGACTTTACTAAAGTGCTGACCAGAGCGAGAAACAGCGTCAGAACATTCTTCAGGCTGTTGAACTTTCACGTCGTGCGTTTCCTCACGCAACCCGAAAGTGTTTCAATCGTGTCAACGCTACCAGCTCTGTGATTGAGCTGATGGTATCGTCTGGTTATGACGCCTGTTAGATTCTTTACGGAATTCATAGTTCAATCCATAATTTTTTGATTGTCAAATATGAGCATATATATATATATATATATATATATATATTATATATATATAATAATAATAATATATATGTTGAACAAAATGTCTATTGGCGAATTCACGAGATTACCATAATGACATTTCCATTGAAAAACTGCATTTTGAGAAAAACAAAAATTAAAAGAATTGGTATCAATATGATGAGAGGGATTCAGAGGAGTAGATTGGGATTCGATGGGGAAAATCTACTATCATTAGTCGTTTTAAAAACGTATTTAAAAGATAACTTAAAACATTAACATGAGTACCCTCTTTTTCTTTTTTCTTCTTGAAACTATAAAGAACCCTAGTAGGAGCTGTTATTTAAAAATGGTTGGTGTGTCAGCACTCATGTTCATTTATTGGCAGTAAATATTATTTGACGAAAATTTGCAAAAAAATCCAAAGTCATAAATTGATCATAGCTAAATTTAGTAAAACTAATTCTTTTCAAATAAGTAATAACAAAAAGTTTTGCTTCATAACGAAACCTTTGACACCAGTGACGTCCGATTTATAACAATGCTATTTATTTTTTATTGAGATATTCGTCTTTAGCATCAAAAATGAACCAGAATTGCTGGGTATATGTAAAAGAACTAAAAAAGGGGTTTCATTTTGGGAGGTCTACCTTATAACAATTTGTAATTAAATCCTTAGGAAATTAGTAACATCTCATTATTAGGGATAATTGAAAGCTTATTACCAGAAACATTGATGTAACAAAATATTTTTTTGGATAAACAATTGCTCTATTCCATTAAATCTAGTGATATTTGATAAATTCATTCAAAGGATTCGTAAATGGATGAATCAAGACCCATGAGAAGGGGAAAATAGTCAATACATATCTTTTATCTCGGAATTGATGTCCACACAGCCGCGAGTGAAGGGATGCTTTATTTAATATAGCAAATTGCTTATATTATTATTCCCATTACTTTTCTTTCAAATATATGTCCTTCAACCTTACCTTACGGTAGAAGCATGTCGGGATGCTACGCTGAAGAGTACTATAATTCCTCTCATTGATAGTTTTTAAATCATGGAAAAATATTATGTTAAGGTTGGAGTTATTTTAGCAAGCTTTCATTTTTTTTTTGTATTGGCCATATTTTTTAAACTTTTATTTGTAAATTATTTATTGATGATATTTAGTAAAAAATAATTTTATACTTTTAAAAATTTAATGTACCTATAATGCTATTTAGATTAAGATAATACGAAAAAATACACTTATACACATTGTATTTTAATTTTAACTTAAGCATCGGATATTTAAAAAAACTGATAATAAAAATCATTATTGCGTAGGGGAATTTTAGAGAACACAAAAACATTATTTTAAAAAACAAAATCATTGTAACAAAAAGTTTCAGTGGCTCAGTGCAACCGATGGGCAGTATTTAACTTCTTCCGAATCGAATTTCCACGAATTGTCGAAGAGAGAATGTATTTTGGGGTCGAACACGACATACCTTGCCGTAGCCAGTAGTAAATTGATTTCAATTCTGACGGATGGTGGATTCCTTTGTGGTAATCCTTTTCGTAATGAGGACCTTTGCTTCAACTCCAAACTCCAAATTTGGTCGGCTTGCAATCGAAGAACGGTCACTATTGCTTAAGCCAAAGATTATAAAAATACCCTTCACTTTTATATTGGTCAACTATACAACAGTTCTGCTTGAATTAAAATTTTAAAAATGGAGTTTACTATAATTCTTATACTAATATTTTTCTTGTTGATTTTAAATCCAACTTTCTTTTAACACACAGGAGAGTGTCTCTAAAAGTTATTTCTCCTGGGAGAAATTTTTGTAAACAATCGAAAAAACCAAGCATCAATGTTTCTTCTTGTACGTGATACAATAGTATATAATTTTTGATAAAAATAACTATGCATACCTTTATGTCAAAGCAGTACATTTGAATTTCACAAAATTATATGATAACGACAGATAAAAGGATTTTTAATAAGCATAGGGATAAACATGTAAATTTGGGGTATTATGTTGTGGTAACCTAATATCCCTGTGCCATAATGCAATGAACATGGATAAAAGATTCAATGAAACTCAATTTTGAAATCTATTGCATGGAAGAAACTTCAAGAACATACAAATTAATATCACGCTGTTTTTTTTTTTTTGCAGATTCTCTAACTCATAAAAGTATATCCTTCATAAAATTTTTATTTGTAATTCGAAAAGCTGTAAGAGACCACACAGTGGTATAAATAGTTGGCAATCCCACTATTTCAATCCATCACCATCTCACCTTTAAATATGGAGATACCTGATTCTCGCTCCTACTTCATGATTTAGTATAAACTCGACAAGACAACCAACGGGATCAGTAGTCACGTTGTTTATATCGTCCCTGGCCTTTCCACGATAAATAGGCAAGGATAGGATATATATATATATATATATATATATATATATATATATATATATATATATATATATATATATATATCTATATATATATATATATATATATATATATATATATGTGTGTGTATAACACCTTTTTTCTTTTCATTATTTATATAGAGTATAAGCAGTGGCTTAATTTAATAATGAGGAAAACATACAAATAGTCAGAAAATAACATGGTATAACCATTTTTGTTTTTAAGGATGGTATTCTTATCTCTGAATAAATGCTTGCACCTAAACAGCTGCGAGTTTAGTGATGTATATTGCCAATTGTCACTGTTTCTTTCAACCAATCAGGTCACTGTTGTTGCCCTTAACAATTGCTCCTTACCCAGAAAGTTATTTTCTATTATAATAAATATAATTTATAAAGAAGGGTAAATCTTGTAGGTGTACTTATAAGATCGTGAAGGTCTCCTATAAGAGAGAATAGCGCAGAGAGAAAGACGGAGAAAATAAAAAAGGGGATTTAAAAAGTGGTCTTTGATAATATATCTATTTTTTCCTCTTAGCTTTTCATTCACCATTTGTATGTGTTTATGAGTCGTATTAATCAACTATACTGATATACAAATTGAAATAAACTGTTCCTCTGTATCTTTGGTCAGATAAGGTAAGATTTTTTATCAACGGTTTTTTGTACAACGTCCATCATCATTTATTTTTAGGTTTAATCCACATTAGAATATGTCTTAGAAAATTAATATACCGCAATACAAAATCCTTTTTCATTATGATTAAGGCTTTATAGAGGTAAAAAAATATGCAATTTTTGTTCAAATGGTTAACAATGGCATCTTCTGTTTATTATACAATTATTTAAAATGAGTTTTGATATTAGGAAAAAAGTTTTGTAATATTGATATAAACATATTTTTTTAACTTTATGAACAATGAAGTTATTTAAAACGGGTTTTCACATTAAAGTCATAAGCAACGATAAAAATGATATATTGTAAAATATTAAAGATAATTAAAAATGCATTCGAAATTGAAAAATATTTTTATTTAATGACCACCTTCCTTGAAGGACAAATAATGTAACGACGCCGATTGATTTAATTTCTTCAAGTTATACTGAGGATATAGGTCTGATTAGTCATATATATCTAAGCAAAAAGGTAATCTTTTCTTACCAAGAATGTACATAAATTGAGAGCTCAAATTGTGAAAGACACAGCTCAACATGTGAATGTTCAAGCACAGTCACAAATTTAAAACAACTGGAGACAAACATCTTTAGGAATTCCCTCATGTAAAAATTCACCGGAGAATACAAAGCCAACAAAATCAGTAGCTGAATAATTTGATAATTTAGAAAAAAATGCTGGACTTGTATTTGACAAACAGCCTTAAATACTGGGAGTGAAAGCGGAGTAAATGGTATACTAAATATATTCCTCGAGCGACCCTTGCTACTTCTTGCTTGTATGTAGATATCATGTATATGAGTGTCATAAAAAAAACGTCAAAGTTATACTGGATAATGACTGGCTTCGAAAATGACCTTTTAAAAGAAATATTCGAATTTCAAAACATAAAATTAACCCCATTTATACTTTTTTATTATGTTTAAATTTTCATTACGAACAAGCAGCGGACCAAATATTAAAAACTTGGAAAAATATACTGATTAAAAATAAATTGCATAAAGAAGACTACATATATGTAGAGAATTGGCAAACTATGAACATTTTATATGTATACAAAATTTAAAACAACTTTGCACCAATATACCATGCTTGGTTATGTCGAAGGCCGTTCCTTACATTAAGTTGGATAGTCTTGGCTTTACAGAAGGAAGTAAAAGAATTTCCAAGAGTTTCTTTATACAATTCCAGATGCTTTTTTGGCAGCCCAAGAAAATACGTCTTCACCAAAAAGAGATATAGAAGCTGTTTGAGAAATGAAGCTTTATAAACACAGCAATCCATCACTTTCCGATAAATGTTTGAAGAGTATGTTTAACTTAGTATTATATGGAAGTATGATTCCTTTAAGTCTTGGAGACGAAAGCTTACCGGATCAAGAAAGGTTGGATATTTCAAATCGATTACTATAAGAAAAAAATAAAAATACTTTTCAACCAGATAGAACAAACCAAAATTAAAAAAAAAACAATATTATTGTTAGTTGGTGGCCAAGTTTATCGAAAATTGGTGAACCGAAACACTTTTCTTATGTTTAACTTGCTTGTAATGGCCAAGGAAAAGATGGAATGGATGAGACTACCTACATAGTACTATCATCTTATATCTCATCATATGGAATTAAAAATATACAAGGAATAAAAAGAAAATCTTTTAAAATATCAAATATGACTTTCAATTAAGTCACGGTATATGAAGATCTCTAGGGGGACATCCACACAAAAGGGTAGTGCGCTTGGTGGTGTGGAAAACGTATTAACATTTTACCTGGTCATTTTAAACATTTTAAAAACAAATAAAAATATAATTATTAGAAGTTAGGAAAATTTATAATAAAAAACTTATTCCATGAGGATATATATATTGTAGAGTATAAATAGCGATTTTCAATCGGCAAATGTACAATATTTCATAAGAATATGAAAACATCAATATCATCTTAATCATTATGAAATTGCGCAAAATATTCAACATAATAAGACAATTATTTTGCCATAAAATAACAAAATTGCAAAAAGTAGCGAAAAAAAGAGGCCTACTTAACGAGCCAAAAACCATAGAAATATTTATTTGCTTGATTGCTTCAAAAATAATTGAAAGATAAGACTTCAGCAATCCTTAGATTTTTTTAAACTCGATATCACTAAACTCAGACAGCAAAAGCCACTTCAAAAACGTCATTTTGACCCCAAAACGACTTTTTGCTATTTTGAGTGGCTTTTGCAGTCACAAAAATGGCCTTTGAAGGCTGAAACTTTCTCAATCTCATTTTTTTTCATCACTACGCAGCAGAAAATCGCTTGGAGCATTTTTTTTGGAGCGATGGACCTAAAAACGGGACAGGCTAGTGTATATATACATATATTTATATATATACATACTCTCTTAATCTAAAATTCCTTAAATTAATAATAAACCCAAACTTTTAAAAATGAACTATCAGTCCTTAAATAGATTCTTAATTACATTTCGTATTTTGATTCCATTTTCAAATTTTATAATACCGCGGTAAATAAAACCTGTAAGAATAAAGTGTTCTTCCAAAAGTTGAGGTTACAAAGACGGTTATAGGGGAGGTTTGTGGCAAAATATGGAAAGTTATATTCACTTCATTCTTTATTTATCTCTTCTAAGAGCCTTACGGTTTAGAGTAAGCCAACTGAGTTTTCGATTATTAAATGCCTCTTTCACTCTATCGTCTGACATTTCATTGTGTAAGAATCCCTAAGAGAGTAAAATGTTCTATTATTATATTATTTAACTCTCATTATAGCTTGCACTGTTTGATATTAATTCTAACTCTTGTTAGGACTATACCCATCATTTAAGAGTTTTCTTTGTTGTCGTCATCTTCTAGGAAAGGGGTTTTGGGATTTTTAGATGCTGAGGACATGACGGGACCCAGAATACCTTCGATGCTGATTCCGCCGCCTTGCTGTCCCAATGTGATGATCCTGACGTTTCATCTCTCATTTTTTGTGTCCATAAAACAATACTATTTACATAATATTGCCAAAGGGAGCATTTATTGGAATAGCTCCTTTAACATCACCACAACCTCTCGTCACTCCCCCGACATACTTCTGATAGTAATCAAATCTATTTTCGATTCAATTTCTTTTCATTGACATCTTAATTTCAAAAAACAAAAAGTAATTTCCGCTCCTTTTTTAATACCAATTACGTTCGGGAAAAGTATCCTTACTTAAACACCATGTGAACTTTCCGTTATAGTCGATGAAAGAGTATTTGCTACAGTTTGACTGGATATTGAAATATTGAGGGGTATAAATTTAGAGAGATTTACTTAGGACTCCATCTTCGCAAATCATACAATAAATCAGTATTATTAAATTGCGCAACGCTTCTCAATCCTGTGGCTCTGGGAAAAGATAAATAAAGAATAAAATTAAAATAACTGTTCAATTTTTTCGCCAAACCTCTACTATATATAGGTTAAAAAATATTGATATCTTTAACGATTTATAATATAAAAAAAACATTATTATTAGTGGTTAGAGATATAAAATGAATGACTCCTATTGATGTTTTTCCCACAGTTCTCTAAAAGCATATACAAAAAAATAAATATATGTATTTAAGATTGAGGTTAATACGTAAAAAATACACAAATTAACATTATAGTTCAAAAATCTTACCTCAACAGAGAACGTTCTAATTAAAATTACTGATTATAATACAAATGACATCAAATTAAAATCACTGATAAAAATATAATGCATTATATCACAGTAAAATTATATAACATAGATGGCAACTAATTAAAATATTTAAATCTTTTAAAATTATTATAATATATTTTCGATCACTTAATGCTACCGATGGGAAGTATTTAATTTCTTCCGACGCCCTGGTCCACGAATTGTCGAAAAGGGTAGGTATCTTGAGGTCCAAGGTAGCGTACCTTGCTGCAGCCGATAGAAGAATTGCCTTCAATTCCCAGGGATGAAGAGGTTCATTAGTTGTAATCCTCTTCGCGATGAGGGCCTTTGCGTTGAGGATTCCAAAGTTTATCGCCTTTGTAGTCGAAGAACGGCCACCACTATTTAAGCCAAAGAGGTCAACAGCTTTACAGTACATGTCGGTTGATTTTCCTTCTAATCCTCTTAGGTTCAGCTCCACAAAGCGTTTTAAAATGCTTACTGCTCTACAATCCGCAAAAGCGTGTAAAATGCTATTATTCCGCAATTCTTGCAAGGCCTGTAAAATTTAATCAGATCCGCTGAGACCTGCCATAGACTTCTTTCCATCAGCCCCAGCGGAAGTATTGATGTTTTTTCTCTATTCACCGTCAGGCCTGATCTTTTCGTAAACTTAGAAAAGTAGTCTAAAATTATTTCCACCCTTCTGGCGATTTGCCGTTCTGAATTGGCCTGTAATGCGATAGTGATATCATCTGCATATAAATCTACAAGGTGACTTTAGCCTGCAATATTGATTCCGAAACCAAGAACTTTTCTAATAAGCTAGTGATAAATTCTTCAATGGCGGCAACAAACATTAGGGGAGCTGAAGGACAACCTTGTCTTCAGATTTTTTAAAGATGATCGGCCTGCTCTCACATCTATCAATGGAAATTGTAGATGTTCCGTTGAAAAGTATGCTCGAATCGGATTGAAGTATTCCTTGGGAAGAAGTTTCTTGACAGCCTTGAGAATTTGATGGTGAGAAATGGAATCGAAAGCTTAGCAGAAATCAATCGCGACGATTGCCCCATTTTTTTTGTTTCATTAATAGAGTCGATTGAGGCTCGGATATTGCATGAGATATCGTGAATTTTGCGACCTCTTAAAAAATCTTTTTGGTGTGGACCAATTTTTTCATTAAGAAATGCCTCCATTTTTGAGCGAGGACACCGGAAAGAATTCTATAAGACTCATTCAAAACTCTGATTGGACGCCAGTGGCTGAAGTTTGAGCCGTCACCTTTTCTTAGGAATAAGGGTAATGCGCTCATTCGTGAGAGAACTGGGCATTCTTCCTTTTTTCTCCATATCAGAGCCCACTTTCACTAAAAAAGGTATAATTTGGTCAGGCAACAGAGAATATATTCCTCCTGGAATACCGTCAGGCCCACAAGCCTTATCCCTTTTAAGTTTTTTCCTTATATATTTTAAAATGCATCGATGGGAAAAAATATTATTAGAACGATGGTTTATAATTTTTTTGGTCTTGGAAGGAACCTTCCTTCATCACTCACGATCGATTAAAACTCGGAGCAAAAGTATTCTAATATATCTATTTTGTCTGTAAGCGTTTTTCCTTCGTGTACTATCTTCTTGATGATGACGGCCGAAAGTTTCCCCTCTCCTGTGATATTTCTAATTCTTTTAATGGTGTCATTCTCCCGCATCATTTTTGCCTCCATTTCTGCTTCAGCCATATCTGAGATCCGAAAGGAGTTAATTATGTCCGTCGTAAATGAGTGTAAAAATAAGGAGTCTTTGCTGAGTGTATCGTCTATGAGCCTATGGTGTCTCTCTTTTTCCATTTTTTTATCCGCTAAGAATTTATGAGTGGTAACTGACACAATACATTTAAATAAAGCAACGCACTGGTAGGATGAGTGACTATCATTGAAACCTTTTATTATGTTACTTGAGAGCTTGTTTTTAAATTTGTCATCCGTAAGAACCCATTTCGGAACTTTGAAGTTTGTTACACGTGGACAACACTTCATCTGAAGATCAATTAGTTTATGGTCAGAAGAGGGTTCAGGATGATAAAGAGCGCTTTAATTCGAGAGGCAAGAGAAGGCGATGCTAGGGCAAGGTCCAAACGAGATTTTTTGTTTCCTCTAGACCAGGAGAAGAACCCAGGAGTTTATTTGTTCATAATATCCACAAGACTGAGTTGTACCCTAACTTTATCCAGAATATGTCTATTAGGAAAAAGATGGTGGGTTTATCAAAATCAACATTCAAATCTCCCAACAAAAGCAGTGAAACGGATATATCGAAGTGAGTGTTTATCATTGCTTAAAAAAGGAGGTAGACCTCTTTAAAAGATTAAACCAGATTAAAAGGAAGTGTGATAGGCTAGATTTAAGTTTTAAACCAAAGGATGTTTTAAGATTATTGGAGAACCAAAAAATGTCCTATTCTTTATACTGGTTAAAATACAGAATAGCAACAAACACTTTGTGGTTTGGAAGTGTATATGGCAGGACTCATGAGGAAGCGTTGTGTTTCTTTTGCAAAGAAAAAAATGAAACGAGCAAGCACTTTCTCTTTGAGTGAAACACATTAAAAGAAATATGGGATATGATTGTTCAAAAAATTATATGAAGTTTGACCATGTTTTAACCACGAAAGGAATTGTTTTATTTACAATGGCCCTGATAGCACGGAAATAAATTGTATTGTAACTAAAATACAGATTTTACTTTATAAATTAAGAAGCACAAAATCCCCCCTATCGAAAAATGTTTTAAATATGTAAATAGAATTGTTGATGAGTTTTGATTTTGTTTTGTTTAATATTAGTTGTGTAAAATTTTATGTTTGTACGTGTAATGATTAAGTTTTTTATGTTTGGTAACATTCAAGAATAAATGTTGTACGAAGGTACAAAAAAAATATTAGCTGTGGGTCTAAGCGGTGTTTATTAATCCGCCCTGAATCCAAGTTTCAGCAAATATGTTAATTCCTGACTCAGAGACCTGCCTCAAGCTAAAACCTGGAGATGAAGAAGAAGTTCCAATAGAAGCCCCCAAAGCAATGCTCCCTGATGGAACATTGTCCTTTGTAAGAGGTGAGGGGTCACAAACCAATCGCTAGGTCCATCAATAGTTTCACCATTCTCAAGGGGAACAATCTCTTTTGGTTCTTTTCCTCTATTGACACTGGACTCAATCGCTGTTTTTGGCTACTCCACTTGTTGTTGAAGTTGAGACCTTGTCTCTTTATTACTTGTACCCGACTCCTTCAGACTAACTTCATCCTCCAGAGATCTTACTTTTTTATTTAGCATCCTATTAGAACCCAAATCTTTTTCCAAGTCTTGATTCAGTACTTCTAAGTCAGAGGTTGTTTTAACAAGAGAACTCGACGAAGCACGTTCGTCTAAAGTTTTCTTCAATGCCAACTCATGATCGACGAGTTTTATTCTTTTCTCTATAATGATTTACCATGTTGTTTTTTCATAGTATAGAAAAAGTAGTGCCTTCATTCAGGCGGATTGAATACACAAATTCTCGACTCGGATCATTAGAGGCTTTCATTTTATTATTGTTGAGTGGGAAATTAGGCAAATACATATTTATTCTAAGTTATTATAACGAAAACACTAAGGACACGGAGAACTAATAGCTTATGGACTTTAAATCGGATTATTATCTTCGTTTTTAATTATGTATGCGTATTATCTGTCTTTGTTCATTAACTTGGTATTTTAATTTCGTTACATCATTGTTACAGAATTCATTAGGGTACGAATTTTAGGTCTTTAAATGGGAAACTAATTATAAACTAGAATGTTTATTTATGTTTTATTGTAAAAAGCACAATTTTCCTATTTTACTATTTATTTAAGTATGTTAACTTTTTGTCACTTAGATAAATAAAGGCCTTGCTGATGAGGAAAAAAATGTATTCTTCTTTATGTATTTACTTTTTGAGTACTTCTAACATCGCTATGTTCGTTGTTCAGACAATATGTATTGTTTACAATAATTTGGGTGATTTTGAACTACAGTTGGCATAAAGAAGAGAATATTTATCTAAAATTGCAAAAATAAAAGCATTTTATGTCATTATTTACTCAGTTTATATGATAAATAGTATTTGTACAATAATTATATATATTCCACTGAAAACTTGCCTATGTATTGGTCCATTTCTTCCATGAGTCATAATTTTCCTTTTCTACCCTGGTCCATTTCTTCTTGGTCCTTTCTTTCCTGGTCCATTTCTTCCTAGTCCATATTTTCCTCGGCCAATTCTTCCTAATATCCTTCACAGTATACATAAATAAACAAAAACTGATGGTTTCGTTCTATTTCTAGAAGTTTGGCTTCCATCAGACCTTGATTTTAACGTAACTAGTTCTTTAATGACATTAGCATAAATAAACCATAGACTGGTGGGCTCTTTTATCTTTAAGGTTAAGACTGAATCAAACACTTAAGACCGTTAGCCCTACAGAAAAAATATTCTATATGTATTTTATTTTGATTTTTGTGGTCCATTGTTTTATTCACTTAGCTTTCGAATCATAGTAAAAAGTTAAAGGAAATAAAAACTTCTATCTAGTTAGATCGATAAATAATCCTTTCGTTTTATAAATTTAAGAAATACATGATAATTTATGCCATGAATATGATTACTCTGTTTTTTGTTTATTTATTTTAGTACATTTTATTTTTACACAGTATGATTTGGCCGATTACTGACGATTTTTTATGCAGAAAAAAATTATTTATCATAATTTACATGGTGTGTGTGTACAATCAAATTTATTTATAGTAAAAGCTTGCAAATCTCCATATTGAGAGCAGTGTTACGATTTCTTCCCAGAGGGAAATGTCAATATTGATTTGCCTCATTGAAAAGATTGTAAATGAATTTTTTATTTACTAATTGTAATTAAAATGGTATCAAATCTATGTTTCTCTGCATTTGACAAGGTTTAATTAATTTTATCTATTTATTTATGTTGGCATTTTCTTAACATATGTGTATAATTGCATATCTACAAGGTAAATCTAAATACAATGTATGTATATATTGCCAAGAGAGTTGACTTTTCGGTTGACGGTTTTTTAATGACGTAAGATGGACAAGTAGAAAGAATAATATGAATAATTTAATTGTTCCCGATAAAGTCATCAAAAAGTCTATTAAGATTGCAATAGATTTTTGGTGGCGTGAAAAACGATAATAGGAACTATTATCCATAAAAATATGAAATATTTATATTCTATTCTGGGGGCGTCAAAAAGTCTTGCACCACCTATTTAATTGCGTTTTCGAGGGTTATGTGACTGCTTTTGATCTGGTTAAGCACTAAAAAAAAACTGTTATCAGCTTACAAAAAGTCCTCGCACATCTTCCTAGCTCTATCCAAAGCCAAGATGGAGACCAAAAAACATGAGATCGCCGTCATGATCTGCACCCACCTCGGACTTCGTCAGGATCCTCGGGGTCGACCGCCACACAGTCTACCGGGTCCGTAAACGTCTAAAGGATGGGGGAAACCTCAAGGATCATCCTCGAAGCAGAAAACCGGTGAAATTGATCTTGGAGGCTGCCCGCACCGCGTTCAAGGACAACCCCAAGATGACAATGACCGAGTTCACCGAGAAGAAGTCTGTGGTCAGTACTACGGTCTCCATGCCGTCAAGGCTGCTGGAGGAAAGTCCAAAAGGTGTTTGGAGAGGCCACTTCTCATCCAGAGACAACAGACCTGGATGGAGGAGAACATTAAGTTCTGGACCAAGGATTTCTGGCCACCACAGATCTCAACCCGCTGGATTACAGTGTCTGGTGGCAAATGGAGTCCAAGGCCTGCCGAGTCCGCCATGGCAATGCCAAGGATCTGAAAGTCTCTGTCGACAAGGAGTGGGATGCCATGAGCGAGTGCTACATGGTTAATGTTGCACAGCCTTCTGGCGCCGCGTGGAGGTCGTCATAAAGGCTGAAAGAGGCCATATTCATAAATAATATGTAAAAATGTATGGAGAATACTTTTTTCTTGAACTACCCTGTCCGACTTCATCCTGATCAATTCCATCAATAAATGCTTTAATAATAAATGGTGGTGTAACACTTTTTGACGCCCCGGTATACTTTTCAAAATGTGTGTGTATTATTTTATATTAAAGTTATAATACAAAAAAAATGGATATTGATTCAAGAATCCACTTTCGTTTATTTGACTAAATATTTCATTGTTTGTATATAAAATACAAATTTGAAGGATTTCTTATTGATTTGATAAAAAATAACAATCAAAATTTAATAACCAAACCTATTAAACAACAAAAAATTATGATGTTCATCACTTCCTCGCGGTTTTATGAGCTAAAGGGACTTATAAACATATAAATCTCTAGAATTCGTCTTCCCTTTTTTGCAGACCACAAAGAAAAGAATTGTAATTTTTAAAAGGGATAAAAAGAGAGGTACTACATTATAGGATATTACTTAAAAATAAAATTCGTTTAGCACACTTTCTTCTAATCATTATAGTCTGGTTAAGCAGCAAAATATAAACATAAATTTCGTCTTCATGAGTGAAATGGGATAAAAACAAATTTTGAAATGTTTTATAAAGTATTATATGCTTAAGTCGTTGTAAATTCAAAAATTTTAAATGACTACTTTAATTACTTCTTTTGAATAATTTTTTTAATCAAAAAACGTTGCTATTAGTATAGCATATAGTAACCTTTTTGCATTTAACAAAGCGAACGTTTGTTCCCCGAAAACGCTTCCTGCATATACATTTTCTTTTTGACTAAAAAAATAAAGACAAATGGGACATATAAATATATTTTTTACCTATGCAACATAGATGTCCTTTTTTCAAAGATATACACATTTCACTTTTATTTTTCATCATTAAATCCCTCTTGAAATACTGAATAGAAAAATATAGAACTCAAGATGATCTTTTTTATTTTAAAATAAAATTTGAAAAACCTTTAGATTCTCAAGGGACAATATTTATTTATTTTTAACCATTTTTAGAAACATATTTTCACGACTAGGGATATCGAAAATAAATATTTCAACCAACTAAAGCACGAAGAA
>CP045903.1:11457050-11468762 GCA_013387185.1 Caligus rogercresseyi
AGTTATTTATGTATTGTGTTGTGTACACCATGGCTTATAGACTCCGTGAAATAAATTAATTTCCTCAAGGATCAGCGTCGGGAGATAATTATTTATATCAGCTTGTAGCCCGGATTCCTGGCAGTAAGTACACGATACTTTTACTGAGCAGTGCCTTTTTTTAAAGAAGAAATTGGGCTTTTGTCACGGAGTGCCTAAAAAGGATCTCATATTCCTTTTTTTCTAACTCCCCCCCCTCCCCCCTCCTGTGATTTACCTTTCGCAGGAGCGGTGTAAGAACAATATTTTTTGTTGTTGTTCCTTTAAACATCATTCTTTCTCCTCTCTTCTTATTGTTCCGTCTTACGGGCTAAGAAGAAATGGAGAGTATCCCACCCGATATACCTCATGATAAGGGTAAAACAACTCCTTCGCGGAGTGCATATGCAGACGTGCTGAAGAGAAAGAAGAGTGTCAACATTAATAATGTTGAAAAAAATATTAACTTGAATAGGGATTACGAATGGGAAACCTTCGTTATTCTAATGGAAGATGGTGAAGAAAATCTGTTTAAAAATGAAAAATTGACACACCTGGATGTGTATGATATGGCTGTTGAGTTTGGTTTCCACCAGCACGAAATCGCCGGAGCTAACCCAAGATTTGGGATGGGCCAGTCTTGTATTTATACAAGATTCCCTATAGATGTCAGATCGAGACTTTCTGATTTAAAAAAAGTACTAAAAATTAAGGCATTGAACAAGGACGGTATTTATGAAGAGGCAACGTGCAAGCTTAAGGGATTGATAAAATCTCACTTGACAGGAAAAAAAAGCTCACGATTACATTAGTCAACACTTTTAAAAGAGTGAAGGAAGCCCAGCTAGTTGAATGGCTTGGGCAATTTGGAGAAATCATCAAGCATTATCCGAAAAGTAATCCCCTGACAAGAAAGCTGAAGAAAAATATCCAAATTACCGTGAGGTTTGGAGGGATAGCGATTACATGGTGGAGATCAACGCTGATCCCTCCAGTATTCCTCAGATAGTCCCTTTTCAAGGTTATTTGATTAAACTGAAGTTTCAAGGTGTAAAACTACAATGCCAGAAATGTTTCAACTACGGACACCTGAAACAATACTGTGATCAAAAGAAAATGAGAACCTCTGACTATGAAAGAGTTCTGAAGAAGAAACTTGAGGAGCGATTATCAACTGATGAATCGAATTCCTCGGGGGAAAAATCAACGCCTCAGTCGGAGGAGGAAGCTCACAGTATACAAACTTACCAAGAGCAGATACCCACGCTAGACACGATTTCGTCAGATGAAGGAGCACCTCTTCTAACGGAAGAGAGAGTAGAGAAGGATAAAAATAATGGGAGCTTCAACGTAGAATTACCAAAAGACTCTTCAACTGAGGAGAAGGAAAATGGAGACAATGTGGCGACAATTTGCGATAACTATTCGATTATGGATAACGAGTCTCAGACTATAGAGCAAGCTCAAGTCTCATTGTGTATCTCTGAGACTCAAGACGTTACAATGGAGAAAGGAATGAACAACAACACACCAATTGAAACTATTCAAACATCTTCTAGTAATAGGGAAGTCTCAAGCACACCAAAGCTTCAGGAATTCTCTCAAGAAATCAGCGCTCTCATATTATTCTAATGCCAATTCTTATGGATAGGACTCGCTCACTCTCAGCCAAAAGAATAAGATCAGAATCTGTACCATCACTTGATAAAGGGAGAAATCCAACAAAAATTAAAAGGAACTAACTGATATCAAGTGAATCTACTATTCTATGAGTGTCTCTTCTCAAAGATATTCACAGACCAAGATCTCTGATTATTTTCATGACAATTGTTCTAGCGAAATAAAAACGAACATGGGCATTAAAAGAATAATTTCTCTCAACACTAGAGGTGGGATAGACAGGGTGCGTAGGCACGCCATTTTAAATTCCATCTTTGAAGGGCATCCTGACATAGTTTGTCTTCAAGATATAAAACGTGAAGTTTCATCTACTTGTTCATACAACTGTACGATCTGCAAACCTGGACGTTTTCATTCGTTTTTCACTGGCAATGGATCACGAAGGGGCGTTCTAACGTTTGTTTCTAAGAAGATCAAAGTGGTTGAGTGTGTTGAGGAATTTTCTGAGACAAGTGATTGGCATAAACTTTTCATATCGACGAACAATGTGAGATTCTGTCTCATTAATGCATACGGCCCCAATGATAAGTGTACCGCATTTTACCAAACAATTATTGACTCCAAACTTTTAAGGCATCTTCCCACGATTATCATAGGAGATCTCAACGTCGATTTATATAAGAAACCTTTTAATTATCCCAACTTACAAATTTTAAAAATTTTAATCTCACAATTTAATCTTTTAGACACCAACAAAAAACTTAGCCCAAATCAACAAGTATCGTGGAGAAAAGGTTCTTCAGCCTCTCGAATCGACTTGGCCCTGGTATCGCCAACCTTTTATCAACAAATAAGAAAAGCATTTATAGACCAGAACCCTTCTCGGATCATCATTCTTTAGAATTAGAACTGAATTTTAGACAAACGACACATGCTTTTAAAGTGCCAAAGTGGATTTTAAAGGAGACAATATTTGTGACAAAACTTCGTCAAAAGCTAACACAAGCATTCAGCCCTTCTCTTTCATCAGAACAAACATTAACAGTTTTTTCAAGAGTGGTTCGGCACACCACGTTGAAGTTTTTGCATGACCAAAGAGAAATAATGAAAAAAAATAAAGCAAAACTTAATCATCTGCTTGAAGAAAATAATATGTTCATTAAAACGTTCACTTCGGAACTGGTCAACACTTCTAGACTAGCAGAAGTTGTGGAGACTGAAATGAGTGACAAGTTATCTACAGAAGTAAGCCCTCACAGACGACTTTCAACTCTCCGAAAAAAAACTGAACACTCTGCGTCCGCCATCAAGGCAATAATACATGATGGTAAAAAGATAACGAAATCCCAAGACGTATTAGACTTCTTTTACACAAAATTCCAGGATATATTTCGCCATGATAGGACTAAGTTCCCCAAGAAGAAATTTGTAGCCCGATCAGAAATCTTCACAACTGAGAAAGTTACATCTTACATAGAAAAAAAGTTAAACGTACGGAAGGCGTCGGGGGTGGACGGAATCATTGGAGAAGTCTTCTCGCATCTTCCTAATGAAGTAGCCCCCTTTCTGGTTCGAATAGGAGAGTCAATGGAAATCAGAGGCAAGCTTCCTAAGTCTTTCACAAAGGGAAGAATTGTCCTCATTCCAAAAAAAGGGAATGGGATGAATTTCAACCATTGGAGACCGATCACTGTTCTCAACCAGTCGTATCGAATTTTGTCTGGAGTTTTGTCTCAGGAAATGGAGCCAATACTCAACAAGAAGATTGGTATCCCTCAAAAAGGATTTTTAAAAAATAGAAAAATATCTGATGTATCACGTAATATTCATACAGCCATTGAATCTGTGAAAGAAAGAAAAAAGTTTGGGGCGGTGATTGGGATAGATTTAAAAAAGCATTCGACTCTATTTTACATTGTCAAATTTTAAGGGCTGTTAAAAAACTCCTCCCTCGCCGTTTTTTTAACCCAGTTCGTGCTCTTCTTTTTAATGGATCCTCGATAATCACATTGGGTGGTCTGGAAAGTAAGTCTATAATGCTTGAAAGAAGCTGTAGACAGGGTTGCCCTTCAGCCCCTCTTTTATTCATCGCTGCTGTGGAAGAGCTTGTGACTCAACTGTCACGTAAATACAGTGGATTCGGTGTTCAATTTCCTGGTTACCGACATCTGATCGATCTCTACGCAGACGACATTACATTGACATTAGAAGCAAATTCAGAAGCGCAGCTAAAAAAGAGAATCGAAATCCTTTTGTCTTCTTTCGAAAAATTCAAGGAGAGGTCGGGTTTGGAATTAAATCGATCCAAGACTTTTATTTTACCGATAGGGGAGTGGGGTTACAAAGAAGGACTTTGTGTAGGCCATTGCTCCGTCAAAAATAAAGTTTCTATACTTGGTCTTCACTGGGGGCCTGAGGGGCTACATAGGAGCAACTGGGACATTATGTCTTCGACGATTGGTAGTCGGGTTTCTTTGTGGAGGAATTATGGCCTCCAAAAAAGAATAGACTTATATAATCTCCACATAATTCCTCTAGTTCTATATAAGGCCACTGCATCTCCCGAGATTGCTGAAAGAGCCATGAATGAAGAAGAAGTCTGGTTGTCGAAACTTTTTCACAAAAACTACCTTCCCGCTATTAGGAGACCTAAGAAGTTAATTGGGGGAGGATTGGCTCTTCTATCTCGTATAGTTCCCAAAATATATATAAAGATTTTTATAGATATTCTGAGGAAACCCGACCAGGAATGGAGGAGGACTGTCACGAACAATAGTCTATGTATGAGATTAATGTTCGGAACTGATCTCACAAACGACTCCACGCAACGTATTTCCTCAAGTTGGGCGGCAGCTCAGAGAATAATTTGGAAGTGTGAGCCCAAATTTCTCAGTGATTCAACAGTGGACATCATTCGGAAAAATCACTCGAGACCCTATTTCTTCAAAAATTTGGGAGATTCCGCAGCTTTGGAAGAAAAAGCTCTAAACAACAATGTTTTATCCATACACTCCAGTCTCTTATTATATCCATTTGATGATGGAAGGTTTAAATTCCCTCTAAGAAAGGCCGCTGCGGTTCATTTAATGCCACGGCCGTGGCACCTCAAAATGGCATTTCCCAATTTGAGCCACGAAACTAAGGGGTTGACTGATTTCTTTCTCAGTTTATTAAAGCTTCCTGAAACATGGAGGCAGAGAATAAATCAGTCCTTAGTTGGAATCCACGACGGGAGGACATTCACAAGCCAACTACAAATTTCTTCTAATTGCATAATCTTTTCGGAGCATTGCAAGGATTGTGGGAGACTTTATAGTGACACCTTACATGCCTTCGTGGATTGTCAGGCTGTCTCTATATTGAAGAAATTCGTTTCCTTAAACGTCAGAGGTCTGGATAGTTGTGGGGAGGGAATTATAAAGGCAGTTGTGCTGTTTGGGCTTCAAAAAAGAAAAGGACGTCGTTCCGACAACTCTAAGGCCGTGGACTTTGCTTTGTTAAACGCCAAAGCACGGATTGCCAGCTCTTTAACGAAGCGAGAGTATGTGAAACCAACAGACCTACGAGCAATTTTGCTATCAGCTGCAGCCAGATACACTGCTTTTTCCCTGAAAATTCCGTCTCTTCGAAACGACTCGTGGACGTTTGCTTCAGAGGAGGTACGATACTTCCCATCAAGCTCCCTACTCATTTAAAGATTTTACGTCGGATTTTGAAATATTCAAAGTGATTTATTATTTAAAATATTGGAGAAGCGTTTTTTAAATTATGTATTGTGCCATTTTATGTTTGATTAATTTTTATTCTATGTTTTAATTGTTGTCGTTCTTCTCCAAAGTATTAATTTTAGATTACAATGTCTATTTATGTTTTTTAACGCAATTACTTTGGAATTTTAAGAACTGAAATACACTGAAAAAAAAAATTAATATTGGCAGTCTCTTTAACGATAATGATATACAACAAAAATCCTATCGTTCGTTTAAAAAATCATACAGTAACTTGCAGGTTTGAATTTATTCAAAATATCTTCATGAATGTTAACCCTGGTGCCAAAAAAAGTATATTTCATAGACCAGTAGTGTTGTACTTTTTTAAATCTTTTTGATGGGAAAAATTCCTTTAAAAAAACCGTCGTCACTTCAGAATGACGAACAATGGTGTTCTTCGGTAAGTCAACAAGTAGATATGGTACATATTAATATATATTATATATATTATATATATATATATTAGGTTGTTCCATAAACAATGAGGTTGACCAATTACAACTCAAAATTTTCATCAGATCAACAATAAAACTTCTCATCAGTACACATAATCCCCTCCGACTGCTATGACGTCGTGGCAGTGTCCCCGGAGCTTCTTGAGTTGGTCGTAGAGCTCGTCTTCACTGACCCTCCTCATCGCCAGCTGAACGGCGAGTGTAGTTCTTCGTGGCCCCCGAACTCGTCCTCCCGGAGAAGGTGCTTCAACTTCCGGAACTGGAACCTGTCACACAGGTTCAGGTCGGGTGAGTAGGGTGACTGTTTCACCGGTTCCACGTCCCCGGGTCAGGAACTCCCTGGTATCGGTGGCAGTGTGGGGACGTGCATTGTCCCACAGGAGGAGACAATCTTTCAGCCGGATCTTGTCCTTTTTCAGGCTGAGAAAGCGCTTCCCAGTCGTCCTCAGGTACTCTATCATGGTGTTCCGGTCGGCTGTGGTCCCGGCAGGTAGTGCAGTGATCGATACCTACCTCGGCTTGCAGGTGAACCCCATCAGAATCATCGTCTTCCTTGCTGTCTGTTTCACACGGGGGGTCGAGAACCGGGCCCCGTGGGCTCCGCCCAGACTTGCCTCCGCTCCGCCGAATCCCAGTAGAACCAGAATCGTCCTGGACTAACAGATGAGACCCCAGAAAGTCCTCCTTGTGGTCCTGGAACAGCTTCAGGAGGTCCTGACAGAACTTCACTCGCTGCATATTGTTGGCTTCAGAGAGCTGGTGAGGGACGAGCACGCTGAGGAGGTTTCGTAGCCCTAGATCCTCCGTCAGAAGCCTGAAAACAGTTTTAATGGTAGGGACACCTCTGCAGCAACTTGTCGAGTGGTCATCCGGGGTTATCCTCGACCAGGCGCTTCACACGGGCCACATTCTCCTCTGTCCTAGTCTCCCGGGGACGTCCAGGACGGGTCTTCTTCTCCAGGGCAAAAACACCCTTATCGAACTCAGTTTGCCATCTCTGGAGGGTGGAGAGGCCAGAGCAGGAGTCAGGGAAGGTAGAGAGTAGGTCCCCGTGGATCTCGTTGACTGTCCTGGCGAGCTTGATCCGGATCAAGAAGTAGGAGCGAAAATCGGGTGTCTCCATTTTCAGCGGCGAGTAGAATGAATGATAGAAATGACGCGATTACTCACCTTATATACTAACCTGAGTGGTGCCATACAGTCTGTTCCCATGCAAAAATATGCGATAAGAACGCTCCCGTTGAATTTTTGAGATAGCGTGTGAACTTTTCGAGATAGCTAACCTACCTCATTATTTATGGAACAACCTAATTATAAAAATCTTTAAGTCCATAACATGTATCTCCTTATAGCCTCGGTCCAGTCATTTATAAATCTTTCAACCGATTTTTCGTATTAATATAAACTTGATAAAGCAACTGTTCTTCTGAGGTGATAATGATGTTTATTTATTTTCATCATATCTGGAGATAAATGGATGATCAATATAACTACAAGATGTCAAAAAAGATAATTGAAATACCAATTGCAACAATTAAGTGTTTTATTATTGATGGGTGATAACTATTTTCCCCTATCCTTTTTTTAATGAATCTATGATAGTATTAGACAAGCAATCTAGAATATCCTCCTTTTTATTTGGATCGAGGAGTATTCGACAAGGACTGGTATCTTCATCAATAACGTTTTTATTTCATTACAAATTTAAAGTATCAAATTCCATTTTAAAGTTCATGTGACCTGATCAATGACATGTGTAATAAGTGGATACTCAACGGAGGAAAAAAGATCGACTTGTATGATATAAACAACCTAAAAGTGCTGTCGTGCTTGGTAAAAACAAATTAGTCATGAGAAGAAAAATAAAAGAAACATCCAACGAAAAAATTATGCCCCATAAGTATTTTTCTTTATTTTTTATTGAATTGATTATCTAAGTCGGTAGATAAATTATGCGTTTCTTATATTTTTATGTATTCTGTGTATCATATATATATATTTTTAGATAATATATAACAAAGGAAATACAAAAATATTTCCAAAAAAGTAATTCAAAATGCTTAGTAAAAAAAACATAGGGAGTGCGACAACTCATTTGAAACGGGTTCGATTCTAAGTGTTAAAGGTGCATGTTTTGATTCGAGAGAGAAAGATAAATTTATGTCGAATTCGTTCAAAAATCTTAGGTTCGATATAATTACTTACGCGCTTTAATTCGTATTTATATCGTTACAGATGCAATTCCATTGAACCAAATTGACAAAAAGCAAAACAAAATTTATGGTTTTATATGATTTGTGAAAAAGCGTTCTGTTAGGCTGTATGATTTTTTTGTTTTAAAATAATTATATCCGTTACCGAATAATTGAAATATAAGGACATAATACATAACTTTTTCATTAAGTGATATAAATAGTCATTACTAATGTGTGCATTAGGTGAAGGTCCTTTAACACCTTCATATCCTTTGCAAACAATAGTTAATGCTCTTTATCTTAAAGCATCATATATTGCATAATAAGCACCCTGCACAAACTGTTCTAAATACCAATGAACTTTTTATTCGTGAAATTAATTGTTTTTTATTTAAACGTTGAATAAGAGAAGATGCTCGCATTTATATCACTTATTGAAACCTAATCATCAATAATCCATCGACCCAAAGAAATTACAAAATACTCAACTGACTTGAAACGTCATAATGTAGATTAAAATGGCTGCCACTCAAGGGAATATGGAATATCTACTATCTATATTGTTTGCAATGTTAGAAAATAGGAGAAGGGACATTCTTCAATAAATTCACTGATGTCAGGGCTATTTTGATTCTTTAGAGAAAGAAAAACTTTAATGTTTATTCATTATTACCTGCACCAGGTGTTGTTGTTTATGTGTTGCATTTTCCCCTTAACTACTTCATACGCTTTAGTATTTAAAATTGCTCTGCCTTTTCATATTCAGTCTATTGTGCATCCAGTTATTACAAAGATACATTAGGGATAAAACGATTCCATTTACGTTCCATCTAAATAGGGCTTTTGGTCAGATTATGTTATATAGGGTAGGTGATCGAACTATCGTATCTGCAAACAGAATGATCATTATTTCATCATATCGCAAAAAGATGTTAAAAATTAACGATATGACAATTTTCACGCAAATTAACATTGTTGAAAAACCTGCTTCAATAGTTTTTGTTTTCATCCTTTAAAAAAATAAGAAAACATATTTTCTGGAATTGGCTGTCTCATTTAAATTCAATAATAAGACTTTTATTATTTTATTCAGATCGAAAATTTGAAAGTTCTCAGAAATAGTTATAATATTAAATATATTGTAATTCCATCAAAATATATCTAGAAAAACGTACAAAAAAAATAATTAATAGTATTAAAATACACCAATATTAGTTAAATATTAGATAATAATTTTCATATATTTTTATCGCATTTCATTGATGCAATAACTTATCATTGACGGCTCTGATTACATATCGTTAAATCACAGTGAATATCGAGTTTTACTTTTTCATGATTGCTAAAGAGATTGAAAAACACGGCATTATTTACCTCAATGTTAATCTATTTTTAATCATCAAGTACAGCTTAAGCGTTCATGGACAAACATAATAAAATTGAATGTTACCTTTTCTTCTTTTCGAAGATTGCCTCTATATAGGGATTATCGAATTATATGATTCTGGATTCATTTTCATAACTATGTTGTTATTTATATGAACCTTGAGTTTGAACAAACCTGGGAATACGAAGAGATGTGGCCAAGATCGAGAGAATATTTTATTGTACAACGAGGAGCAGTAACTGAAGACACATGGTTTTGAAAGGCGAAAGAAGAGTGAGTATAAGAGGAAAAGTGAAAAACGCATGTACAATAGAAGATATGACAATAAAAATGACGTACTTCACTGTTGACGAACATATGGTATTTATTAAGTATAATCAGGCTTGTGAACGGAACGCAAAATTGAACGGCGTCAGCTGAACGCACGTTCAATGAACGGAACGCTGAACGGAACGCAACTTTTTTTTTAAACGCTGAACGTTGAACGCAAAAAAAATAGTTTTGCGTTCGGCGTTCAGCGTTCATTTTTCCAAACATTTCAATGTAGTTTTGATTAAGTATTTTTTTCTGGAATATAAAACAGGGGATGAAATATTATAAGAACTTATAAACTACTCTCCCAAGAACTCTCTATAGAATAGTAAAGCACTTTTTTTAAATTTTACCCCAAGTGACAAAAATTTACACACAATTGAATGACCTTTTTATTCATTCATTCTTATTACAAAATAAACAACTTATTTAGTATTTAGGTATGAAACTATTGTTGAAATAAGTTGAGATTAAGTCTGACTACGGGATATTCATCTGGGCTGTGGACTCGGAATCATGAATTTGCTCATTTTGATGGACTCGGATTCGTGGACTCGATAACTTAAATATTAGGACTCGGATAGGAGGGCTCGAGAGTTAAAATCTTAGGAATCGGATACGAGGACAGTACTAATTTCTTCAGCTTTTTTCATTTCGTCATGGAGAATAAATGACAGTCTACGAGCAAACAAAATATATATTTACAAGGTTAGTCCCTGTACGCTTCCTAGTAATTAGCATAGTTTGGTAAACATTTATACTCGCACTTCACAATTGTATATGGATGTTTGATGACTATAGATGATAATGTATTATTTTGGCTTCTCCTGGATATAGCAGATATATAGATTTTTAAGGCGCCATGATGGTCGCGAATGTCTCAACCAAAGTACTCTGAGGAATGTAAGATCAATTCTTTGCACATTCCCATAGGCCAAGCGACCTAGAACTTGTTGTTGTTGCTTTAAAAAAAGATAATTTGACGCCATTGATCAGACAAAAAATTAGCCTTACAACAGTTGCAGTTAATTTTGTTTTTGTTTGTTCTTGCATAAATTGTTAATTGATATTGAGATTAAGCTATTTTCTAATGACGAAGACGATATTAACTTCAATTTAATGTAGTAAATGGTTGATTCGTGGTTATATAATATTAAATGTGTTTTATATTGCAAAGATGATTAAAAAATACATCCTCTAAAATAAGATGCTTCATATAATGTTTGTTTTGTTTATATTATTTAACTTGTATCTATTTGCTTGATTTATTACACCTGAAATATGATTATAATTTAAAATGTAATGCACCATTACGGAGGAAAGTAGGGATCCAGTTACTCATACATCGAAGGTTTCAAATACTATTTTGCAGATTCTTAATATCGAACTCGACTCCGTTATTCGAAAATAAGCGAGTCTGGTCATCGCGACACTTTTTCAAATATATTTGATCTGAAGTTGTTTTTTAATAGATTGAAAATAGTTAAGTTTCTTTCATGCTGACTGGCGTGTTAGTCTTTATATATGGAAACTATTAATATAATGATTATTTGTTACGGTCAGGAAAAAATATACCAAGTTGGGTTTGATCAGGGGTTCCCAACCTTTTTTCTTTGGCACCCCTCTATAGAAAAATCTCCATCTGGCGACCCTCTTATGTAGTTAATATAGACGTTCTGCGGACCAGGTTGGGAACCCCTGGGTTAGATCCAGTCAACAAATTTATCATCATTTGAAAGTCGGTTCGGGCTCATTTTTATTATAAAACCCCTAAATAGTACTTCCATTTTTCAAAATTACACAGGTTATTTTTAAATATTTGAACGCTGAACGCTACGAACGCTGAACGCAAAACATTGAACGGAACGCTGAACGGAACGCTATTATTTTTTGAACGCTGAACGGAACGCTGAACGCAAAAAAAAGCTGAACGCTCACAAGCCTGATATAATCAT
>CP045903.1:11468862-11496694 GCA_013387185.1 Caligus rogercresseyi
GAATGTGGTCGAGATAATGGAAGAAGAAGGTCAACGTTCTACAAGTAAAAGCTTGGGTGTCTCTCTAGAGGCTGAGGGGCAAACAGAGAAGGACTTGTCTCCTTCCAGTTCCCGTGTGCCCGGTATTCTATCTATCGAGATAATGGAAGAAGAAGGTCAACGTTCTACAAGTAAAAGCTTGGGTGTCTCTCTAGAGGCTGAGGGGCAAACAGAGAAGGACTTGTCTCCTTCCAGTTCCCGTGTGCCCGGTATTCTATCTTCTAGTCCTCAGCAAAAAAGAAGGAATATGCCCATCTCTGGTTCAGGAGTGATCATGGAGCATCGGACCCGCTCCCAATCAGCGGGTAAAAGGAATAAACCTGACTCCAATGATTCCCCGGAGGGCGGCAAAAACCCCAAAAAAGTTGCCAAGACTTGATCAGTATTTTTTTTCATATTATTTTTATCGATGCAACATATCATTTCAGACTTCTATAATGATAACACTAAGACGGATTTTAACTCAAATTTGGGAGTGAGGAAGATTTTGTCCTTGAATACAAGGGGAGGGAAAAATAGAAGAGTTAGGCATGCCCTAATGAAACGTCTTCTAGCATTAAACGCTGATATTATATGCCTCCAAGATATTAAGTCTCTTGTCTCTTCGTCATGTAATCAAGGCTGTCCTTTTTGTCTTCCAAAAAGTTTTCACAACTTTTTTACAGGCTCAGGAATCAATAGAGGTGTCTTGACATTGATTACCAAGAAGATGAAGATTGTGTCTTGTGTTAAAGAGTATTCGAGTAGAAGTGACTGGCATAAAATACGTATTTCGTCAAATGGTGTGGAGTTCTACATAATTAATGCATATGGGCCCAACGAAAAATCTTTCCCGTTTTTTCAATCAATAATTAACAATACTCAACGTTGTGGGTTGTTACCTATTATATTATTGGGTGACCTAAATGTAGATTTGGACAATACGTCGCACAGTTCTCCAAATCGTGCCGCTCTTCAAAAAGTTATACTCTCCCTAAGACTAGTAGATGTCATGAAGAAATTATGCCCGGGGACCTTTTCTTGGTCAAGAGGAAATCAAAAATCAAGGCTTGATCTCGCGTTGGTTTCCCCTTTCTTCACTAATCGTATCAGGAAAGCCTTCTATCGTCCAGAACCATCATCTGATCATAAACTCATAGAACTGGAAATGATGTGCCACCATCGTAATTTTAACTGCAAAATACCCAATTGGGTTTTGGATGACAATAAATTTAGAGATAAATTGTCCAGGAATTTGGAGGCAACCATAATTAAATGTCACACCGCATACCAGGCAGTAGGTTCTCTTACAAATGTAATCTCTAAAACAGCGTCTTTATTCATATAAAAAAAAGATGGAATCAAAAAAGCATCAAAACCGTATTGATGATATGCTCATGAAAAATTCAATGTTTGTTCGTTCCTTTATGGCACAAGCAATTAACTCCTTCCGAGTCTCCGAAATAGCAGAAGCAGAGATGAAAACAAAGGTTGCCCGGGAGAATGGTGCCAATAAAAAGATTTATGACAATTCGAAATATGGTAAGCTTTCGGCTGTATCTATAAACAGAATAGTGTCTGACGGTAAAGTTATTACCGAAAAGTCCAAAATTCTTGAATACTTTCGTACTAGCTTTCAAGAGATTGTTGGGGGAGAAAGAAAGTTTTTCCCAAAACCGAAAAAACGAGCCCAAGTCTCTAAAAATGACTTATTCTCCACTGAACGCATATCTCGATATATTGAGGAAAATCTAAAGCTAGGGAAAGCCTGTGGCCCAGATAACATATCAGGAAGAGTATACTCCCTTTTTAAAGACCAAACTGTCCCCTTTTTAGTAAAAATCGGATCTCAGATGGAACAGAAAGGCAAAATGCCAGAGGCCCTAACAAGAGGGAGGATTGCTCTTATTCCCAAGAAAGGTGATGGCTCCAATTTTAGTCATTGGAGGCCCATCACCATTCTGAACGAATCATACAGAATTTTATCGGGAGTTCTTGCTCAACAGATGGAGCCCATTCTCAATAAGAAAATAGGTCACAGTCAGAAAGGCTTTTTAAAAGGACGAAAGATTCACGACATCTCCTGGAATATACAAGCTTCAATTGACTCAGTTCGGGATCAAGGAAAATTTGGAGCCATAATTGCAATTGATTTCTCCAAAGCTTTTGACTCTGTTTTACATTGTCAAATACTCAAAGCTGTCGGAAAATTTTTGCCCAAACAATTTTTTAATCCCGTTCGTGCTCTTCTCTATAATGGCTCCTCAACCATAGCTATCGATGGATCCGAAAGTGGTCAAATTATTCTAAAGAGAAGTTGCAGACAAGGATGTCCTTCCGCTCCTCTTCTTTTTATCACTGCAATCGAAGAATTTATCGTCAAATTGATAAAAAAATATAATGGATTTGGCGTGAACTTGGGTGGTTCTCATCACTTAGTCGATCTGTATGCCGATGATGTTACCATAACATTAGAAGCTAACTCCGAGGCGCAATTAGTCAAAAGAATTGAACTAATTCTGGAATCTTTTGAAAAGTTTGAAAAAACATCGGGTCTGTCCCTAAATAAAAAGAAAACTTCAATTTTACCAATCGGATCTTGGGTCCCTAAACAAGGTTCGAATGTGCGCCTCTGTAAAATTATTGAAAAAGTGGAGATTCTCGGCATCAAATGGTGTAGGAATGGGATAGACAAAGAAAACTTACATCATCTCTGTTCTGCAATTTCAAGGAACATATCACGGTGGAGACATCTCAATCTCATGCAAAGAGTGGACTTATATAATTCTAAGGTTGTGCCAGTTATTTTATACAAAGCTACTGCGTCTCCCTTAATTGCTGAGGCGATTATTAAGGAAGAAGAAATATGGCTGAATTCTTTATTTCACTCCTCCTACGTCCCGGCTTTGAAAAGGAGCAGGAAACTCATTGGCGGTGGTATTGTAGAATTGGGGACTGTTATTCCAAAGATCTATCTGAAGATTTTTGCCGGAATAACCAAAAATCCCCAATTGGAATGGCGAAGAACAGTGGTGAATACAGAGCTGTTTTCTTGGCTTATGTTTGGGTCAGACCTGACTAATTATGTCACATCAGCTCTATCTTCGATTTGGGGATGTGCCCAAAGAATTATTTGGAAAAACTCCCCGGTTTTTAATCAAGATTCAACGGTTGACATTATTCGTGGTAAGGCTGACAAAGTACTTTTTTTCAAGAACTTGAGTAGCCCAAGCACTCTTGAAGAAAGTGCAGTCAGGACTGATACCTATACCATTCATGACATAGATAGTCGGAACCTTTTCAGGGATGGACGATTTTATTTTGCTCTGGCTAGGTCTGCAGCCAGACATCGCTTACTAATGCCTTGGCATATGAAAATGGCGGCTCCGTTCTGTATAGCTGCCGTAAAGAGCGAGGAGATTTGTCAAGCCTTTATTAAGCTTCTGGTTCTCCCTGATAGTTGGACTCATCGCATTTTGGGTTCACTGCGTGGGATCAAAGACTGCAAACAATTTACAGCGCAATTTCAAATTTCTTCAGGCCTCACAAGATTTGATCGACCTTGCAAAGATTGTGGGCTTTTGTTCAATACAACTTTGCATGCTTTTGTTGACTGTCAGGCGGTCAACATAGTAAAGAAATTTGTAGCCCTCAATATCAGGGGCCTAGAAAAAAAATGTGCGGTCAGATATTGCAAAGCTACGGTACTGTTTGGTCTCGGCAAAGGTGATAAGTCAGCTAGGTCGAAAGCAATTAATAACTCCCTTCTAAACGCTAAAGGTCTCATCGCGAGGTGCATCACCAATAATGTTCCCATCAAAGCCTCTGAGTTGAGATCCATCATGATCTCTGCTGCAGCAAGGTATACTGCTCTGGACTTAAAGATTCCCTCACTTTTGGATTCCACATGGACGTTAGCGGGAGGGAGGTGAAATTTTATCCTTCATCCTCACTCTGCCATAGGAAAACAATCAAGAGAATACTGAAATTTTACAAGAACTCTTATTGATTAATTTTCGTGTAATTTACTGTTTTTATGATTTGTTAATTATCTGTATGTTTTAGATTTGATTGTTGAGTGTATCTCATGACTTTTATCTGCTTGTTTGTTTGTTCCATTACGTTGCTAAAAATCTAAGCTAGAATGCTTATTTATGTAAAAATTTACGCATTAGCATCGTTTTTCTTTTATACATTGTATATTTTTTTGGAGCCGTGAATAAAAAAAAAAAAAAAAAAACCTGTTTCGTACTGAACAAACGGTTCCTAATCCTTGAATGAGTTTTATAATATTTTTTCTATTAAATATTTATTAAGAGAATAATATTTATTAATTGTATAGTAACTATAAAACGAACGTTGCTCCATCAATAAGACGTACAAAAAGGAAGAAATGAAAATTGGCAGCTTATAAATTATGCTTATTATCGAGCTACCAATAATTTTTTCGTAGCTATGATTTGATCAAATATTTTTACCTTGTCAAAGAAAATCTATTTGAAAGCATATTAATAGTTAATTTTTTTCGTCTTTATTTAAAATTGTATTACATAAATACAATTATAAAAGTAAGTTTTAGAAAAATTGCGTAAAAAGTTCTATAAACATTCTCGAATTATCTACTCGATACGTTGTTGCTTGTCGTCACCCTAAATATATAAAATTATATCTTATTATTCAACCGTCCATAAATAATATACAATCACAACTAAGTAAATGTAATAAAATTATGTTAATGCGTAACATACATAATTAAACATTTTATTTTAAAATGTAAAGCGATAAAAAGGCGAATTCTACAAATTGTTGATGAGCCATCAGTTTGAAGAATTACTCCTTTTCATTCATTGTGATCTGCTTGCTTAACTATCGTATCCTCAATATAGCATTCTTTTTGGCAAAACTTTATCCATCCATTACATTTAAAGTCGTATCAAATATTTTTCTACATATTTAATTATATTGAATTGTATTCGTGTGGATATTAATAAAGCAATAGAGCTTTTAAATTAGTGGAAAACCCGATGTATATATCAGGGATTTTTTACACAATTGCATTGAACGTATTTATCGTATTTTGCATATAATAAATGAACGGGTTTGAAAAACAAAAATGTATATGTGTGAGGCACTCCTTTATGAATCAAGGGTCGATGAATAAGTCAGTCATATTGTTAGTATGTTATATCTTCTTCTTCTATCCCCATGGCCCACCCATAGAAAAGCACAAATAAAATAAGGGCAAACACACAATTACCCCAGCCTTCTCCTTTTTTTCTCACCTTAAAAATGTTTAAAGTTAAAGGCCATTGCATGTGAAGATAAATGAATAAGATGATCATACAGCAATAAACATGAAACATTTTTTAGGATGCGAAGAGATACAGAGAACCTACTATCAGGGTATGTAAAAAACCAAAATTTTGAAAAACCGAAAACCCGTTTCAAAAATCCGGGTTTTACCGTGGGGTTTTAAATTCGGGTTTTCATTACACCATTAATTACCTAATAGCTAATACCTAATTAATGGTGTAATGAAAAACCCGAATTTGAAAGTCTACGGTACAACTCGGTTTTTTAACCGGGTTCAAAGTTTTGGTGTTTTACATACCTCCTACTATCGTGAGAATGAAGAGTACCGAAGTATGTATTTTAATGGCAAATATCGATGTATTTGTCATGATTTGTTGAGTCGATCTGGACCCTTGAGACCGGATGACTATGAGTGGATGACTGCGGTCATGATCATAGAGATATAAAGATATAGAGTGCTGATTCCCTTCAATAGCAGAGACACATCGTTCAGCTGTTGCCTGTGCCCAATGTGAACAAAGTAATTTTTACCACGTCATCGTAAGTTGATCATAGAGATATAAATATTTGTTTATATTGGACACCATGAAGAATCCAATAAGCCCTCTATGTGTTTATATCTCTATGGTCTGGACCATCGAGATATAAATATATATAGAGAGAGCTTATTCCCTTCAATAGCAGAGAAACATCCTTCAGCTGTATTTTTGTGTCCAATATAAACAAAGTAATTGGTCTACGTCATCGTAAGCTGATCGTAGAGATAGATTATATCTCTATGGTCAACTTACGATGACGTAGTACATACTACTTTATTCATATTGGACACAAAAATACAGCTGAAGGGAATAAGCTTTCTATATCTTTTTATCTCTATGGCAGTGGTTCCCAAAGTGGGGGGCGCGCCCCCTAGAGGGGCGCAGAGCAATTGCAGGGGGGGGGGGCGGTAAAAACGAATGAATGAAAATGTAAATGCAGTAGACTAAATAACACTGCTAGAAAATGGACAAAAAAAAAGGTTGAGGTTTGAATTCATTACAATATGTGAAATTAACTGCAATGGACTCTGAGAACAAAACGTGTGTATGTTCTTTTTTTTTTTGGGGGGGGGGGGCGCAAAGATTTCTTATGTACCAAAGGGGGGCCAGCAGAAAAAGTTTGGGAGCCACTGCTCTATGGTCGGGATCGATAGAATTAGAAAAAGAAAATATTTGACATCACATAAGTAATGTATTCAAGGCTGAATATTGATGTATTGTTTATGATATCCATTGCTAGGAAAGACACTAAGAATTAAAAAGAGAGAGAGAGAGAAAAAGGCTTATATTACGGTAGTTCCCCCTAAACTCATCAATAAACATAATTTTTTTCAGTTGTTGACAGGATTTTTTTCTTCTTCTTCTTTATTATAGTCAGTTTCATATTCCAATCATCACCAGATATGATAAAACAAAATTAACACTTGTCCTTGTGCATGAAGACATATTGAATTAAATCAATAAAAATAAATACTTGCTTCCTTTGCAAGGAAGCAAGAGAAAACAACAATTATGTAGTTCTGATTTTAGGGCACTTGGAGACTGTTTTTTACGAGGATTTTAATTTATAGTATTGAAGCCAAAAGAATTGTCTTCTTTTATGTGGATCCCCATTAAAACAAAATTAATTTTATAACAGTCAAAGGACAGTTTTACATTTACAAATTTCGATCTGCCAAAATTACCCCCCCTTGGATGATTTATGAGTATTATTGAAAACCTTATAACAAACCTGATTCATTTATAAGTGTATAAATTAAATTGCTATATTCCTAATTACATGTTTGCATGAAATATAGTTGTACTTGATACAAAAATAAATGATTTTGGAGGAGTCCATTCAAAGGATTCCCAAATTCTATTCATCAAGGACCATGACAATAATCAATTTTTGTTTTTGGAGATGAAATTCTTTTCTCTCTGAGTTAATGTTTACATCTCAGCAGCTACAATTGAAGCAATACACTATTGCATAATACCAACTGTTTCCTGTTATTATTCACTGTACTTTTCGTTCAATCAATCACAGTCGAGTTAAAGGTCTCCGTTCTTTTTGGCTATTATGTATTATCGAGCTGGTTGTTCATTTAAAGATATCTACACAAATATTATTCCATTCAAATGCATTATATACCACCTATATTTGATAGACTAGATGAAGACCTCATTTCGAGACAGACTTTCAAGCTATGAAATAACTCAGAATTTGCTTGTTAAAAATGCCTTATTCGTTGAAAATAACGGCAGTAAAACAGAAATTAGTGGTTGTAAGACGATATTATAAGAACCAATATTAGGAGCGCAATAGCCGTGTTGGGAGCGCGATAGCCGTGCGTGTTAAGGCGTGTTCAACTCTCAATGTTGAGGGTGCAGGTTCGAATACTCCCGAGAGGGAATGGTCAACTTTGATCTACCTCATTGATAAGATCCTAGGTTCGATGGACTAATTATAATGCTATAATGCTTATTTATATCGATTCGGATACTGCAATTCTATCGAACCATAAAGGCAAAAAAAAGCAACTGATAAAATTATAGACGTCTTGATTCAAAATGAGGTCCACCTGTAGAACATACGGAATGATAAGGCCGGTTACTTCCGGATCCAAGAACATAAAATAAATTGTTTTACCTGTCATTCATTCTGAGAAGAGTGTTTAGCGAAAGTACTTAGTTCTTAACCGGATAATACTGTGATGTAATCCATAGTTTAATCACTACACATATACAAGGACACTAGTTTGCTGGGGTCTTTAAGAACAAAAAGGGTGCGATAGCCGTGCGTGTTAAGGCGTGTTCAACTCTTAATGTTGGGGGCGCAGGTTCGAATACTCCCAGAGGGGATGGTCAACTTTGATCTACCTCATTGATAAGATCCTAGGTTCGATATACCTATTTTAATGCTATAATGTTTATTTATATCCTGTTGGATGCAATTCTATCGAACCATATATGCAAAAAAAAAGATATAATATTCTAACCATTCATTGCCTTTGTTTTAAGTTGACAAATCACATATCAATAAGCTTATCAACGTAAATAAGAATCAGGAAACTCCTTAGTACCTAAAAGAACATGCTTTACATCTAAGGAGTTACCAGGCCTTCCTATAAAACCGCTTTCAGTGAATAGCGCTATCATCTCAGAACGTTTTTATGTTGATTTTATCCATGGAATATATCTTTTGTAGAACATATCATCTTGTACACTTACTGAGGGAGGGAGGGATGTCTTTATTTGGGAACTTACAAAGCCAGGAGGCAATAATAGTGCCACCAATGAGCATAAGACAAAGCCTTTTTGAAGTAAGGTCTATAATATATATATTTTAAAGAATAGCCTTTACATACCTTCCTTTTGGCAATAAACTTTTTTAATGGCTGAGATAAATCTAAAACTTAAATCCCTTATTTGTAGTTTTATAGTTATGTTGTTCAAAAGATTAAGATATAAGAATGAGTTAAGCAATTAGCACTTATTTGGAGCTCATTTTAAATTCTTTATTAAATTGATCCCTTGGTTTTTGCGAGACCCTCAATAAATATTTACTATCTGTAAAATTACCTGATATTTCGATATTTTAGTGCTAAAAACGAAACATAAACAGACATTTTAGTCTAAAATTATTACTACGAAGAGGAAGGACAACAATTATAACAGGACTAAAAATAACCAAACAATAAAAAGTACTATATAATGATACAATACATAGGTACTTAAAAAAACGATTCTCCAATATTTAAATAATATATAACTTATAATTTTTTTTAGAATCCGATATAAAATCCTTAAATGAGATAGGGAACTTGATGGGAAATATTTGCCTTCCTCTGAAGCAAAGGTCCACAAAACGTTGCGAAGAGACGGAGAAAATGTAGTATATCTGGCGGCAGCTGATAACAAAATTGCTCGTAAGTCTGTTGGCTTCACATATTCTCGTTTGGCTAAAGAGCTGGCAATCTGTGTTTTGGCGTTCAACAAGGTGTAGTATATAGCGGACTTTTAACTGTGAAAGAAACTACGTATAACATGCATCAGGCAAGGTTTTTTGTGTTCCTTCATATCTGTTAAATTATTCAATCATAACTTTGGATTATGTTCAAATTCAGTCTGTTACTTTATTCAATTTGTAAAGCAAGAGCATTTTAAAAACACTGTAGAACTATATTCATGTTTTGCGCTGATTTCAAATATAGTATCAAAAAAGTTCATTGGTTCTCATTTTTGAGATATGTTTATTTTAGATAAATGAAACCAAGTTTCAATACGGATTGCCATTGAGGAGCCTACTTCTAAGGCAATTCTTAGAGGTGGTGCATATCCTAAAAATGAGAGCCAATAAACTGTTTTCAACATCATATACATGTTCAGTGGCCTGGATTTAGTATAAAATTAGTTCAATTGGGCCCTGAAGAATTTTGGCTGTTGTCTAGTGTTATTTATTTTAAAACAATTTCCTAACGAGTGATTATATCACTATATTGTAGTGAGTATGTAAGTATTGAAAGATATGATTCGGTGTCCCCTAGAGTATTCATTAATATTTTATTATTTTACAACGAAAAATGTATTTAAGAAAAGTTCAAAAACGTAGCTAGGATACCCTGCGCTGAGTCCCACGACAATGTCATGGAAAAGAACCTTTTGCTCATCAAAAGTAATGGCAAAAGCATTCCCTGCACGCCGGTCACAACAATGGCAAATACCTGTAAATTTAGGTGTAAGGAAATAAGTATCCTTCATTCATAGGGGATAAAAAAACACCCTATTTTTAAGCTCTTTAAAGCCCAAAAAGTACTCCTTATATATATTTATTAGGGTTGTTCTTATTTTTCAAATGTTTGAAATGTTAGCAACATTGTGGATTTTCTGTTTCTTGGTGATAAAAGAAGACGACATACAAAGTTTGAACAAAATGGTCAACATTACGAGGTCGCGCAACGAGGTCAAAGTTTTAAAAATTTAGTAAAAATATAGTTTTCCGCAAATTTCTTGAAAATGGTGGGCGTTACAGACTTCAATAATTATTATTAATTAAAAGGAAATCTAATTTACTACCAGACGTATGTTTGATTTTTTTAATAAAACAAAGTTTTCAGTAAAAACAAAGAAAAAAATGGAGTGTGTATTGTTAGCATATTTCATAGCTTTTTGTATCAATTAACTTCACTCGCCTGTAGAAGATGACTTGTTCGCTTCAGAGTAAAATAGTTTTTAAGTTTAGTACAACTTTAGATGATAAATCCAAAAATGACCTTGGTTGCATTCTATCAATTCAGAATTCAGTACAATCTGAGTTTACATCATATGATTCAGAGCCTGTATTGACCTATAAGAAATCGATTATGAAAAAAATAAAATAATGTGTTTTTTAGATTTGCGTCAAGGTATCCTCTCAAAATTTTACTTTGTCTCTGACGCATTTATAATCCATTATATGCGTCATTTTGTACGCGAGATAGGCTTTTTTAATGTACATATAACTCTCTAATTATTAAACTGACATGATTAAGTATACCAAAATATTAAAGCTGGTTAACCAAGCTTTCATTTGATATATTTTTGTTTAAAAATCGCTATACTTTAAGAGATATAAGAAATACATTTTTGCACGTACTCTCCCCCAAAAATTGATCTTTTGATATGAGAATATACAATTACCTTCTTTTAAAAAAAGAAGGGAGAGAAGTGAGGCAAAATACTCTCTCCCTTCTCTTTCTCTTTCTATCCAGGTAACACTAACAGCAGTTACCAAGTGGTAATTGTATATTCTCATATCAAAAGATCAATTTTTGGGCAGAGTACGTGCAAAAATGTATTTGCTTATATCTCTTAAAGTATAGCGATTTTTAGAACACCAAACATATCAAATGAAAGCTTGGTTAACCAGCTTTAATATTTTGGTATACTAAATCATGTCAATTTAATAAGTAGAGAGTTATATGTACATTAAAAAAAACCTATCTCGCGTACAAAATGACGCATATAATGGATTATAAATGCGTCAGAGACAAAGTAAAATTTTGAGAGGATACCTTGACACAAATCTAAGAAACACATCATTATTTATTTTTTCATAATCGATTTCTTATAGGTCAATACAGGCTCTGAATCATATGATGTAAACTCAGATTGTACTGAATTCTGAATTGATAGAATGCAACCAAGGTCATTTCTGGATTTATCATCTAAAGGTTTACTAAACTTAAAAGTACTATTTTACTCTGAAGCGAACAAGTCATCTTCTACAGGCGAGTGAAGTTAATTGATACAAAAAAGCTATGAAATAAGCTAACAATTCACACTCCATTTTTTTCTTTGTTTTTACTGAAAACTTTGTTTTATTAAAAAACATCAAACATACGTCTGGTAGTAAATTAGATTTCCTTTAAATTAATAATTATTATTGAAGTCTGTAACGTCCACCATTTTGAAGAAATTTGCGGAAAACTATATTTTTACTAAATTTTTAAAACTTTGACCTCGTTGCGCGACCTCGTAATGTTGACCAATTTTGTTCAAACTTTGTATGTCGTCTTCTTTTATCACCAAGAAACAGAAAATCCACAATGTTGCTAACATTTCAAACATTTGAAAAATAAGAACAACCCTGATATTTATATATAAACATATATATATATAAGCACACACACACATATAAATAAATAAATATATATATTATGTATATTTTTTATATGTATATATATAAGGATTACTTTTCGGGCTTCAAATAGATATATATATATATATATATATGTTTGTGTCATATATATATATGACACAAAATATCATTTGAAATTCATGGTCATGTTTCCTTGCCTTCTAAATTACTTTTAGGAATTCCTTATATGATAATAAAGCCATGTTTATTTCCTGTGCCTTGGAGCGTAGAACAATGTTCCATAAATAGATAATAAACAACCGTTGCTTATGATGACAAAGTATCCATACTGAGAGGAAATGAATCTCTCATTACCGATTCCAATATTTGAAATCCCATAAAATTATATGGTCCCTTTGACTCAAATGATACCTTGATTATACATTATAAATTATTGGTTTTGCGATGTTTTCCGCTTCTCAAACGAATCCTCGATATCGACAAGTGTCAACTTAAAGTGGGAATTTAAGAACATCTATAGCTGCTAATTTGCTCTCCCACGTATTGAAACAAGCTAGCAAAGTTAACAATCGAGCAACAAAAAGGATTTGATCATACTGACATCTTTTAAGCATCCAGAGGCCTGTATCGCTTAAGTCTAAAGAGTGATTTACGTCAATTCCATGCATGTAAAACGTATTGCTATGGGCATCCTATGTTAATATATTATTAAATTTATAGAGTAACATTTTCCAATTTTATTATTTGATTTTGTTCTTACTGATTTTATTAAGTTTACTGATGTTCCTAAGCGTGACGGTATATTTTGAATATATCCAAATGTATGCGCTTCCTTCGAACATTGCTGACTGATGAACACACATTTTTTAATAATTAATATATCTGCCCATTATTGGGATCAATATCGAAATATGGCAAGATTTCAGAAATATAGGCAAAAAAAAAGTATTCTTAAATTTGTAGAAGAAAACTGTGTCTTGGTTATTTTTTTTTGCTAATAGTATCCAGAGATTATATTATTATATCAAGAGACATATAAAAATTGTGAAACCAATCTCGTGTCTCTATCTCCCGTCCCTTATAATATAGGGTGTTTTTTTTATTCTTCAATGAAACGATACGGTTTTTATTCAATACAATATCTAATAGAAAAGTACTTTTTATGTTTTCAACATATACATAATAGTATATTACAACATTTATTTGATATAAATATATACAAGAGGGACGTTCACGTTTGCATTTACAAGTATATATTATAATATATCCCTTTCAATCCATCCAACTTCAAAGGAGATGAATTCTTTTTTTAGCAATCATTGCATTAAATCCAATACGACATTCAGATTCCTCTGATTTGAAGCTCCAAACGATACATTTTTCGTTTTTAAAGAAGTTTCATACACTCCTTAGTATTGACAGTGGAATTGATACTGAGATCAGGAAGGTTGATATGGAAATTCATTTGAGTTTTGTCTGTAATAAATAAAGGGGGGGGGGGGGGGAATAAAGGTTAAAAGTATGGGTTGTTGGAGACATAAATTATATTTTAGTATACGCTTCCCTTCATTTTTATAGAGCAATTGGATAAGTGATTTTGATAATTATTCCATGTTATTGAGGAGTCCATTTGTTTTGGCAAATATAAATAAAATGTTTTTATTTAACACATGAGGTTCGTTTTTATATGTGATGTATTTTTTTAAAATGACGCTTGAGAAAAAAAAGAGAAGAAGAGAAAAAACGCCTTTTTCTGTTTCTAGCTATTTTTACTTCATAAGAAATGACCATATAGATATTATTCCTCGAAATTTGACCTCTTATCAACAACTGACAAAATGAATCACAACACCGTACTATAAAAAATGCTTATATTTTCATATTAACCCTTTGAATAATGACAAAAAGCTTCAGAAAATGCGCAATTGGCCCCTAAAGTTGTGAAATATTGTATTTAGCCTTATATGATGAGCATTTACTGATGTTGGTAACCGTACATATCAACTGGTTCTGGTCTGTGATGTTTTTCTTTTTACTCAGAAAGAAGAAAATTATCTCTTTAAGTTACTGTCATCCCTCTTTTTTTCGACTCTCATCCCTGCAATGAGTATAATGACTAGAACCACGGGACTTCGACGGAATCCAATGTGCAACACCTGATCAACCCATGTTTCCCAACCTGCTCTTTTCAACCTCTTTGGCGTAAAGTCAATCCTCAGGAGTTCCTCTTCAGACTCATCATCTCCTACAGCTTTGATCCAAAGAACTCTTCCAGTCTTCTCTCTATAGTCCACGGGGACCCACAGGATTCAACCGAGGGCGTCTTCACGCACTGCCAAGGTCGGCCGGGAAGAAGGAAGACCTCCATGACAAGCCATTCGACGGACTTTGGCTGAAGGTACTGGGAGCCCGTTCCCCGAGTATCAACTGTGATTGAAAGAGACAGCAAATCAGATGTGTCCTTGGGAACTCCGGATGAATAAACTTTAGCTGAATGCCCTTCGCGATCTGCTAAGGTTGAGATGGAAGAAGTCATCCGTGGCAGGCCATTCCAGAAGGCCTGTCTCTTAGATAAGCGACGAATACATCCATTTCTTCGTGGGTGACGTGGAGTTTCAGGTGGACCTGACCAAGAAGGGGCCGTATAAGTGCAGGACTAAGCTCTTCCGTCGTGAAGCATTGTTACTGTGCCTCACGATTTCAGCCTGAGACGGTCTCCGTGAGGACTGAGAGGTCGTTGAGGAATGGAAGGAAGTCATATAAGGATTTTAACGAGCGAATCCTTCTAATACTAAATGATTTTTGGAAACCTAATCATTACACGCAAATATTTTTTGAGCTACCTTCCGAATAGCACATCATGAGTTGCCAATTTTAAAATATAATTAATGTAGATAAACGAATTGTCCCTTGGCCCAACTTTTACCCACTCCTTTTCAAAGTTTATATTTTATATTGTATAAAAAAGACAATATCGACAGTGTAACAAACACCCTCTTTTTCTATACATTTGTTCTTTTTTAATAGAAAAATTGTATAGGGTTTTGCCATTTTTCGAGGATACGGCACAAATGAAAAGTATATATCAACCTATTTTACGTTAGTAATTTATGTATATCAAATCATTATAAATAGAGTTAACATTATTTTAACTATATTTTTCTGATTCTCTTATCACTGATAAAACTTAAAGAATGGTTCATTGTTACGGTGTAACTTCTACAGAAAATATCTATATTTGCCAAAAAGTTTTTATTCGATTGATAATTGTTTTGAATTATTTTTTGCTACATTTTTTAATTGTCTAGTTTTCTGTTTTATGTCTACATATATCCTTATAGAAATCAATAAAGTATCGCCTTATGGCCAAAAAAACTACAACTATAAATTGTAATATATATTATATGTATGAAATATAATTATTCCTGAAGATCTATAACGTATAGCACAATTATTTGAATGAGGAATCTTATATAATGAAGAATTACTTAAATAATTTTTGGTAGATTAATATATTTTTCACGCAATTACTAGTTAATAAAAATGTTCAAATATTTTAAAATAATAGCTAGCATGAATTCGTCATAAATTTATCTATGTATGAAATATAATTATTCCTGAAGACCTATAACGTATGGCACAATTATTTAAATGAGGAATTTTATATATTGAAGAATTAACTATATAGTTTTTGGTGGATTAATATATTTTTCACGCAATTACCAATTAATAAAAGTTTTCAAATATTTTTAAAATAATAGCTAGCATGAATTCGTCATAAATTTATTTACGTTCTAAAATACATATAAGTAAAAATATATGTATTTAAACTTAATACAAATAAAAATAGTTTCAAGTTATCCCTCGAAAACGAACATACGAATATAAATACTATAACACAATAACGGATATTAAAGGAAATCACTTAAGTAAGTAGAAAAATAAAATATTTTTTCGGTATTTTAGAGAAACCAATGCGTAATAAACATCTTTTTGTTATGAAAATATAGAGATCATCTGTATTAATTATTATAATTTTGGACTGTAAATATTTTTTAGAAATGAGTTTTCGTAGACATAAATAGATTTAAAAATAGGTCTTTGGAGGAAACTACTGTATTAGAGTATAAGTAGTTCCCCCAAACATGTAAGTTAAAAGGTTGCTCGCCATAGGGTTTATCCTTTATGGCCTTTTGGAAGGAATCAAGACTATTCCTTTTTTAATTGTTAAATTTCACAGGCTATATAAGCAAATGTTGAAGCATATCCACTTGAATAAAAAATATTTATTTTCATCTTAATGGTATGAAGGAAAAATACATAATAGATTTTCAAATATTTAACAAAAATATATTCCGTTGAATGACATACTCTTAGGATTTTTCAATATGAGCCATACTGAATAAAACTATGAGCAGTAGTCATTCTGGAATCAGAAGCCATTTTATGAAGTGGACCTGGACGGTATCCAGATTTATTTAGCAGCATGTAAGCCTCCTTGAAAAGCTTATGGTGTGGATGTTCAGGTTCCGAGGTTCGACGAATGGTAGTTTAAGTTCCTCCTTAAGGAATCTCTTAGAAATTCCTCTCTCTGTCTGACATGGGAAGGCTCGAAGTTCAGATTCAATTGTGGCTCCTCCGTGATTGTAATTCAGACTAGGAGACGTCCTTGCTCAGAGTGGACAATATTTATTATGTCAGTCGAATTTTAGTAATTAAGGCTGCAATAGAGTCCCTTTTCGTTTCCTCCAAGAGGCCTGATGAAATGGATTCGTTCCTTCGACTTTTCCAGGAGTGAGCAATGATCCTATCCATCTTTACAATGGAATTTCCAATTGTCCCATTCCTTTACTGAGAGTGCATTAAAAATTAATTTTCACAAGAGGAGGCATATAGACAGGCGATTCATTACTTACTATAGGAGTCTTCGCATCCTTTTTTATTGTGTTCTCGTCATCTTTCTCCATCTCGGACTAAGGGCTAAGAAGACATCAAATCGATCACTGGATGATGGTTTTCAAATAAAGATTAGACGACGACTTATTCCTCCAGAGTCAGAACATTTTTACAATATATATTCATTTTAACACCATCTCATAATATTTATGTTTACATTTGTGTATGAAATGCTTCAGCTATGGGTACCAACTAATGAAGCTAGATATATTTATAAGGCATGATTTAAAGACCATTAATTGTTGAAAAGCGCATTTTCTTGTGACTTAATCGAAAACATGCAATAATAAAAAATGAAGTACATCTTCCATAGAATAAAAACGCTTATTTTTAGTACTTAGTAAAGAATGCTTTAGTTAAAAAAACTCAGCTCCATTACATTATTCCTGTAAATTCTACCTTTTATCATCAACTGACAAAATCTATCATAACGACAAACTATTAAAATAGATATATATTTTAATATTAAACTTTTGAGTAATTACAAAAAGATCCTAAAAATGTGCTATGAGTCTATGAAGATATTGAATTCTCTACTTAGTCGTGAGATGATCAAATGTTACTGTTGGTAACTCTAGCATATCAACCGGTTCTTATCAAACATCTTCATACTGTTATCCAAAGAAAACAATATTTTCTTTGCCCCTCCTTTTATTCTTCATATTTTTTTGTGTATGAAATGCTTAAGCTAAGGATACCAACTATTGTAGCTAGATTTATTTTTAACGGGATTTTTAAGGATGATTAAATGTTCGAAAGCGCATTTCCAGTGAATTAATCGAAAAGTTGAAATCATAAAAAATGTAGAGCATCTCTCATAGAATAGCAAACGCTTATTTTTCGTATTTTCTAAAAAATTGCCCATGCTTCATTTTAAGAAAATACATCACATATAATTATGGGTACATTCTACTTTCGTACACCTCTTTTATGTTTTAAGGATTCCCGGTACACATTTTTATAATTTTCTTCACCAAAAAAGGAAGGAAAAGAGAGAGGAGAGAGAGAGAGCGAGGAGAAAATGATGGCGGAGTTCGAGAGATATAATGAAAGATAAACACAAAGCTAAGGAGAAGTAAATCAACCCTTTTCCGAAGAATCTTGAAGTAAAAAAAAAAGAGTATTCATGCATTGAAAAAGAACTTTCGGACCCGTAGATAATTATAAGAAAGGGGAGGGGGGTCTTCAAGACATTTTATTTGAAATTATAAGAGCTTATCTTTATATTGAGACTAAATATCCAAATAAATAAACAATTATTATATATATCTATATATAACTACTCTAACTAAATAAAATATTAAAACATATATAATTGCTTGCAAAACGCCATAAGTTGGTATCATGCACGATCACAGTCGGATGGGTAAAGGGACACAACAACAAAACGAGATGAAGACGGTGCTAGGAAGGGAACTCCTGTTGCTGTCCCTATATGCATTAGTCATACAAAAAATGCCCTTAGACAAGCAACCTTAAAGGAATGGCGGGTTGCTTGGCGTGTAACGAGCACTTGCCGCCAGTCTAAATTCTTCGTACCAAATCATTATCTCGGGAGCAAGATTTTGAAGTATAAACGAGCCCAAATCTGCGTCATCGTTGGAATGGTCACCGGTCATATCGGCCTCAACAGGCATCTTGACAAGATGGGAAAGGCCATAACTCCAATCTGCCGACTCAGCAAAGAGGAAGAAGAAACTCCGTATCATCTCATTTTTAGTTGTCCGCCATTAAGACAAAAAATGATGGCACTTGAGGGAGAGATCGGGGAGCAACGTTTATCCCTCGAGGATTTCATTTTTAAATCATTTAAATGCTTAAAGATATCTGAACTAATATTTAATAATAAAGATAGCTCCTGTATTCAACTGTATGTACAATATTTATTTATTCTTTGATGTGAGTAATAGCTAATAATAAGATATGTGTCTATTATGACAATTTCTTGCTTGATAGTTATATATCAAAAAATGTCTCCTTGGGAGGTAATCTGAGTTTCCATTGTTGATAATCATGAAACTCAAAGGTATGTGGTAGAGAGACCTTTAAGCATATTTTAAGACATTATGCCTAAACACATGGAGGCTGACGTTTTTATAAAACCCCGGATTCTATAAATATGTCTCTTGGTCTACAATTGCAAAAGATACATTTACTTTTGAATGACTCGTAGCTAAACAAACAATATTTCGTGTATAAAAAACATGAGATCATCGTCATAATATGACAACAACAATTTTTTGTTAAGCTGTAAAGAATGTATTGCTGCAGAACATTATACATAGATACACTACAAAATAATACAACGATACATACATTATAAAGCAATGCAAACATATACAAAGCAAATACACGCGACCACAAAAAGGGACATATGTTCTACAGAAACCGGAATAATGTAACTTAAGTATTAAACAATATCATGATTATCATTAATTATTTTTTTCATTTGTTTTCTTTATAATAACGATAATAATACAAATATAAGGGGGTATTATAGAAACTTAATATTTAAATATCAAACTTGCATCCCCCCGTCAAAGTTGCGGCATAAAAACTAAATGGTCGTAGAAAATTTTCAAACACAAAAATACAATGAACTTTAATTCTTTTATATATATATATATATTCTAGGACAATAATGTAATAAATATTTTACATATTTTATCTTTTGACAAAAATCAGGTGATGAAGTAATATACTATACTTAATAGAGTAGAGAATTGTACAAACTTAAAACTTGTGTCGTCTTGGGATGCTTCTGATATGATGTCACTTCGGGGAAGTTTAAAATAGGAGTATATACAATAATAAAAAGGGGGGACTTGATGAACAATAATAATAATAATAAGACACGTGAGGTATAAAACAAAAGAGAGTACTAAGATAATAAAAACACAAACAAATGATAGAAGGCTGAAGTCTTAGTATATACTGCGTGGTGCTTATGGTTAGGAGTCGAAGAGTTGAGGAGTTTGGAATTTTAATTCTTTAATTCTTAAGATTTTTAAAAATCTTATCGGCTGGTCAAATATAAATTTGTACGTTCCTCCAATTAACCATTTTTTGGCTGAAGATCTTATGAAAGCAAAATAATATCCTTTAGAAATATATAATTATCCTTGCCTTTCACAATCAGTTGAAGAACACCATTCTTCTACGACCATTTAGTTTGTAATGACGCAACTGTCGCGGGGGATATCACTTTTGATATCTCAATTTTGGGTTTCTATAATGCCCCCTAATATTGTAGTATTTTTTTTAAACACAACAATGTTTATTAACAATATTGGACACGCCAGAAATGCCGTGATCCTTGGAACTTCATATGGCATATAAAATTTGCCGAGTTTTGATGATAATTCAATTGATGAGTACCTACATATTATCAGTGTAAAATCTTTAAAATGATCCTTCGTTGACATGCATGAATATACGAATTTTTTTATGCCTGCATGGTTCAATAGAATCTGACTGGATATAAATAAGCATTATAGCATTATAATTAGTCACTCGAACCTAGGATTTTATCAATGAGGTAGACCAAAGTTGACCATCCCCTCTCGGGAGTATTCGAACTTTTTTGAAGTATGATTATAGGGCTCTAATACCGCTTAGGGATCCCCATTTGCAGTTATTCTTAATTCAAATGACATTATTTTGTAACGGAATAACTTGAGTTTCTCATATGTTTAATGTACAGCCTTTTGTGTCTTTATCGTTTTACTCCGACAACTGTCTTGGATATTTAGATTTTTCATTTGAAAGTACCGTGCCTATTTATGCTTATCAGAACCCTATAAGAAGAGTTACGACAATAGATTGGAGTGCCACCTAATGAAATAGCATGTTGGGCTCAAAACAACGCAAGGAATGAAAGAAATTATTTATACTTCGAAAAAAGACTGTTTATTTAAAACTCCCTTGATAAATTATGAATGTTTTGAGCCTGACTTGAGAGTCAGCTGCTACACAGGCAGGTCTTACGATGTAACTCTACTTATAGGGCTCTGATGCATATTAGTATGTAATCTATCGAAATTTGTATATACACGGATTTTATTGGTTTTTTAGGAACATATCCCACACCTGACTACATATTATTATATTTATTGAGTATCAAACAAGTGTAAGACTGTTAAAGGAAGTGTCTATGTAGACGGTAGGCTACAGTTACTCCATCAACAATCAAACTCCCCCGAAAACTTTAATAAGACAACACAAAATAATAAAACCTCAAGCGGAGCTTTATGGAGATAACACACACAAGTCTCTGAGGGGACTCTCTTGCAAATATTCACCCACTATTACACGTCGATAAGAATCAAATGATGCAAACCTCTCTTTTCCACTACTACTTTTGTGTACATACAATATGAATGAATCTCTAGGTAGGTGCTAGGAGAATAATCATTGAGGAAGCCTAATTTGTCTAATTATCAAGAGCCCTTGTAGAGAGGAATAGGAGCCCTTCACACTATGATAAATGATCCAAAAGTTCATTTATCTTGTTTGTAATAACAGTAGACAAAATATATTTAAATATAAAAAATATACGCTTTGTGTCTTATGTCTATGAACGATTGAACATTTTACAACTAATGGACTTCATATAAATGTCTCATGATATATTATCCATCAAACAGGCTTAGGATGATTATAGAGTTCATTTAAACTATTAGGGTTTTGTGCACGAGGATTATGAGATGTTTGAAGGTAAATATAGGGTTGATCCATTTTGAGTTGCAGTTATTCAACTTCTCACAACTATAATAATAAATGATAGGAGTTAGTTTTAGATGTTTTAGACAAAAAGGATCAATGAAAGTGTTCTCAAAATGGATGACTCTATATTTATGTTAATATATGTTTTCTAGCCAGATATATTTATTAATGATTATAAGTGCTGATAACCGAGCTGTAGTCGGATTACAATTTCTTATTAGGGGTTAAAGTTTTTTTGAAAGTGACAATATATATTTACCTCCGCCGAAGGAGGTATTGTTTTCACTGGCGTTGGTTTGTTGGTTTGTTTGTCAGCAGGATAACTCAAAAAGTCCTAAACGGATTCGAATGAAACTTTGTGGAGCTGTTGAAAATGCCAAAAGAAACAAGTGATTAAATTTTGGCATCTCTGAGTGCATAATTAAGATGCAAAATGAGCTAAATACTAATAAATATTTCAAGTTAGCCTACTCTGCCAATAGATGTCGCTGTTCTGTAAAATCGGGTGCCGGGAACGTCTTCCTCTCGAAATTTCCGTCGAGGGGAACCCTCCCCCGTCCCTCTACGCCGCCCCAGTCGTGAAAAATCCGCCTCGGAAGGCTCATAATTGCCTCGTGACGGCGGAGGTTTGCACTCTCTGAGTGTATATATGCCTCTAGTTATTATATAAAATTGTCCTTCAATGCTTTTGATAGCAATGAACAATAATAATAGTATCCAAATATCGACAACAGGTATAAGAATACCAGTCCATTAAAATAAAATATCAAAAGAAACTCGATAAATATTTAGGTTTCTTCTCAATAAAAGCTTTAAAATGGCTGACATTATTAAAAATATGCTCAACTCTAAGAGAGGAAATTGATCATAACGCACCTATTGTCGGTAGATACATAGATAGACCAATGTTTCAATGATGCAGTACTTTTCTCGAATTAGAATTATAGTAATATTGATAACTGGACGCCATTAAACAAGTCAATGATAATTAATTTGTTCATCGTTGTCAAATCTAATAAACACCTTCTTTTTATAAAGAGTTATCATACTTACTTATATTTATTCATCCTCAAATTGTACATTCCCCAAGGAGTCTTTTTCTTCTCCCTTTTTGTAAGCAAAATTTTATATTGACTACATTACGATATAGAAATATTTAAAAAATAGTTCCACGATTAAAACGGGCTACGTGGACTAATATGTCACTTAAACCCAAATGTCAGTATAACAATTCTAACAACGAATATTAATATATAATTTGTAAATAGAAATCTCTTATAGTCCTTACAAAAAAGGCAATTTCAAAAATGTCAGAGGAAAAAGATTTTTACGTTTTGAGAAATTTACTACAATTTAATTAACAATGCATAATTTGAAATAGCTGATACTTACTAGAAGAGGATTAAATTTGGTTCAATGCATTGGCAATCAATAAATGAAGATTTGATGGATTTAGTGCTACGTATTTTGGCACTCAAATGTATTTTGCTTGTGTTTTAATGTTCCTTAATTGTAGTTAGTATGATTGTACAACAAATATACATTATTAATCTTGAGGAAAATTGCAGTACCTTCAAAACTCTTTTTTTATCTAGTTAAATAGTAAAGAGAAGTGAACGATATTAATTATATTTGAATAAGGGTGCACAAAAATACACTATCTTTGCTTCAATTATAGTGTCTTTATTATAAAAGTACATTAAAATAATCATACTTAACTATATGATGTTCGATATATTTAAACAAAATAAAACTCATAGGATAACAATTTTCAAACAAATTCATGGCTCTAATAAATATATATTTATTGATATTAATTTTATATAATCGAAGGAGGACTAGATTTGTATACAGATGTTGAGTGAATAAACTGTAAAGGAAAAAATGGCAAAACGAATTGAAATCATTAGAACCTTTAAGGTCTAAAGAAGAACTCTATATAAAAAATAAGCATTAAGATAAATGCGATGATTATTTTAGATCATTATATTGAGGATATCAGTAGCTTAATTCAAATATTTGAAGTGTTGTTGTGCAATGAAAAGCAAAAGATCGATTAACATCATGAATATTATATTGGCCATGAGCTTTTTCGCCCACTTAGTTCGATTGAATTGGAGGCTCCTTGTGGATAGGAAGAAGCTTTGCATAATTCCAATTAGTTCATTCAAACCAAGATCCTTTCAATTAGATTGATTAATTTTAACCTTCCCTTCAAAGGAGGAATCGAATCCTGGCACTCATCATAGATAATGTAGCTCATTTTAAGATTTCATTCCTCTTTCATGGGTATTTATTGGTTATTGGTTGCCATTCCAAAGTTGATTTGCAACAAAGAATGGTTTTAAACAATCATCTTTTATTTAAAAAATATGCAATTGCATGTTTGAGATAAGTGAAATTTAAAGAAATTATAAATTATTGTAATTAGAACAAATGTGATGTGATTCAAAGTCCTTCTTTGTAATATTTTTCTATTGTTTTCCTTTCATGTATGACCGCTTTTTCCTTAACTATTTTGATCCAAGGTCGACTTAATAACTTATAGGCAGTTTCCTTCTTCGAATTGCTCCACGCTCGTGAGTAGATTCTCTGCTCCAACGTCCGCAATATTAAAGACCTTAGCAATCTCGTTATATACGCCCAGACTCGGATCCCGCGGCCTTCCTCATAGATGGGCGTGAGGACGATATACACCTCAATCTCCCTCTCACTCTTGATCCGATTAATCTCATCCTTGAGTTTCAAATCCTTGGAGCCATTATCCGTAAAGACAACAATGAGGGATTTGCTGGGCACGGTTCGCACAGAGCGAAGAAGTCCCTGAAGGAGTCGCTCCTTAGAGTCCCTTCCCCCATCGTAGGACTCAAAGCTGAGGCCAATGATGGCTTGCTTAAAAAGAACGACGTCTTCCGTTTGGAGACGGACCTCGGAGTTCCTCTCGTAGTCTGGGCCAAAGTCGTTGAAGGTGAGGAGAGAGTAGAGAGGAATGTTGGTCTCCGTCTCCTGGATCCGCTCGACGACTTTCTTGGTGAGGTTGAAGATGGAGTACTTGTCTGGCTTGACGGAGCGGGTAGTGTCTACGAGGAATGTGAGCGGAGGGTTGAGGATGGCTCGGACGTTAGCGGACTCGGGGCAATCCTTGCAGACGCAGGCAACACATCGTGCACTACTCCCGCCCCCGGCACATTCGCTGTCACTATTGCAGTCGCAGCCTGGGGCCCGCTCGGACTCGCATTCTGGAAGGGAGGACGCGGGAATGCAGACCTCACGGATCACGCAGAGGTCCCCAGTATTCGGATCCACGCGACCCCCTGTAAAGTCCAAGTCAAGCCGCTCATAGTCTTGAGACTTGCCACAGCTGGCAAATAGACTCAGTAGTGTATAGAGGAGGAAGAGGTGGCCCATTCTGATCTGAGGCTGAAAGAAGACTGATTGACCCTCTTCCATACTTTGTTGCCGAGTTAAGCATTCGTCAAGTCCTCACTCTCTTTCTTTCCCCGTGTTGTGTTGAAGAAGCCTGCGTCGAGGGGATTGCACCTACCCTTAAGTTCATGTTCCTTCTTTTGTTTTTAACAACTCTTGGCTTCATTTTTTATTCCTAGACGGCCTCTGAAGTTCAATTACATTATGTGCATTCTTCATAAGAAAATCATGGAAGAAGAAATATCAAGGTTCATAAGGCCTATAATTAGAATAGCAATTTGTTTATAATTACTTATTAATGCTTGATTTTATTAAAAGAGATCAAAGCCTAAATAACTTTCCGTTACAAAAATAAATATATATTGGTATAGATAAGAATTAATACAAAAAGACACAGTAAAGACTTTGACTAGAGTGATGTTGCAAAAGAGTCATTGCCATTGGCCAACTTTAATTTTGTTTGGATACTTACTTCATTGGTGGATTGAATATTTATGCGATTCAAACTTTTGGAAAAATATTGAATGTAGGAAATAATATCAATGTGATTGATACTTTCTGTTGTTTTTACTCAAAGATAATCCTCATTCGGCAGTTTCTACGAAATATCGTATAATTGGTTCGATATTTGAAATCTACTGTCGGTAGCATCAAATACCGATTTACATTCGGTTGTTGCAGCTCTGATATATATATTCATATCGATATATATATATATATATATATATTATATATATATATATATTATATATATATATATTATATATATATATATATATGTGTGTGTGTGTGTGTGTGAACATAAAGAAAATATCAAGGTCTGTATAAAATACCTGTAATTAGAGTTTGATATATTTTTTATAAATGTATATGCAAGTAATTCAAGAACTCTTCATATCTAAATGTTTGGCCGAAATGGTATAGGAATTAAAACTTCAACTTTATATTAGTACATAAATCGGACAATTAATTGCAGGGTTTTTTTTGGATGGAGAATGGATGTATCAAAGCTATTTAAAGAAGTATTATGAGATTCGTCGTTTAGTTATACCTATATTTGTAGTTTAAAGATTGAAGTCTGTGTGTCCTCTATGTAGCTGATTTTGAATTCAAACTTAAGTAATATTTATTACCATTTAAAAAAAGAAATTTTAATAAAACTAAAAAAATATTACGAAATATAAATAAAATTTCAGAAAAAATAACTCGAAACAAACCCAATCAATGGTTCAAAAATTTAATATAAAAATAATCTTAAATTAAGTTCATAATTTGAAATTTTAATAAAAAAATGAATCTGGAAAATAATGAACTTCTTTTATGTTCCATAAGAATCGTGAACTAATCTTACTAGATTTTTTAGAGTGGCATCATACATGAAATGGTTTATATATACAACTTAAGTTTTCATGCCATATGAGGTTGATAAGAATAATTTTATTTTAATTAACGAAAAATGTACTCATTATTAGATTTAGATTTATGAAAATAGGTAATGTTCTATATAAACAATTATTTTTTTTGTTTTGACTTTTATCTAAAAACTATTTTCCTCGACAATCTTAAGTTTTCAAGCAATGAGAAATTGATAAAAACATAAATACGACTTCATCAGCCACTAACAATTTTTTCGATTGCTTATCTAAATATGCAAATGCTTAGTGTTGATTATTAATTGATGTAAATTGACAATTGATAGTTTGGCTTAAACTTTATCTTTTACTTACATTTTGATAATGCAATTCTACGCTTCTAGTATGTTGTCTTCTAAAATAAACTTGGAAAAATTCTTAGCTTCATTCTAAGAAAATAATATATGTATTTGTGGATTTAAGACAATCATTAGATATATCATAATTTTTTTAACCTCGTTACTATCTTGATAGACTTGAGTCTATCATTAGGAACATGTGCTTCAGTTGTGATACATAGTTTTTTCCAGATATATATATAAATATATTTTGCTTAAAAAAATGTTCACTTCTCTGAGCGTGAGAAGTTGCTTCTCTTAATTAATTTGTAGTATTATATTACATATATTGAAGGATCGATTCGGATGTTGTAAGTTATTGTCTGGCCATATTCCTATGAAAAAAACATCTCAAGTAATGGATTGGCAGAATGAGGATTCTTGTAGGCTTTTTTTGAGAGGAAGAGAGTCTCCCATTCCTTCACTAAGTACTCAGTACTTGCTGGTATAAGGAGGCACTTAATCTTGAGGATCGAGAGGACGTTCTTTGGGGTAAAGGAGATATATTCAATTTCTCAGGTACTCCTCAACATAGCCAGTTCTTGAATGTTTCATCGGTTAACAAATATCCAAATGATCTTTTACCAATGATTATAATCTAAATGAAATTACAATTTTAGTACATTATATTAGATAATTTAGTGTTGATTGTGCATATTCGGTATATATAAGTTAAATAAATGTTATAATTCATTAGCGCGAAAGACTAATTATTACTATCATTTTCTTTCCATCCATTGCATTCCAGACAAGTCCCTGAGTATTCTGTTATAAATCGTTTAGCTCTTTTTCAACTCTTATTAAGACTCATATGATACATTGAATATTTCAAATACCTTTTGAACGCAAAAAGGAACCAATTCAATAGACTACCTTCAAAAACAAACCTTGTTATTCGAACTTGACATATTTTCTTGTTACAGATTATAAATGTATTTCACTTATCCAAAGTACTAATATTCTACCGCTTTCTTTACAACTTTT
>CP045903.1:11496794-11563281 GCA_013387185.1 Caligus rogercresseyi
TATATACAATTATATATATATATATATAATATATATATATATATATTTATATGTATTTTATATACTTATATATATATATATATATATATATATATATATTAGGTTGTTCTTATTTTTCAAATGTTTGAAATGTTAGCAACATTGTGGATTTTCTGTTTCTTGGTGATAAAAGAAGACGACATACAAAGTTTGAACAAAATCGGTCAACATTACGAGGTCGCGCAACGAGGTCAAAGTTTTAAAAATTTAGTAAAAATATTTTTCCGCAAATTTCTTCAAAATGGTGGACGTTACAGACTTCAATAATAATTATTAATTTAAAGGAAATCTAATTTACTACCAGACGTATGTTTGATGTTTTTTAATAAAACAAAGTTTTCAGTAAAAACAAAGAAAAAAATGGAGTGTGTATTGTTAGCATATTTCATAGCTTTTTTGTATCAATTAACTTCACTCGCCTGTAGAAGATGACTTGTTCGCTTCAGAGTAAAATAGTACTTTTAAGTTTAGTAAAACTTTAGATGATAAATCCAAAAATGACCTTGGTTGCATTCTATCAATTCAGAATTCAGTACAATCTGAGTTTACATCATATGATTCAGAGCCTGTATTGACCTATAAGAAATCGATTATGAAAAAATAAAAATAATGTGTTTCTTAGATTTGCGTCAAGGTATCCTCTCAAAATTTTACTTTGTCTCTGACGCATTTATAATCCATTATATGCGTCATTTTGTACGCGAGATAGGCTTTTTTTAATGTACATATAACTCTCTACTTATTAAATTGACATGATTTAGTATACCAAAATATTAAAGCTGGTTAACCAAGCTTTCATTTGATATGTTTGGTGTTCTAAAAATCGCTATACTTTAGAGAGATATAAATACATTTTTGCACGTACTCTCCCCAAAAATTGATCTTTTGATATGAGAATATACGATTACCACTTGGTAACTGCTGTTAGTGTTACCTGGATAGAAAGAGAAAGAGAAGGGAGAGAGTATTTTGCCTCACTTCTCTCCCTTCTTTTTTAAAAAGGAAGGTAATTGTATATTCTCATATCAAAAGATCAATTTTTGGGGGAGAGTACGTGCAAAAATGTATTTCTTATATCTCTTAAAGTATAGCGATTTTTAGAACACCAAATATATCAAATGAAAGCTTGGTTAACCAGCTTTATATTTTGGTATACTAAATCATGTCAGTTTAATAATTAGAGAGTTATATGTACATTAAAAAAGCCTATCTCGCGTACAAAATGACGCATATAATGGATTATAAATGCGTCAGAGACAAAGTAAAATTTTGAGAGGATACCTTGACGCAAATCTAAGAAACACATTATTATTTTTTTTTCATAATCGATTTCTTATAGGTCAATACAGGCTCTGAATCATATGATGTAAACTCAGATTGTACTGAATTCTGAATTGATAGAATGCAACCAAGGTCATTTTTGGATTTATCATCTAAAGTTTTACTAAACTTAAAAGTACTATTTTACTCTGAAGCGAACAAGTCATCTTCTACAGGCGAGTGAAGTTAATTGATACAAAAAAGCTATGAATAAGCTAACATTACACACTCCATTTTTTGCTTTGTTTTTACTGAAAACTTTGTTTTATTAAAAAAAATCAAACATACGTCTGGTAGAAATTAGATTTCCTTTTAATTAATAATAATTATTAAAGTCTGTAACGCCCACCATTTTCAAGAAATTTGCGGAAAACTATATTTTTACTAAATTTTTAAAACTTTGACCTCGTTGCGCGACCTCGTAATGTTGACCAATTTTGTTCAAACTTTGTATGTCGTCTTCTTTTATCACCAAGAAACAGAAAATCCACAATGTTGCTAACATTTCAAACATTTGAAAAATAAGAACACCCTAATAAATATATATAAGGAGTACTTTTTGGGCTTTAAAGAGCTTAAAAATAGGGTGTTTTTTTATCCCTATGAATGAAGGATACTTATTCCTTACACCTAAATTTACAGGTATTTGCCATTGTTGTGACCGGCGTGCAGGGAATGCTTTTGCCATTACTTTTGATGAGCAAAAGGTTCTTTTCCATGACATTGTCGTGGGACTCAGCGCAGGGTATCCTAGCTACGTTTTGAACTTTTCTTAAATACATTTTTTGTTGTAAAATAATAAAATATTAATGAATACTTCTAGGGGACACCGAATCATATCTTCAATACTTACATACTCACTACAATATAGTGATATAATCACTCGTTAGGAAATTGTTTTAAAAAAATAACACTAGACAACAGCCAAAATTCTTCAGGGCCCATTGAACTAATTTTATACTAAATCCAGGCCACTGAACATGTATATGATGTTGAAAACAGTTTATTGGCTCTCATTTTTAGGATATGCAACTCCTCTAAGAATTGCCTTAGAAGTAGGCTCCTCAATGGCAATCCGTATTGAAACTTGGTTCATTTATCTAAAATAAACATATCTCAAAAATGAGAACCAATGAACTTTTTTGATACAATATTTGAAATCAGCGCAAAACATGAATATAGTTCTACAGTGTTTTTAAAATGCTCTTGCTTTACAATTGAATAAAGTAACAGACTGAATTTGAACATAATCCAAAGTTATGATTGAATAATTTAACAGATATGAAGGAACACAAAAAACCTTGCCTGATGCATGTTATACGTAGTTTCTTTCCACAGTTAAAAGTCCGCTATATACTACACCTTGTTGAACGCCAAAACACAGATTGCCAGCTCTTTAGCCAAACGAGAATATGTGAAGCCAACAGACTTACGAGCAATTTTGTTATCAGCTGCCGCCAGATATACTACATTTTCTCCGTCTCTTCGCAACGTTTTGTGGACCTTTGCTTCAGAGGAAGGCAAATATTTCCCATCAAGTTCCCTATCTCATTTAAGGATTTTATATCGGATTAAAAAAAATTATAAGTATATATTATTTAAATATTGGAGAATCGTTTTTTTAAGTACCTATGTATTGTATCATTATATAGTACTTTTTATTGTTTGGTTATTTTTAGTCCTGTTATAATTGTTGTCCTTCCTCTTCGTAGTAATAATTTTAGACTAAAATGTCTGTTTATGTTTCGTTTTTAGCACTAAAATATCGAAATATCAGGTAATTTTACAGATAGTAAATATTTATTGAGGGTCTCGCAAAAACCAAGGGATCAATTTAATAAAGAATTTAAATGAGCTCCAAATAAGTGCTAATTGCTTAACTCCATTCTTATATCTTAATCTTTTGAACAACATAACTATAAAACTACAAATAAGGGATTTAAGTTTTAGATTTATCTCAGCCATTAAAAAAGTTTATTGCCAAAAGGAAGGTATGTAAAGGCTATTCTTTAAAATATATATATTATAGACCTTACTTCAAAAAGGCTTTGTCTTATGCTCATTGGTGGCACTATTATTGCCTCCTGGCTTTGTAAGTTCCCAAATAAAGACATCCCTCCCTCCCTCAGTAAGTGTACAAGATGATATGTTCTACAAAAGATATATTCCATGGATAAATCAACATAAAAAACGTTCTGAGATGATAGCGCTATTCACTGAAAGCGGTTTTATAGGAAGGCCTGGTAACTCCTTAGATGTAAAGCATGTTCTTTTAGGTACTAAGGAGTTTTCTGATTCTTATTTACGTTGATAAGTTTATTGATATGTGATTTGTCAACTTAAAACAAAGGCAATGAATGGTTAAATATTATATCTTTTTTTTTGCATATATGGTTCGATAGAATTGCATCCAACAGGATATAAATAAACATTATAGCATTAAAATAGGTATATCGAACCTAGGATCTTATCAATGAGGTAGATCAAAGTTGACCATCCCCTCTCGGGAGTATTCGAACCTGCGCCCCCAACATTAGAGTTGAAACACGCCTTAACACGCACGGCTATCGCACCCCTTTTGTTCTTAAAGACCCCAGCAAACTAGTGTCCTTGTATATGTGTAGTGATTAAACTATGGATTACATCACAGTATTATCCGGTTAAGAACTAAGTACTTTCGCTAAACACTCTTCTCAGAATGAATGACAGGTAAAACAATTTATTTTATGTTCTTGGATCCGGAAGTAACCGGCCTTATCATTCCGTATGTTCTACAGGTGGACCTCATTTTGAATCAAGACGTCTATAATTTTATCAGTTGCTTTTTTTTTGCCTTTATGGTTCGATAGAATTGCAGTATCCGAATCGAGGATATAAAATAGCATTATAATTAGTCCATCGAACCTAGGATCTTATCAATGAGGTAGATCAAAGTTGACCATTCCCTCTCGGGAGTATTCGAACCTGCACCCTCAACATTGAGAGTTGAACACGCCTTAACACGCACGGCTATCGCGCTCCCAACACGGCTATTGCGCTCCTAATATTGGTTCTTATAATATCGTCTTACAACCACTAATTTCTGTTTTACTGCCGTTATTTTCAACGAATAAGGATTTTTAACAAGCAAATTCTGAGTTATTTCATAGCTTGAAAGTCTGTCTCGAAATGAGGTCTTCATCTAGTCTATCAAATATAGGTGGTATATAATGCATTTGAATGGAATAATATTTGTGTAGATATCTTTAAATGAACAACCAGCTCGATAATACATAATAGCCAAAAAGAACGGAGACCTTTAACTCGACTGTGATTGATTGAACGAAAAGTACAGTGAATAATAACAGGAAACAGTTGGTATTATGCAATAGTGTATTGCTTCAATTGTAGCTGCTGAGATGTAAACATTAACTCAGAGAGAAAAGAATTTCATCTCCAAAAACAAAAAATTGATTATTGTCATGGTCCTTGATGAATAGAATTTGGGAATCCTTTGAATGGACTCCTCCAAAATCATTTATTTTTGTATCAAGTACAACTATATTTCATGCAAACATGTAATTAGGAATATAGCAATTTAATTTATACACTTATAAATGAATCAGGTTTGTTATAAGGTTTTCAATAATACTCATAAAATCATCCAAGGGGGGGTAATTTTGGCAGATCGAAATTTGTAAATGTAAAACTGTCCTTTGACTGTTATAAAATTAATTTTGTTTTAATGGGGATCCACATAAAAGAAGACAATTCTTTTGGCTTCAATACTATAAATTAAAATCCTCGTAAAAAACAGTCACCAAGTGCCCTAAAATCAGAACTACATACTTGTGTTTTCCCGTGCTTCCTTGCAAAGGAAGCAAGTATTTATTTTTATTGATTTAATTCAGTATGTCTTCATGCACAAGGACAAGTGTTAATTTTGTTTTATCATATCTGGTGATGATTGGAATATGAACTGACTATAATAAAGAAGAAGAAGAAAAAAATCCTGTCAACAACTGAAAAAAATTATGTTTATTGATGAGTTTAGGGGGAACTACCGTAATATAAGCCTTTTTTTCTCTCTCTCTCTTTTAATCTTAGTGTCTTTCCTAGCAATGGATATCATAAACAATACATCAATATTCAGGCCTTGAATACATTACTTATGTGACGTCAAATATTTTCTTTTTCTAATTCTATCGATCCCGACCATTGAGCATGGCTCCCAAACTTTTTCTGCTGGGGCCCCCCTTTGGTACATAAGAAATCTTTGCGCCCCCCCCCCCCCAAAAAAAAAAAGAACATACACACGTTTTGTTCTCAGAGTCCATTGGCAGTTAATTTCACATATTGTAATGAATTCAAACCTCAACCTTTTTTTTTGTCCATTTTCTAGCAGTGTTATTTAGTCTACTGCATTTACATTTTCGTTCATTCGTTTTTACCGCCCCCCCCCTGCAATTGCTCTGCGCCCCTCTAGGGGGCGCGCCCCCCACTTTGGGAACCACTGCCATAGAGATAAAAAGAATAGAAAGCTTATTCCCTTCAGCTGTATTTTTGTGTCCAATATGAATAAAGTAGTATGTACTACGTCATCGTAAGTTGACCATAGAGATATAATCTATCTCTACGATCAGCTTACGATGACGTAGACCAAATTACTTTGTTTATATTGGACACAAAAATACAGCTGAAGGATGTTTATCTGCTATTGAAGCACTCTCTATATATATTTATATCTCGATGGTCCAGACCATAGAGATATAAACACATAGAGGGCTTATTGGATTCTTCATGGTGTCCAATATAAACAAATATTTCTATCTCTATGATCAACTTACGATGACGTAGTAAAAATTACTTTGTTCACATTGGGCACAGGCAACAGCTGAACGATGTGTCTCTGCTATTGAAGGGAATCAGCACTCTATATCTTTATATCTCTATGATCATGACCGCAGTCCACCCACTCATTTAATATGGGCCGACTCATAGTCAGTCCGTCTCAACGGTCCAGATCGACTCAACACAAATCATAACCAAAATTCGCCATTAGAATACATTACTTTCGGCACTCTTCTTCTCTTTGATAGTAGGTCTTTTCTGTATCTCTTCGCATCCTAAAAATGAATTCATGTTCTATTGCTGTATGATCATCTTATTCATTTATCTTCAACATGCAATGGCCTTTAACTTTAAACATTTTTAAGGTGAGAAAAAAAGGAGAAGGCTGGGGTAATTGTGTGTTTGCCCTTATTTTATTTGTGCTTTTCTATGGGTGGGCCATGGGGATATGAAGAAGAAGATATAACATACTAACATATTGACTGACTTATTCATCGACCCTTGTTCATAAAGGAGTGCCTCACACATATACATTTTGTTTTTCAAACCCGTTCATTTATTATTATGCAAAATACGATAAATACGTTCAATGCAATTGTTTAAAAATCCCTGATATATACATCGGGTTTTCCACTAATTTAAAAGCTCTATTGCTTTATTAATATCCACACGAATACAATCAATATAATTAAATATGTAGAAAAATATTTGACTTACGACTTTAAATGTAATGGATGGATAAAGTTTTGCCAAAAAGAATGCTATATTGAGGATCCGATAGTTAAGCAAGCAGATCACAATGAATGAAAAGGATGTAATTCTTCAAACTGATGGCCTCATCAACAATTTGTAGAATTCGCCTTTTTATCGCTTTACATTTTAAAATAAATGTTTATTATGTATGTACGCATTAACATAATTTTATATACATTTACTTAGTTGTGATTGTATATTATTTAATGGACGGTTGAATAATAAGATATAATTTATATTATTTAGGGTGACGACAAGCACAACGTATCGAGTAGATAATTCGAGAATGTTTATATTAACTTTTTACGCAATTCTACCTACTTTTATAATTGTATTTTATGTAATACAATTTTAAATAAAGACGAAAAAAATTAACTTATTAATATGCTTTCAAATAGATTTTCTTTGACAAGTAAAAATATTTGATCAAATCATAGCTACGAAAAAATTATTGGTAGCTCGATAATAAGCATAATTTATAAGCTGCCAATTTTCATTTCTTCCTTTTTGTACGTCTTATTGATGGAGCAACGTTCGTTTTATAGTTACTTATACAATTAATAAATATTATTCTCTTAATAAATATTAATAGCAAATATTATAAAAATCATTCAAAGGATTAGTAACCGTGTTCATTACGATAAATACACTTTGAAATTGTAAGAATATCTGACTAGTAGCTCGCACCACATCCGAAACAGATAAAAGATACCTAGCTTAATAACATCAACTGTTTTTTACACCCTTGTCTTTTCCATCACGTTCGAAAAAAAGTCTCAATGCCATTCGGATAACTGGTTATAAGTGTTATCAGCAATTAAAAAGAGATAACTATAATGTTTATTTGTGTATTTTACGTTTTTATTTCAATTTTAAATGCATATAATATTTTTTTTTGTATGTGTTTTAAGAGTTGTGAAAAAATAAGAATCCGTTTCTTCTCTTCCTACGTTTAGATGATTCATTACATCTTGACTAGATTTTCACTTTTTAGGATTCAGGGAGTGGATTAGGTGGAGATGGAAAATCAACGTAAATCCATTATATCCATTTTTATTTTATTCGTCTGAACGGTTTTTTACATTTAAATTGCCAGTTAGATTTAGACCCCATTCTCTCTGGACGACTACTTTGAGGTGCTAAGGATTGTTTTGGTTAATCCCAGATAAATTATTTTGTATATGTTTAAATTTATGCAAAGAAACGTTTTTTACCATTTCTTCATAATTTCTTAATACTGTCAAATATTTATTTTTTAGAAATACCTTTGCAAATAAATATGTTTTCATCAATATTTTAACCAGATTGAAAGAAGTAACATTGTAGAATAAACACTTCAGCGTGTCAGATAATAAAGGTTTAAACTTCATTAGGCTGGATGCATCATTATACTACTTAAGTATATAATTGTACCCAACACTCTATCCCTGGCAAATATATTTGGAAGACCTAGTGATGAAAGAGTTTGCTTTGTTTTTGTAAAGACTCCTTGGAGACTTTGAATCATCTTTTATTAGAATGACCCTTGGTTGATGATGATGTTTTGAACAAGTTAATTTTTTTACCAACTTTCAATTAATTCAAAGGGAATTGATTTATTGGTATCTCTGCAGAAGCAAGAGGAGTAAACTTTATTAAAACTAAAGTTCAGTATATTTTATATCAAAGCAGAAAGCCCCTCTGCCCCAAGAATTCGACCTTATATAAATAATGTTTTGTTGTGTTTATGCCGTTTGAAGAAATTTTTTGATGTGAATTGTTTTTGAAAATGATGAATAAACGCGGTACAAGTGAGCGAAAAAACTTGATAATGGTGTGTTAAATTTGGACAAATATTTTGTGGAGGATTTGGGGTTGCAAATATATATATGTATATATATACATAACACATGGGCTGAAAAGTCCCGGGCCTAACAAAGAAAACACATTTTTTTGTTGTTCGAAATTAGCTTTACTCATCAACGTAATCTCCATCAAGAGCAAAGCAATCATTCCAGCGCCGCTCTAACATTTCAATACCACTTTTGTAGAACGATCCATCTTTTCCCCCAAAATAGGCCTCAGTTTGAGCGACAACCCCTTCATTCGTGCGAAATTACTTACCGGCGAGCATTTTTTTCAGGTCAGAGAACAACCAGTAGTCGCTGGGAGTCAAATCTGGCGAATACTGTATATGTGGGAACAACTCGAAGTTCAATTCACGCCATTGTTTTGATTGACTTGTGACAGGGTGCGTTGTCTAGATAAAACAAAAAAATATTTGCCATATGCGGTCGTTTCTTTGCAATTTCGGCCTTCAAACGCTCCAATAACGCTATTTAATATTCACTGTTGATGGTATTTCCTTTCTCAAAATAGTCGATGAATATTAAGCCACGCATATCCCAAAATACCGAGGCCATAACCTTTCCAGCCGATTGTTGTGCTTTCGGGCGCTTTGGACGAGGTTCACCAGTTGCTGTCCACTCAAATGACGATCGTTTTGATTCCGGAGTGAAGTGATGGATCCATGTTTCATCCATTGTCACATATCGACGCAAAAATTCCAGTTTGTACGTTTAAACATGGCCAAACACTTCTCAGAATCATCAGCACCTTCCTGTTTTTAGTCAACAGTAAGCAAATGCGGCACCCACTTTGAACAGAGCTTTCTCATAGTCAAATGCTCATGCAATATAAAGCCAACACGTTTTTTGATATCTTTACAATGTCAGCTAACTCACACAACTTCACTTTTCGATCATTAAAAACGATTTTGTGGATTTTTTGATGTTTTCTGGTGTTACCGCCTCATTTGGACGTCCACTGCGTTCTGCGTCATTGGTGTCTCTACGACCACATTTGAAGTCAGCAAACCAACGTTTTATTGTTGTTTCTGATAGAGCGGAATCCCCATAACACTTTTAAAGCCATTGCTTCGCTTGAACAGTATTTTTTCTCCTCAAGAAGCAGTGTAAAATTAAAACACGAAATTATTTTTGATCCCTTGTTTTAAAAATAACAACAGTAGCGTCACTCTTAGCACAATAACTCAAAAACTAATGAATAGAATATTATGAAATTTTAACAGCTGTCTTTTGAAGGTTAGTATTAACTGATAAAAAGGTTATTGCAATAAAATACCGTCATATATGTGTTAGGCCCCGGGACTTTTCAGCCCATGTGCTATATATATATATATATATATATATATATATATATATATATATATTACTTAAAGGGACGTGGGATACAAAGAAGTACATTAGACTAAGTGACTGTGTCGCTGCTGTGAATAACATATTTCTTACATCCTCAGAAAAATGGTTGAAGTATCGACTTTTCACCGGCTTACTGCAGGTGGCAAACAAGTTTTTTAAAGCCAATCGAAAGAACTGTTTCTTTTGTAAAATACACCCAAAAGCAACAGAACTGCCCTGCATTGACAGAGACTTACCAAGCCCTCCAAATCTCACTAGAAGATCTTTTCAAGATCAAAACTTCTGAGGAAGATTTTCTGGCGTTCACAAGGAATGCTAAATGTGACGCTGTCATAACCAAAGTCCAAAACGTATTATACAAAATGCAAACAGTTAGAAACGAAAATCTTCTTTTATCATTCCAATTGCTTCTTTATATTCCAAAAAATTATTACAGATATTAATTTTAATTGAAATGCATTATTAATATGATTTTTTCTAAATTATTTGAATGTTTCCTTATATTGGTTTCGTTTAAATAATTGTTATTTATTGATCATTTATTCACTACGTATATGTACAACCTTTTTTATATCGTTGGTTTAATTTGTTGAAATATATGCCCACTGGGCCAAGAAAAATATATATATCATTTATTTGTTTATTCGGTCATCTGGTTCTCCTAATTACCTAGTTCTACGATTATCAACTTTTCTATGGATAAGTTTGAGATGCCAAGTAAAAATAAGGTCAAAGTTCACTTTCCTTAAGAATCTGATCAACGCCACGGCGTTAATTATAAATGAAAATAACAAACATATTCTGAAAACTGTGATGAAATTGATTTCATGAAGTACTGTTTACATTTTAACAATTATATATTTCATTTTTCGCGCTCTTTCATTATGATGACGTCACTTATTTTATCTTTCTTCATTTAGTTGGATAATCACTTAATGTCACTGTCGTGTCTATGACTTCTGTAGATAGGAATAATGCCTGAAGGAAATTTTAAATGAAAAAATGGTGTAACAAATCGATTTCACATTGGAGCACCTGAGTTTTGAAGGAAATCAATCAGTAATAAATAAAACATGTAATGTAAAATCAATGCAAAAACTATTTTGGAATATATTTCCATACTTTTTGAAAAATTTAATTTAAATTGCTCAATAACGAAACATTGATTACCATGATACTATATACTTTTACTACAACATAATTAATTAGTGCCAAAAAGACTTATAAATGGTTCATTTGAGTAATAATCCTAGATTATGTAAAATATCTCTCTTTTAACTTTTTTGTGTTTTATTACTTTTTATCAATTTTTACAATTTTTTAAATCTTTTTTCCTTACAATCATTAAAAACATATATGAATACAGTAAATGGAGAAGCCCATGTTTATTAAGCAATAAGAACACTACTTAAAGGCCTATAAGCAAAACAAACCGAGATAATAAAAGTCTTTTCAAATATTTATCTGAATAAACAAATAACTGTTTATTCAGTTATAAATAATTATTAATACTCGCATATTTTGACGCCTACGGCGCCCATATGTTCACCCTTCGGGTATGGGTAGGTTTTGGAGCTAGTTTGTGAGTGAAACAGACCTTAAAGAATATAGAGAGGAGAGAGAAAATAATTCTCTGTTACAAACATTCCTCATAAAAAGTTTGACTTTGTACAAAGAATATGTTTAAGTCACATGAGATGCTTTTTTTCTTTTCTATTTCTCTAACTCCTTCTCCTCCTTTCTTTTTTCCTCTCTTTACCTTGAAAAGTAGGTAGTAAAATCAGACAAGGTCTGAATTTTTTTCCATTTCTGGTCCCATCACTTTGCAAATAGTTTTATTAGGTCCGTCTTGACCCAAGGATTCCATAGGTACCTTCAAAGTTCAAATTTGACCATAAATGTGGGAGGAGATAGCGTGCGGACATACAGACGGACAGAGATTGTGAATTATTATATAGATTTACCATTATATAATAGCAAATAATTGCATGAAGAAAATCACAGACTTAGAAATCATAAATGCATTATGCTTCATGAATCCATTGTCCTAGGATAATAGCATGAACAAAAGAGAGATATTTCATAAGGCATATAAATTTTCATGTCAGATTAACATCATGGAAACATTATTATTTTCATTACTTTAAATTATAGAATGAATATAGCCTTAATTCTAAAAAAAAGATTGAAAAAAGGTTTGTTTGTCAGAATGGCTTGACTTCCGCATAGGCTTAAGAAGATTAACAATAATCTATATTATAGAAATTATGATTAATATTAAAAAGGGTATGAAATATTTATAATTCCAAAGTTCTTTTATATGAAATATTAGAATTGGTTAATATTTGATGATCATACATACTTACCAGAGCTGGGTTTGGTATTCGGTGTATACATTCTACCGTTCGATATCGTATTCGGTAGATTTTATTATATATATATACAGTATCGATCGATATTCGGTACGGTAGATTCATATCTTTTAATATCGGACAATTTATAGCAAAAGACAATTAAGTACATAATTTGTTATAATTTATTAGGGATTATTTGAAATTTAATACTTACTAATCTTATATAAATTATATACGTACTTGGGTTTTGTGGGAAATGGAAGGCTATATATTTTTACCTCCGCCGAAGGAGGCATTGTTTTCACTGGCGTTGTTTTTTTTTTTGTTTTTTTGTCAGCAGGATAACTCAAAAAGTACTGAACGGATTCGGATGAAACTTTTGGAGTTGTTGGAAATGCAAAAGGAACAAGTGATTAAATTTTGGCATCTCTGAGTGCTTCTTTAAGATGCCAAATGAGCTAAATACTAATAAATATTTCAAGTTTGCTACTCTGCCAATAGATATCGCTGTGCTGTAAAATCGGGTGCCAGGAGCGTCTTCCTCTCAGAATTTCCGTCGAGGGAACCCTCCCCGTCCCTCTACGCCGCCCCAGTCGTGAAAAATCCGCCTCGGAAGGCTCATAAGGACCCGTGACGGCGGAGGTTTGCACTCTCTGAGTGTATATATGCCTCTAGTTTTATTTACAATCTCTTATTGTCCGATATTAAATGCTCTTTCATATACTTTAGTATTCAATGCATAGCATATGCTTATATTGAATGCCTATTTATGTATCTGCTCTATAATACTATAAGTTGTAGTTGTTTATCTATTTTGGAAAGTTTAAGTTATTCACACAATGGAGCGCTTCCACTTTTACCTTAGTACTTAGTACAAATAACGTACCGATTGCCAATCGGTAAGGTATTTGGTAGTTTCTACCGAATATCGTATAATCGGTATTTGAAATCTACCGTCGGTAGTATCGAATACCAATTTACATTTGGTAGTTGCAGCTCTGGTACACATCCATTATTAGGCCTTGGCAAATGCACATGCAAAGCAAGAAAGGAAGAGCGAATAAATAATACCCTGAATATAGTTTTGGATTTCACCCATAGAGGGCTCTTGTATACAAATAAAGAATGAAAGCATAATCGTTCTATGAATAACAATTTCACCGAGCGTATTCGGATAATTAATAAACACTCATTGATTACAGATCCAGAGGGTCCAGCCTAACCCTCTCACAAAACAAACATCGGCTGGTTGACTTTTATAGCAAGGACTTTAGTATTAAGTCTATTAAATGCGTAATCGACGGAGTCATTTTTTATTTACTTTTAGATATGAACTCTCTATGTTTATAGGAGAAAAATTTGGAGTATTTGAGTCGAATGCTGTCAATTTCAAAGAATCTTCGTATCATATAGGAATTTCTTATGAAAACATTTAATGTTGTCGTTGAATTTGTATGGTTTTTTTAAAATTATATGAACAACTGGATACCATGGTAGAGGGTGTTTCTAAGTCTAAGGATGTATTTAAAACCCTATGGCTTGAAGACCCCAAATATTCATTAGATTCGTGTTTGGGGACAGAGAGGGCGTTGAAAAGATCGGATGTTTTATTTGTTGAGCCTTGTTGCAAACATGCTCGCCTATTTGAAGCTTGGTTAAAAAGAGCGATTAGTAACACCGATGCAGAGTTTTTTGTGTGTATGATGGGCAAGGATTTGAAGAGTAGGTTTGGGTTCCTCGGAGTAAATTAAATATATATAAGTATAGTGACAAACCAGCATATATATTATAAAGTCTATAAATAACTCTTATCATATAATTGCGCTGGATAATGCAGTCCTTGAATTTGTCTTCAATTCGTCAACTGAGCATATCAAGACTACATTAAAAAAATCAAAGAGAAAGTGGAACTTCAATTTTTTTCTAATACACACAGAATGTGATGACGTCTTCGATTATTATGAAAATATGAGTCATTGGTTATATCGTAAAAACCACTATAACCCTTAAGTTGCTCCCTTTGGAAGTCTTCTTTCCTTTCAAAGCTTTCAATGCAACAACAGATATATGGCCATAAAAATAAATATTGATTAATTAAAGGGATAAGTACATTCATGGCTTTATGTTGCTTTAATAGACTTCATTACATACAGTCGAACCTGTGCTATGGGTCACATATAGCGGTCTCTAGCTGTCAACCGGTCATTGAGACCACAATAGTTTATCCCTGAAGAAGAAATAATGTGTTTTATAATAAAGGTTTAACCTTCTGTATACAGCGGCAACCTGTTCTAACGATCACTTTTTGGGATTTCTTGATTAGCCAGTATGAGAGGTTTGACTGTACTTTTATTACCTGTGTCGCCAATAATATATACGGACATTTTTGAGTGATGTTTGATGTTAATTTATATTATGTAATCGAATGATAAGGATCCGTTGAGAATGGGAGATACACGACTTTATTTCAATAGGAGAAAAACAACAATGACAAATCATGGTCAGCTTAGCAGCTGCCTGGTCAAAATAAACATCATAAAAATAGTGATGCACTGAAGCGCTACAGTATTCCCCCCCAATGTTTTACGAAGTTAAGCATGATATCTTATAGGGAACTTGACCTGGCGACCAGAAGAAGTTGTTGTGATGGCGGGGCTTTGTAGAGTTGTTGGCAAGGTCTCTGAAGGTAGGAAAGCCGGCTTAACCCTATCGATGCTGACGGTTTCTTGGGTTCCATCCTTGTCGATCTTTAAGGTTTTGTCAGTGCGGTCCACCACTTTGAACGGACCTCTATAAGGAGGGTCTAGAGCTTTACCAATCGGGGGCGAACGAAGAAAAATATGAGTTGCCTCCTTCAATTCCCGAGGAATAAACCAAGGGCGATGTTGGTCTCTTGTATCCGTCGGTGCTATCCTTGACATAGTCAGTTGTAATCGTTCGGCAAAATTGGAGACATCCGCAACAGACTTTGTTGAAGTTTTTCCAAAGAATTGACTAGGAAGACGAAGAGATGTTCCATATACGAGTTGACTGGGAGCGTACCCAATGTCTTCCTTTAGCGCTGATCGCATGCCTAATAAAACGTGGGGTAAAGCTTCGAGCCAATTACTATTCGCTGCTCGTAGTGATGCCTTTAATTGCCGATGCATGCGCTCCACCATGCCATTTGCTGCGGGGTGATATGCAGTTGTCTTAAAATGTTGGCAGCCCATGAGAAGATTGAGCTTTTTGAAAAGATTAGATTCAAATTGGCGTCCACGGTCCGTCGTTATCTTGACTGGGGCACCATAACGGCTATACCACCCTTCCAAAAATGTCCTTGCGACTGTTTCAGCACTCATGTCCTCCATTTGCAAAGCTTCAGGCCACCTGGTGAATCTATCCACTATTGTGAGCAAGTATTTAAAACCGCGTGTGACTGGAAAAGGGCCAACTATGTCCACATGAATCTCCGAAAATCTCTCACCGGTTTGGCGAAAGCTCCCTATTGGCGACTTGGTGTGCCGTGAGAGCTTGGCCCGTTGACAATGCAAGCATTCCTTGCACCATTGTCGTATGTTTTTCTTCATGGAAGGCCAAACAAAACGATCGGTGACTAGCTTGATTGTTGGTGATGCTCCCGGGTGCGAAAGGCTGTGGAGAGATTCGAAGGCGTTCCGTCTCATTTTTGAAGGGACAAAAGGGCGAGCCGTGCCAGTGGAGACGTCACATATGATGTTTGTAGTGCTTGAAACACATGGAAGTCGCTGGAACTTGAGTGATGTGTCATTCGAAGCCTGTAGTGATAAAAGCTCCTCATCATCTCGTTGAAGCTCCGCCAGAGCCTCCATGTCAAATTTTGACACTGCATTGAGCGCAGGTCTCGAAAGTGCATCCGCAACCTTGTTCTCAGCCCCTCCAACATGACGAATGTCACTAGTGAACTCTGAAATGTAGGTAAGATGTCGTATTTCACGAGGTAATTTTTTATCGGATGAGGATTTAAGGGCAAAGGTTAATGGCTTGTGATCTGTTAGGACGAAAAATTCCCTCCCTTCGATGAAATAGCGGAAATGTTTGATCGCCAGATATATTGCTAGTAGCTCACGTCCAAAAGTGCTATACTTAGTTTCGGGTGGTTTGAGCTTTTTTGAAAAGAATGCCAAAGGTTGCAATCCATTTGGTGTGTCTTGTTGTAAGACAGCACCAACTGCAATATCAGAAGCATCAACCATAATGTTAAGTGGGGCAGAAGAGCACGGGTGAGCTAGAAGAGTAGCATCAGTGATGGCTTTCTTCGCGCTATTAAATGCGGAGATGGCATCAGCAGACCAAGTCAGAGTTAAATTCCTTTCTTTGTGTCCTCCCAACATACAATACAACGGATTCAATATCTTTGCACAGTCCTTGAGGAATCTATGATAAAAAGTTAGCATTCCGATAAACTCTCGCAGTTGACGTAGAGATGAAGGACGGGGAAAATCGACAATTGCTTGCACTGTATCCTGCACTGGCCTGATTCCTTCGTGGTCTATGACATGTCCCAAGAAAACTATTGATTTCTTGCCGAGTTCACATTTGTCAGGATTTGTTATCAAACCGTATTGATGGAGGCGCTCAAAAAGTTTTTTGAGATCTTCCCTATGTTGTGACTCTGAATTGCTGGCGACTAAAATATCATCCAAATATACGTAACAGAAATCAAGTCCAAATAATACATGATCAATAAACCTTTGGAAAGTCTGAGCTGCGTTGCGGAGTCCAAATGGCATACGGATGAACTCAAACATGCCAAAAGGTGTGGTAACAGCCGTCTTGGGGATATCGTCTTCTAGGACAGGGATGTGGTGATATGCTCGAACTAAGTCAACTTTGGAAAATATAGATGAACCTCGTAGACGCGCGGTAAAGTCCTGAATGTGGGGGATCGGATATCGATCTGGAATTGTACAAGCATTCAAGGCTCGATAATCTCCACAAGGTCTCCAGTCTCCATTTTTCTTGGGAACCATGTGCAGAGGAGAGGAATAAGGACTTGAAGACGGACGGATAATCCCCAATTCGAGCATGTGGTTAAACTCGTCTCTCGCTGCTTTAAGTTTGTCGGGAGGAAGTCTTCTAGCTTTGGCGTGAACTGGTGGACCTTTCGTCTCTATATGATGATATATGTCGTGCGTGCAAGCTGTATTGAAATTTGCTGGAACCATTAGAGAAGGGAATTTCTTAAAAATGTTGTGGAAAGGGTCAGAGGATATTGGAATAGTGGTTAAATTTATTGATGAAAGGGAAGTGGGTATCCCTACAGCTGCTAATTTTGTTATGCCATCAATCAGCTTGGCCCGTCGAATGTCTGGCATTAAGTCAAAATAGCTGAGGAAATCTGCGCCTATAATAGAATGGCTGACATTAGCGATGACAAATATCCATCTAAATGTACGCCGAAGGCCCAAATCCAAGGTGACCGAACGTTGGCCATACGTTGCTATGGGTGTGGCGTTAGCTGCTGTTAGTGTGTGTCCTCTAGATTGTTGCCGGTCTTTGAAAGAAGCCTTTATAACGCTTATTTCAGCTCCAGTGTCTACAAGAAATTGTTGCTTCGTATTTCTGTCACTGATAAAGAAAAGACGACTACCGGTTGAAGGAGGGATGTGTGTCGCCATTACATCACTCCTTTGGAGTTTCCCTGCCAAGTGCAAGGACTTACGCATCTATTTGCCTTTTGTCTAAAACGATTATGAAAGTAACACAGTCCCGAAGAGTTATTTCTATTACGGGATCCACTCCTACTGGGTCGACGCCCATTATTAAGGGCAAGGTTCCTGATTGCTTCCTCTAAGCTCGATATTCTCCTTTCAAGCTGTTGGAGACCCGTAGGAGGAGATGCGCCAACCTGCGAGACACTAGGGCAAGAAACCTCCATTATCTTATCGGCCAAGACAGCCAACTCATCCAAACCTGCCGTTGACGTAGTAACCACTGCAGCCACAGTAGTAGGGAGGCGTTGGATGAAAAGGGTTTTTAAAATGCTATCATCCACTGCAGCCGTGCCTATTAGCTGTCGCATGCGACGTAAGAGTTGAGATGGCTTCCTGTCTCCCAGTTCCTCGGTCAACAAGAGCTGTTGAAGTCGACGTTGTTCCGACGCCGACAGCCTCTCAATAAGTGCGTTCTTCAAAGCCTCAAATGGGTCCCTAGACGGAGGATTGATTATTAGATCCCTAGCCTCCGTAGCCACTTCTAGACTTAGGGCTCCCACCACATGATTAAATTTAGACTCTGAAGAGGTAATTCTCTTCGATTTAAAAAGAGCTTCTACTTGCCCAAACCACATTTGGGGGTCGCTGACCCAGAACTCCGGGAGTCGGACTTGTGTAACAGATGAAATGTCCGAGGAGTTGAAAGGCGGGTTCCGTTCCGGGTGTGTTTGCGCCGGAGTAGTGAAGATGTCCCTGGAGTGATGAGGCTCCCCGGAAGATCCTGTTGAGGGCTCCTTCGTCGGGATGGTTTGATTCCTACTCTCCAAATCGTGCTTTGCGTCTTCCATCCTGACCTGGCTGCGTGTTTTTTTCTGAAGGGGTCACCAATGTAATCGAATGATAAGGATCCGTTGAGAATGGGAGATACACGACTTTATTTCAATAGGAGAAAAACAACAATGACAAATCAAGGTCAGCTTAGCAGCTGCCTGGTCAAAATAAACATCATAAAAATAGTGATGCACTGAAGCGCTACATATTATATAGATTACTATTAATTACAAAAAATAACACAGGAAGTATCTTTTTTCCGACCTTTTTTCTATTTAGCGAAGTTACATATAATTACATATATATAATAAACATTATAGTTTAAAATTAAATCGCAAGATATAAAAGTCAATTTCAATATACAAACATGCTATTAGTTAAAAAGGATTTTTTTCGTAAAAATTAAAGCGGTAAAAATGCAACAAAATTGCACAGTGACAAATAAAACAACACATTATAATTAATCAAACAAATGTCTTTTAACAAACCTCTGTATATTCGTAAGAGTTTTTTTAAGTCGTTCGCTGTCTCGTACGCGTACCAAGTCTCCTGCGTACCTCCCTGGGAATCAAATGCGTCCTGGAATCTTTATATCCAGTGCATAATATCGTGCAGAAGCGGATATTTGAACAGATCTCAATTCCTCCGTTTCGATTGTTTTCCCCGACACAAGGTGCTCCGCTACGTAGCTTCTAGAGCTTGATAGAGTAAACTCTATTTGCTCTTGTTTTCTCCGACGCAAATCGCCGGTTAGACATGAGACCGAAAAGAAGAATGGGGGAATATATTTCTTGTTGCAACTGTTATATTGAAATATTACCATTTTTTAATACACACTAAAGAATCCCTTAAAACAATCTACATGATAATTTAATCGGCATTAATATACGAGTAGTATGCACGGGAAAATATCTTAGAGCTTCAATCGTCATATCTAATATTTAATAAATATTATAATTAAATATACGGGACAATTTTGTAGACTTTGTAAGATATGAAGTAAAATGATCATGCGAAATAAAATTGCGCATTTGGATTTATTCGTCATCTTCTTCAGATCCACAGCTTAAGAAAAATTGTCATATGTAATCGTATTTTTGTAAAAAAAATTATTTTTGTTCATATTTGTTTGTTAGTTCCGATAGACTCTGATTTTGATACTGGGATTTTTTATGTTATCGCATATTTTATTTCTCTATATTGAATCATTTTAAACTGTGAATTTGACTATGCCTTTTAGTATCAATTTGAAACTAAAATCCTTATATGTTATATTTTATATATATTCTTATTACGACTTTACTGAATTTAATGTAAATGCATATATACTACATATAATAAACATTATAGTTTAAAATTTATACACTAAATAAAGTCATTACAAAACATTAAACGGTCACATAAAGTACAAACACTTCATAAAACAAAGTTGAAATTAATTGGATATTAATAAGATTAACATGATTAAGAATAAATATGTTTCATTTAATTTAGAACTAGACTGCTTTTGTAATTTCGTAGTAAAAACTTTAGATGTCACTCGCAAAACTCCAGCTTGAATCCTCTAGAATCCTGATGGAGAGCGCCATGGACCGAGCTGCTGCGGATAAGACAATAGATTTAGGTTTCCCTCTTGAATAGGTTCCCTCGAAGATATACGCTCTGTGATATAGCTTTTGCATCTTGAAAGTGCAAACTCAATAGTTTTTGTTTTCGGAGATGCTGTCCGTAGATTATAATTTTCCGAAAAAATTATGGGAGCTATCAGTTTTCCAGTTATTCCGGGAACATTTAGAAAAACAAAGTCTCTTAAGATCGTAGACAGGACAATGGGAGAACATATTGTTTGTTGATATTTATTACTATCATCCACGATAGACATACACACGAAAACGCACATATAACACTAAAGTAGAGAACACAACCACACTACGGGGTATCTGTGTTACAATAATAATAATAATGATAATAATACCTATGTACATATACTTATTCCTACTTAAGTACTAAAATTATTTACAATAATATTTTTCATTATTTTACATTGCATAAATTTGATTATTCTAATGTTTTCGTCCTCCTCTTGAGAAACTTCATGCCTCTCATAGGACAGAGCGGGACATCTGTTTATGAGGTGATCTGCAGTCTGCGGTTCTTCCGTGCAGAGATCGCAAATTGGACTGATGTTCTTCCATTTACTCAAGTGCGAGAGAAAAGGTTCATGGCCAGTGACTGCTTGAACAAGCAGTTCATATTCTCTCGTCGAAATTTGATCGTATTTGTTGAGGAGTTTTCAACATTAGACGAGTGTGCTTCATATTTACGCTGTTTTGTGACGGCTGCTCCACCTTTGATAAAACAAACTATCTACTGCCTTCTTTACGTAGCTCGGCGGTACTCCGGTGCATATTTGATTTTGACTCTCACAGCCACTTTTTGCAAGATAATCGGCGAATTCATTTCCAGTTATGTCACTGTGACCTTTACACCATTCAAGGTATATGTTTTTCTCCTTTTTTGCTCTTATCAAAGTTTCTTTACATTCTTTGACTATGCAGCTCTTCGTGAGTGGATTGAGGAGAGCCGCAATTGCCGATTGAGAGTCGGATCGTACAACAATATTCCTAGTAGGTTTTTCCAGTTTCAGAAGGTCTTCCACAGATCTTGAAATGGCGAGGACCTCAGCCTGAAATACTGATGCCTCGATTTTTAATGACGCCAGTGAATGATTGTAGAGTCATGTCACCCCTAGTGATAGCCCATCCTGCGCCCGTATTTCCGTCTTGGTCTTTAGAACCGTCAGTATAGATTATTGTATCCGGACATTCTATACGATTATTATTGATCCAGACTAGGTCACCTTTTATGTAATCACTAGGCCCATTTATATTTGCTTCACAAAGCAGTTTATCACTAGAAAAGCGGAGAAGGCATATATATAATATATATATATATCAGGCTTGTGAACGGAACGCAAAATTGAACGGCGTTCAGCTGAACGCACGTTCAATGAACGGAACGCTGAACGGAACGCAACTTTTTTTTGAACGTTGAACGCAAAAAAAAGAGTTTTGCGTTCAGCGTTCAATTTTTCCAAACATTTCTTGGACTTTTTCGGAAAAACGTCATCACTACGCCAGTACTTTTTTTGGAAATTATTTTCTTTAAAAAAAACGTCATCACTACGCATTACTTTTTTGGAAATTATTTTCTAAAAAAACCGTCATCACTACGCAGTACTTTTTTGGGAAATTATTTTCTAAAAAAAAACCGTCATCACTACGCATTACTTTTTTGGAAATTCTTTTCTTAAAAAAAAAACCATCATCACTACGCAGTACTTTTTTGGAAATTATTTTTTAAATATTTGAACGCTAACGGAACACTGAACGCAAAAACATTGAACGGAACGCTAATTTTTTTGAACGCTGAACGGAACGCTGAACGCAAAAAAAGCTGAACGCTCACAAGCCTGATATATATATATATATATATATATATATAAGTACTTGCACGTCAACTGGTTCATATATTGGCTCTAAATAATGTAATCTTTGTTGCCTAAAAAAGTTAGCTCTGAATGAAACACGTATTATTTCTTATCAATCAATAGTGTTCAACATTTTACCGTTGACGCCCCATAGAAATATTTTAATACGACATATTTCTCCGTCTTAATGGGATTATTTTATAGGCCTTAAAGCATGATGCCCATTTCCTGTGGTGGAGATCCCCAGACGTGAAGTCCCTAGGCTTCCAATAGAAAAAGAAGGGGAAAAAAGAATCATTGTTTTTTCATGAGGAGATCCTTCCAAGCCCTCTTCATTTACAAACACACTCACACATACTATGTATATATTTATATATATACGAACGCACAAAATGTATATGTACCTAATTTAAGAGGCTCTTTAAAACAAACCTAAGTTAAATTCAAGCCCTTCCTCTTGTACCTTCATAGATACCCCAAAAAGGCTCAAAATATCCCTGCATACAAACAACCATATTTTTATGGGTTTTTTTAAAGGCAGGATCTCTTTCTTCCTAGTCCATAGTTCATTTCTACGCCTGACTTGTGGTAGGGTATCTTGTCGTCTCCTATTCTCTCTGTCTAGGGATACCTCTATCCTTCCTCATGAAATTAAATCATTTATAAAAAGTGAAATGCTCATCGTCTCCACTTCTGATTCAAACACCATGGCTAGGATCGTCAATGATACTCTCAGAATGATTGATCCTCAGTTGAGCTAGGCAGAAATTATCGTGACTGATGCAGCTGAGTATATGAGGAAGAATTGACGAGACCTTAGGGTCTTTTATCCGTCTCTAATACATGTGACATTGTGGCGGATAAGGTCAAGTACCAATTTGTGGACGTAAATAGTCTCATTTCTTCAGTAAAAAAGTATTCCTCAAAGCCCCATCTCGACGAGCAAAATTAAGAAAATGTTACCCTGGCCTAGAGCTCTACCCTGATCCAATTATGAGCAGATAGGGAACCTGGATCCGGGCAGCTGTTTGATATGGTCAGAATTTGGAGCAAGTCAAATCAGTCGTGGATATGTTTGACCCTGACGATGCCAAATATATATATATATATCCAGGCTTGTGAGCGTTCAGCTTTTTTTGCGTTCAGCGTTAAAAAAAATTAGCGTTCCGTTCAGCGTTCCGTTCAATGTTTTAAAAAAGTTCCCAAAAAGTACTGCGTAGCGTTCATTTTTTTTAAAAAATAATTTCCCAAAAAAGTACTGCGTAGTGATGACTTTTTTTTTTAGAAAAGAATTACCAAAAAAGTACTGCATAGTGATGACGTTTTTTTTTAGAAAAGAATTACCAAAAAAAGTAATGCGTAGTGATGACGTGTTTCCGAAAAAAGTTCAAGAAATGTTTGGAAAAATTGAACGCTGAACGCAAAACTCTTTTTTTTTTGCGTTCAACGTTCAAAAAAAGTTGCGTTCAGCGTTTCATTGAACGTGCGTTCAGCTGAACGCCGTTCAATTTTGCGTTCCGTTCACAAGGTTGTATATATCCGACAGTCAGCGGATTTTTAAATGAAAAGCATCCTAGTTGACTTAACGTTTATTGCAAGTCATTTATTGTTTTTACCAGATTCAATTACCAGCCTGGAGACCGCAGGATGGACTCAAAACCTTTGAAGATGCTGAGGAAAGGATCTGCAAGATTCTAGGTGACAGAGGTTTTTAGAACTTAGTTGGATTACGTTGTAAAGAAAAATACGAGATGTACTGCTAGGCAAACTGGAACCACTTTTCCAGATGGGATGAGTCCAACGGATGGAGCTATTCCAAAATACTGCCCCAATACCTCGGTAGATATGGAGAAATCATTTTCGCGGTTGAAAATGTTTTATCTGACCATCGCCAAAACTTCACCGAGAAAAAATTGGCAGAGTATGCCACTGTTTTTATGAAGGAATAAATTCACATTAAATCAAATTTGGAATCTATATAGTTAACTTTTTAAAACATTTTTTGCTCATTTGGGTAACATAAAAAAAATTGGGAAAAATCATCACATTTTTTCTGCCCTCTACTTATTAATCATAGAAAAAAGGGATGAGTTTGTGATTAATTTGATGCTATAATAGAAGAGATGCCATAGATATACAGAAAGATGTATCTATGTTTTCGAATCGACAGCTGTTCTATGTTAGGTCGGGTATAAAGTAATTCCTAGCCATAAGTTGTAATATTTTCAGATTTTGCCACTGTTTTCAGCAGAAAGAGCATTTATATGATGAATAACAATGTTGTTGTTTTTCACTTTTAATATACTCGTATTGTAGACAGTCCTTTTATCAATCACGCAACCTTTTTGTTTTTATATCTCTGTCATCAATCATCAAAATGTTAATTCGATACTTGCTGATGATCTCAGAGATTTAAAAACAAAAAAGGTATCTCTGGACCAATCAGTTAGTATCAATATGAATGAGCAGTTGTGAGTCCAGACTCTTCTAGTCTAAGGCACTGCAAACTAGGATTTTCTTGCAAACTCATCAATAAACATATTTTTTTTCATTTGGTACTTCAATTTTCTCTTTTTACGTCTTGGAGTTAAAGAAACATGATCCCTTTATTGTCAGATATGACAAAGTAAAAATCAATAGTTCCTAGAGTTCAATAATAATATAAATAAATAATAATATTGAAGGCGTCCATTGGAAGGACTCGCAAATACCATTGACCAATTAGCCCATGTGAAGGGACAAGTTGTGTTTTAAGGACGATATATTTCTCTCTGAATGGATGTTCACTTCTCAAATGCTCAAATAATGAAGTGATGCTTTAATTCATAATGCCAAATGCTTTTAAGGCTTCACTCTTCTCTTCTTTTAATCATATCGTTCGAGAAAAAGGTTCGTTATCCTTGATAAGTCTTGTCTTTTTCCTTTTACTGTTTGATTGGCTTAAAATTTGAATTACGGTCCAAAAGGGGAATTAATGGCGCGTTAAATTAATATACTGGGCAACCGTTATGATGCCTGTTATGGTAATTCCTGCAAATTCCCCAAAGGCATAATTTACAATTGTAAACTCAATATGATTTCTTTTTCACCATCTTATCTTCAGAGTGATAATCCATTTATTTACTAATTTGATGAAACAGAGTAAATAGTCCTTACTGTTCTGAATAATAGAAGTTTTTTTTTGCCTATTTGGTTTGATAGAATTGCATCCTTGTGTATATAAATAAGCATTATAGCATTAAAATTAGTCACTCAAACCTAGGTTCTTGTCAAAGAGGTAGACCAATAGTGACCATCCCCTCTCGGGATTCGAACCTGGTCCACCAACATTGAGAGTTGAACACGCCTTGTGTAGATGGCTATCACACTACTTTTAAGGTGTTTTAATTAATGTATGTGTATACATGATATTGGAATAGACTATTTATATGACTATTAAATAATATGCTCCCACTAGAACATGGGTGAAGTGATACCGTATTTCATTATTATACCAACTGCTTTATTATTGCTCGCACTCCTTTTCCTTCCACAAAATCACGTTCGTGAAAAATGTTTTAGGATGTGATCCTTATATAAGAAAACATGATTTTAAATTCTGTAATTTGATTGAAAAAACAGGAAAATATTCATATTATGAATTTAAGGATGACAAAGTATCTTATTTATTATGACAACGTTTCGAATCGATCAAATAAAGGTACCGCATTTAATCAATAGATTTGTGAAAAATCTATTGGTCCACTGATTGGAAACTGCTTTGAAAGGACCTCCGATAAGAGTGGTATATATTTTTCTACCATCACTGATATAGCACATGTATAAGATAAAGACCGATTAATTGAGTTTAGTTGTTGACCGCCATGAGTGCTGGATTATATCTTAATATTTGGTATTGTATTTAGTTATATATACAATCCGCCAGTTAATATATTGGATGTTCAACAGAAGAGGGGGATAAGTTTTTTTGCTGAGGCTTATCAAACTAAGCTAAGATGGCTGCCCCATTGAGTGAAGCACTTTAATCTTGACAATAGAAAAAGGGAAAATCCTACAATATATATTTCCCGTCAGCCTTTTTTATATGTTTCATATAAAACATTTCTTTCCTTACAACAACGCCACTGGATTTTTACGGTCATTTTTTATTCATTAAGATTTAGACTCTTACTCCTCAAGGAATATAAAAATGGCTCCTTCCTTCTCTATCTTGTTTCCACGACTTTAATAATTATTATATATACATCGTCTTAAAAAGGGAACTAATATGCCTTCCATCAGGTGTTTACTCGTCGGGCAACTTTACTCTTCCCATCTTTAATACTTTCTAATATGAATTAGGTCTCTGGGGGCTGCCTCAACGAGGATGATTTGTTGTTCCTCTATTTTAAAGAGTTTTTTTCTAATCAATTTTCTGTACACTTATGGAGAATTTTTCTTTCATTTAGTGATGAAGAGAATCATCATTATTCTCCCTCCTCTTTATGAAATTTTTGCATAAGATTACTCCCATAATTTTTTAGGTATTTCTTTTATATTGTACATCCAGTTCTCAGAGAGTTCGGCGGTACATTTATTATAAAAATAATACATCAATATCTTTAAAATCGTGCTTTTAAATAGATTCTTCAACAATCTGTAGTAGTCTCACAATCCTCTATAGATACATTTCGCGGTCAATGGAAATTTGATTGCTCATACTATGGCATAAACAATTACTATACATACATATCTCAAAGCTTGCAAATGGGATTCCAGTGGCCTTAGTAAACATGCCTGTCGCTAATTAATTGCATCTGTTTCCATGCATTTACAATATTATATTGACCCTTCCCATATACTTGTTCATATCTGCCTTAGGCAACATGCTTACATGGAATATTTTTTCCATAAATGTATTGTATGACATTCATAACTAACTATGACTTTGCCTACTTGTCTAATAAGTTAATTTTATGGTATAATCTCTGGAATTAATGACAATGACCATAGGTATTACATACTCTTGTTCAAAAATACTTCATAAAGAAAAAGGAACCTCGAGGGTACTCAAAACATGCTCGGACGACAAGAAAGGACTTTGATAGGATTCCAAGTGTTCCAGGAGCTCTATACGAACACTTATATAATATTGTTTGCCTAAAATCTATCACTTTGAAGAATATATATTTTAATGCAGGACAAAGTCAAAGTGCCATTTGTTGTTTTCTATTACACAACGCCACTAGTCCGGGGGGAGATTGTCTGGGGGGTAGTAGTCCTAAATTCCCCCAATAAAACGCATTTATAGAGAAAATTTTGTGTTAGGCTGGTGTAAATCATTCATAATACGGAAACTTTTAAAGAGTCACAAGGTTATTAGTGTTAAAAAGATTGAATGATTTGTTTTCAAAGCAAAAAATAGTATTGCCATAGAATATAACGGCTGCACGGCAATAAATGTGACCTCCGTGCTGACTTTAGAAATATATTCTATGTGGAGACCAACATCTGGCATGTTTTTATTTTCTCAATTTAAACTTCTCACCCTGTAAATCTTGTTGTGTTGATTCTTTGTGCATCTTCATCAACAGCTGTTCTATTTGTTTTTATATCAAGTAGCTCCACCGTGCCCATTGTTTTTGTGAATGTTTAGTAACACATACTTTACATCATTTTCTTAAATATGACCATCTTGGCAAGGATCACAGCCTCCGCATTAGGACGAAAGTTTTCTTAAGAAAACACTTTATTTTGTTAATATATGAAATATTTCTATGTTTTTCATCATTCATTTCAGTAATTTTTTTCTATGAGGGAGTCGGAGACACTCTTCATATTGTTTCTTAGGAGTTCTTTCGGTGTTAAAGAATAGCGTCAGCGATGCAAAATTCAGATCATTCATCTCGAAGTACTACCGAGTGTGGATAATCCCAACAAGTCCTCCAAGTTCCTCCCACCAATGTGGAGTTTTTCTCTCATTGCTTAGGCCAAGGAGTACTAAAGAGATGGAGGGAACACTCCTAATGTAAACAATAATATTTGTACCTATGTAGTCACACTTTACACAGTTTTATACTACTAAAAGAGATGAAATTAAGTTTTCTCAACGACGACATTCGAGTCCAATAAAGAGGAAGAGGACTCCACGTTTACTTACAACCCCCTAAGGATGAAGTTGAGGATTTGTGCCGGTGACTAATCAGTCCGTGGAGTCTATAAGCTTTTGGAATCGTCGTTGAGAAACTTAATTTCATCTCTTTTAGTAGTATAAAACTGTGTAAAGTGTGACTACATAGGTACAAATATTATTGTTTACATTAGGAGTGTTCCCTCCATCTCTTTAGTACTCCTTGCTTAGGCCTATTAGAAGGATAACGAGTTCCTGTATCGGATTGCATGAGGTTTCTGTAAACCTCAAGAAGTTTTTGGATAAGCCACATTCATACAAGATTATTATTATTAAATTCAATATTCAATTGGAATAAGTCATCTTCATTATTCATAATATGCTTCTGTATTATAAGCGATATTTTATTTTAAATATAAATTATCAACATATTCAAATTTATACGTAGTGTAAATAAAGGATATTATCATTAAAAAACATTGTTTTCATTTATAATTATTTTTACTTCTTGTTTTTCATACTTTTTAGTCTCTAATCATTCCTCATGAAGCATTTTTTGACAAGACAATATGTAAAAAATCAGTATATCAATACCGGTTAAAGGATTAAAAGGTTTTGTTACAAATGATTTTATGTATTATGTAAGCCGCATTCGTAGAAGTAAATACACTGATCTTGAAGTAACTCCTTCACGGCTCTTATTTCATCCATCCAAGACCCTCGATTCGTCAAGGAAACCTTATGCAACAATATGTATATAAAAATATTTATCCACACTATCAAATATATCAAGGCACAAGAGATCATTAGAAAAAAATTCCGGGCTCTTTTTAATTTTGGATTCTTTGGAAATTTGCCGCAATTGTATGATGTGAATTTTTCTTCATTGTTTATACTATATATATTTTTTTTTTTGCATGTTGTTGTTTTTATAACAGCCGGGACTCGGATAGAGGATCTCATGATAAGAGATTATTAATATTTGCCAATGAGTATGACGTCAAGGGTTGCATACTTAATGTGGTTATGAAACCCCATTAATTAGTCAAGAATCAGTCTCATTTTCTTCTTAAAATTATTTACATTTGAATCTTGATGTCATACTGACTAGCAAATATTAATAACATCTCATCTGCCTAGACCTTACTATACAGACCTTGGAGGATCTCCAAGCAGTCCACAATTGCGGAATAGTAGTTTTAGCAAATCTACTGTTAATCAAACAATGTGCAAGGGGCACTTATATATATTTTTTTTGCCAAATACTATTACTCATGTCCTTAAAAGAAATTAAAATACTCAATTACAACATGTAAATAATTATTGCGGTTTCATTTAGTATATTATTCTCAGATTAAATCTGAGGTACGAGTTCTACTTTGAATAGTTTTCCATTACTTAGAACTTGTTCTTTTTATGAGATTATTTTGTGAAGACTACATAAGGAAATGAACTGTATAATTTTTCACTATTTTTATTTCAATAAATTACAATTAAAAGTAATTATAGCCAATGCACCGGCAAAAGTCCATCTTAGCGTTAGGGTCATAATTTTCTATTAGACGCTTCAGCTTTTCTTCTCGAACCCTCCACTTTTTTTTCGGAGTCTCTGTGGGTTGACCTCCAGCCGAAATTTGTAAGATTTTGAACTCTGCTTCGGAGTGGAATTTGGATAGCTTTTCAATAAAGACCCAAATTGAGGGATGGGCAGAAGAGAAGGCTGAGTTGAGAGCATTATTCCCTCCCTCCGATGTGTTGTTAGTCCGGGGTTCATTATTGTCAAAAGCTCTTCTAATATTCCAGAGGGTTATAGGGTAAGTAGTAGAGAAAAGCCAAGTCCTTTCAAAGTAAGTTATATACTCTGAAACATTTAGAGTAGGATAGAGCATCCAGAGGCGAGTTTTTAACTCAGACCAGGCGTTGAGTACGTCTTCAATAGGAAGAAAAGGAAGCCCAAATATCGAATATAACAGAGAACGCAAAACTTCGTCACTGGCGATGGAAGGAATTTTTTTAAAGTTTTTTAATTGACATTGGCAGAAATGAAAGAGGCATCCTCGGAGAGTGGTGTTGGGGAAAACAGATGTTATGGCTTGATGTTCTGCAATTTCAAAGTCGACGATTGTTGTTGATGGGTTAAATAAAGGACAACGTGTGTACGAATTCCATTACAGAAACATACGATGACATGTGCTTATCCTCTAATAGAGGATAGGGACATTCGTATGCATGTCTATTTTGGCGCGGAGGACCCAACACTGTGTAAATTGTGGCGGAGATATTTTAAATGTACCATCAACGAAGAGTACATCAAACGATGGCGAATTAATAAAATTCAAAACTAAACAAGTTGAAAATATTAATATTCTGTTCCCTCGAGTTGTAACAATGTCGGCCTGGAGGAAAAGGTTTTTGTCCGCAGTGAATTTATATTCTTCGGGAATAGCAATGTCCGCTGCATTTAAAACGCAGGATGGGACAATATTTTGTTTCGCTCTATATGAACGAATCTGTTTTTTTAGGAGGTAGGTAGGAGGAAGGATTGCCTTTATATCCGAAGGAGTTTTGGTTAGAACCTCTCTAATGACATTGCCTGGAGAAACTGTAGATGAGTTAAATTTTATTGTAGATATTGCCGTAGAACGTAGGACTTCTCGATCGCTAGGCTCATGGCAATGAGAAGTCACTCTTTTGACAGATGCCTTCTCATGGGTGTATAGTCTCCCAGTGCAATATGGGGCATAATAAGTCCGGGACTTGCATTGCCAATAAATAGTTCCATCTTTTTTTATTCGGTCATGAGTGTATACGTATCCCCCGTAGCAGGCTTGAGTCCCACCTTTTCTCTCTTTGATGAATGTAAGAACTGGAGGGTCCATTGATTCTTCATGAAATGCATTCATTTGGGCGGGAAAATTTGTCAATGACAAATTTTGAATCCCAGTACTACTTGTGGAAATAATTTGAGGTATGACTGTTAGGGGTTCCGATGGGAGCACGCTACTGGGAGGATTATCTTTGTTTTTAGAACCATTGGAAGCATTAGAGGGGGAAATTGCCGATGATTCATGTTCGAGGGGAACCTGAATTTGATAATGAATTAATATTAAGAATTGGCTTTAAACCTTTGAGGACATTTGTTCCATTTACCATATCAAAGAAGGACGAAAGCGGTTGATCTTCGTGAGGGGAACCTCGAAGGAGAGCCATCGATGAAACCAGGGGTTCACAGATTGATATATGATTTACACAATCAATATCTTGGTTAATCATTATAGATTTATGTTTCTTTTTTTAATATTCAAAATAAAATACTAATTCTATGGAACAAATATACCTATAAAATCACGCAACCTAGTACATTCATGGTGGGTATTCTAGGTGGTGGGCATTCCCGACATATGCGTATGGAATACCCACCATCTCAAAAGCTGTTGACAGCTGGTGGGTATTCCTGTCAGTGTGTATTCACGCCTGTGGTCATTCCAGCAAGTGGGCATTCCCGACGTGAATCAAAAATAACTGTATTAAGTTTCAAATAATCTATAAAAAGATTATAACAAATTATGTACTTAATTGTCTTTTGTTATAAATTGTCCGATGCTAAATGCATATGAAGAAGTCACAGAGCAGATACATGAATAAATTTTTTTTTTTTTTCTTATCTACTGCACCAATCGGTATTCGGTAGATATATAATAAAATCTATCGAATATCGAATCGGCGATGGATTTTTCTACCGTATCCCTGCTCTGTCAGCTGCGTACTCGGACATGGATCTTCTCTCCTCTCATTGAGACTATTGTGCGTTCAGTTATTATATAGGTCGGTGAAGCATGCTCCACTTCCAATGTTGTGAGCGTAGGTTCGCCTCCCGAAAGGGAACGTTTGATCAACCTCATTCAAAAAATCATAGGTGCTATGGGCTAGTTTTAAGGCACTTACTTATGCTTATTTATTTTATTCACAAGGATACTGCATTCCACGGAACCACAAAAGTTCTACATTTTTCAAGAAAATTAATAAATATAGTTATAATATAGAATTTCATTAATTCGCTTATTTTATATTATATTGTTTCGGCAAGGTTATTAAAAAGTAAGATATTTCTATATTGTAAAAATAAATTTATTGGAGAGGGACCCTTTCAGTAGGGATTGGTTTTGAAAAAAGCGTCCTAGAAAAAAATAATAAAGATAGAAAAGGAAAACAGGCAAACGGTCAAAAGTCATGAATTAGCAAGTATTTGAGTGCAGTACATCCAATTATTATTCCAACAATTTTACATACAAACAATTATTTTTTGACATTTTTTTTTTTGAGAGTTAATCCAAATTTCATTATTATCTTCTTCTTGGTCATTTTTGTTTTCCAAGAACATTTATTGTTTTGTAGATAAATTTGAGGCATAAATATGAATTAATTCTATTTAGGAAGAAATGGACCAAGAAGAAATGACCCAAGATAGAAAAGGAAAGTGATGACTCAAGGAAAAATGGCTCCAATGCATGGGGAGGTATGTTTCCATTGGAATACAACCAAATATACAAATACTATTTGTCATATAATTTTAATAAATAATGGCAATGATTAATTTTGTCTTGCAATTGTAGACAAATCATTTTCCTCGATGTTGCTATTAGACAGGGCTAAGAATTACTTGGGACATATTTTTTTTCAGCCGCTATCATTTTCTTCCTGGTTCATTTTTTTTTCTTGGGCCTTTTCTTCCTAGGCCATATTTTTCTCGGCCATTTCTTCCTAACATCATAAAAAACATAAGAAATATTAAAGCTGGAGAGAAACTTAGATGCATAGATGGGAAAATTCTGAATAAAGATTATAGAAAAAAATTAAAACCAGTAGATCAAATAATGCTACAAAACCATTGAGATATAAAGACATAGAGGGCTTATTGGATTCTTCGAAGAAATACGTCATTGTGACCAATATAAACAAATCTTTCTATCTCTATGATCAGCTGACGATGATGTAGATCAAATTACTTTGTTTATATTGGGCACAGAAATACAGCTGCTATTGAAGGGAATGAGCTCTCTATATCTGTATATCTCTATGTACAAAACACATTTTAATTCGCTGATGTATGAATCCAAGTGCGTCTTTTCATGTCCACGTTTTTTTCCTTAATATCCTATTGGAGACAATAGTAGGCACGACATTATTCAGCGCATGCATATGTACTATGCAGCCTCGACACATATATTCTCTACGATACAGTCTCTATAGCTCACGTGCAATAACTCAAACACATTCACTTAAAATAGTATAACTTAGGGGGGTATTTAAGTATGAAAATAAGAGGGAGGGAAGGAAAATATTTTCAAATATGGTTAAAGAGGTCTTGAATGCATTTTACTAGGTTCATTCAAGTCAGAGACCCAGGTGGGTCCAATTGCCCACTCCCCAAAACGTACTCTACGACAATTATCCAATTATATGGGTAGATATAGCATTTAAATTCTTAAACAATTATACGTGTATCCTTAATTATTGAATATAATTTAAAATACATATACATTTTAATGAATTTATAATGAAGGATTTTTATGGAGATGAAGTATTTTTTAAACATACTGGCTTTTTAAAATGGATTTTTATTTATGACTTTCATGTTTTAATGGCTTCCAATTAAATAAATAAATGCAAGCAATTGTTTGTATATTAACAACAACAATATTTTAATGTTTTGAACTCGTTCAGGGATTATAAGAGAATACAACTTATTTAACAAAACCCTACTTGTATACAACGAAATTTGATACCAATTTGTTTAAATATCCCATAGAGATATTAAGACATAGAAAGCTTATTAGATTCTTCAGAGGAATACGTCATATTGCCCAATATAAACACATATTTTTATCTCTATGATCAACTTACGATGACGTAGTACAAATTACTTTGTTTAAATGTGGCACAGGCGACAGCTGAACGATGTTTCTCTGCTATTGAAGGGAAGAAGCTCTCTATATCTTTTTATCTCTATTTATATTCACTCATGAATAAAAAAATGTCTCCTGTCTAAGAGGGCAGTGCAACGATTATTTGTATTACTCAACCTTCTTTTGAGAATGACTCTACTGTGGAGATAATAAGAAAAAACACAAAATATATTTTTTTTCATTCAAAATTTGGGGGATCATGAAGAATTGGAAGAATTTGCAATAAGTCATGGAATTGTGACTCTCCACGATCTATGCAATCAAAAAATTCTTCTGGATAGAAGATTTAAAGTTCTTTGTCAAGGTCTTCATTGTGTTTCAAAACCCTGTGATCTTAAAATGTTGAAAGTTTCTCATAATGAAGAGGTAGAAATCATAACCAACCAATGTTTCAGATAAAATATATCCCGAAAAATCACTCATCTCTGTGAACAATCCACATCTTGTAAATTGAGTCAGCATCTCCCCCGCCCCCCCCCCCCAAAAAAAAATAATAATAATATATATGCCTTAGAATCAGTTATTCAAAATTACATGGAAATGAATATGTAATGAAACCATGTGTATTTAAGATATGCGTAAACAGAATAGTTTTGAATGAAGAGGGGGGACACTGATTGGAAGAAGGCCTACCTTTATAGGTTCAAGTCCATATTTTTACCTTCTCTCCCCAGGGATCTTTCATAAGCATTGATTACAAGGCCGTTTACACATCATTCTATACTATATACTTATATATGTCTTAGGCATCCCAAAATACCTTTTATGAGCGCAAAGATTGTTATCTTTATCCTACAGTATATATATATATATATCAGAAAACGACCCAGTACCCAGCCCGGCCCGGGTCACGGCTGTTTTTGATTTATACACCGGGCCGGGACATCAATATACCTCGCCGAAGGAATTGTCATATGTAGTTTGTTGGTTTGTTGGTTTGTATAATAAAAAGTACTGAACGGATTTGGATGAAATTTTGTGCCTGATTAAATTTGGCATCTCTGAGTGCAGAATTCGAGCCCAGTTCCAGTTACTACCAATAGATGTCGTTGTGCTGTGAAATTGGGTGCCGGGAGCGTGTTCCTCTCGGAATTTCCGTCTAGGGGAATCCGTCTATTCTCTACGCCCCCGGGCCATGACATGCATTATATGTCTATTCCTCTAGTTATTCATAAATTTTATAGAAAATAATTAATATAAAAAAAAGTGAGGACGTTTTTTTAGATAGGAATTTGCGAAATACGAAACGTCAGCACTTTTTTTGAGATTATTTTCTTAAAAAATGTCGTCACTTAGTCGTTATTTTTTTTGGAGATTCTTTTCTAAAAAAAGCGTCATCCCTTTTTTTGGAAATTCTTCACTTCAGAATGTCGAAGGAACGAAAATATATATTATGACCCGGCCCGGCTTGAAAAATTTAGGTCCCGGTCCGGGTCCCGGCTAAAAAAGGTGTCCCGGTTGTTTCCTGATATATATACTTATGTCTTACAATAATAAAATATTTTTTGACAATAACCTTATGTATATGTATATTAGGACTGTTCTTATTTTTCTAATGCTTGAAATATTAGTCGCAAACTTCATTTTCTGTTTCTTTGTGATGAAAAAGGAAGATATGCAAAATTTGAACTAAATCGGACTATGCATTTCAACGAGCTTAAAGCTGGGAAAAATTAGTAAAAATATAGAGTTTGTCAAATTTCTTGAAAATGTTTGACTATACAGGATTAGCATATCTGTACAAATTTAAAGAAAATCTAATTTAATACGCAACATATACGGGGTGTTTTGACCTAAAACCAGAATAAAAACTAGTTTTCTTAAAAAATGAAGGTATTTTTTCATATTCTATAATTTTTTGCATTCGCCTGTAAAAGATGACTTTCAAGTTTGATAGAAATAAGGGGTCAAAAGTTTAGTATGACTTTTGATGAGAAATTCAAAAGTGGCCTTTGTTGCATTCTATATTTATCATAATAGTAATAAAGCAAAAAAACTATTTAAGCGTTTATTTTTGCCAAATAAGAATTATATTCGTTGTGTATATTAATTAAGGACCTTGAGGAAAAGTCCCTCGCAGACTGACTCAATTACCCCATGCGTGACTCCAAGTACTTTTAAGATATGTAAAATTGCAATGTATATATGTATTTGCAGTACCTTTTTTGAAAAAAATAATACTGACATAGCTTAGGTCCTATGAGATGGATGACTTCGTAATTAACCTTGCATAGAGGGCGCTAAGAACATTTAGGAGTTAGTAATAAAACCAAAATCAAACAATATGGTTTTTTAAATTTGATAACACTGTGTTCTTTAAATTTCTACGTCTGATAATTAGAATGATCATCCAATTACCGACAGATATGATGAAACCAAATAACACCAAAAGGACTCTAATGCCACTTATACTCGATGCCTATTCAAAGATAACACATAGGAAAGTGATTGCTACCTCCCAATTTGGGGGGAGGCTGATGAATCTGTAATGAAAAAGAAAAACAATGCTATTCCCGTGGAGAGGAATCCAAGACTTTGAGACATCTACTTTGGTCTACCAGAAAACTCATCAAGATGTATGGAGCAACAATCATCCAGAGCCACTGGAGGATTACAACCGCCTAGAACGACTTCGTATCTTTCTACGAGGGAGAAAAGGTTGACAAAATCAAGGAAATTATACCGAAAAAAACTATTTTTTTAAATATATTCAATAAAATCAATATCAGACATGATTAAGGATTATATGATGAATATTACCAAAAAAAATATTATAAACTGTTAAAAAATATTGAAACATAAGAGTTATTTTATGACACATTATTTTTTGATATCAATAACATACAATTATATGCTACTTTCTATTTGTCAGTTTTTGTCTGTTCTGGTCCTAAAATGTCTGTGGGCTATGAAAAATAGGAGTACTTATTTTAATTGACAAAAAGAGTATTCTAGGATTTACTTTATGTTTTCAAGAAATGTAATAGGTTTACATTGTATAGTCAACAAGGTAGGAGTCCCTTTTTGACAGTTTGGCCCTCGGGTGTCATCCTTGAGAAACACTTCACGGAAAAAATCCCTGAAGCTATGTCGATTATGCATAAATGTGTCGTGTTTAAGCATGCATGAAGCAAATGAACATGGAAATCAAATGGTAGAAGGGGGGGGGGGGGAGAGAAATTAGCATAGCATTCGGAAATAGCATTGAATTATTTGATTGTCCCTACTGTGAATGGATATATATATATATATATATATATATATATATATATATATATATATATATATGTATATATATAAATAAATATATCAGACTTGTTGATTTATCGTCCATTTGATGTCGTTTGCGAACGATGAATGAGGAACGACAAAGTTTTTGACGAACGATAAGAAAATTTCCTTATCGTTCGTCGTTCGTTTTTGGCGTTTTAAAAGAGAAAAAAGATTTTCTCTTTTATTGGAAAAATTTCCTTTAATAAATGGCACCACTTTTTTTCAGAAATGGTAAGGAAAAATTTCCTCTAAAAAAAACGTCGTCAATTTTTTTCAGAATGACAAACGAAAAATTAACGATGAACGATTCAATTTAAAATTAACGAAGAACGATAACTTTTGGCGAACGACAATTTTTCGCGAACGTCAACAAGTATGATATATATATACCGGGTGCGGGACAGAAATTGCAACACTTACAAAAATCCATTATGAGATTACAAAGAAGCTTCGAACAAAATCTTCCGCTAAATAACTTCGGTAGCAGAGTCTATGTTTATGATGTCATGTTATTATCATTTTCCTCTGAGAATAAGCAGAGCGATGGAACGAGACCGTAGAGTTCAAGTGTCGACGCTTCATGGCGCGGGTAAGACTCCAACTGAGATCTCCAAGCAACTGAACGTGGAAAGATCGACCATTTTCCGCCTCAAGAAGAAGCTGGACATTAACCAAGGGGTCGAGGGGAAATCTGGGAGTGGTGGCAAATATAAATTGGAACCACAATTGATATGTGATGTGATCCAAAGGGCTCCAACCACCAGCATGAGAGCTCATGCCAAGGACATGTTAATGAGAGTACGGTTATGAGGGCTGTCAAGGTGTGTGGTGGCAAGTCCCTAGTGATGTTGGAGAGACCATTATTGACACTTCAAATCAAAATGACTTATCTCCAACGCTTCAAGGGACTGATCAATGACCTGAAATCTGTACCAGCTGGAAGAATCATCATCTTCAGTGATGAAAAGACCTGGACTGTGGATCCGGTCAGAAATAAAAGACATGACCGGTTTGTAGCCTTTAAAGATGTTGATGAAGATCTTAGATCAATTACCACTACAAAGTATCAGCCTCAGTCTTGTCACTGGGCTTTGTGGCATCATCAGGGGATACAATGCCATTTATGTGGTTTCCCCGAGGGTTTCGCTTGAATGCAGCCATGCACATTGAAAAGCTGCGCACCAAACTTTTGCCCTGGGTTCAGGCAACATTTCCAAACCAAGAAGAGGTGCTCCAACATGATGGAGCACCAATCCATACAGCAAAATCCACCCATAATTTTTTGTCAGAGAGCATCCCATTTGGGGTAAGGAAAAGTGGCCTCCATGCAGCCATGATATAAACCCTTTGGACTTTTCTTTTGGCCGCATGTGCAGACCAGGCCCTGCAGAATCTGTCACCCCAATATTGAATAAACGAAGGCCTCCGTTGATAAACACTGGGATGGCATGAACGCTCATTACATACAGTCTGTCTGTCAGACCTTAAGGTCCCGTCTGGAGGCTGTTGTTGCTGTTAAGGGCGGATATACAGAATAAAAAATTAAAATAAGAGTTATATTAATATTTTTCATATTTTTCTGATCGAATCCTTTTAACAGACACAGAGGGGTGTAAACAATATACTTGGAAAGTGTTGCAATTTCTGTCCCGCAGCCGGTATATACAACAATTTTTTGCGAACGTCAACAAGTCTGATATATATATATATATATATATATATATATATATATATATATATATATATTTGCCTTTGGATAACTTCATAATGACCCTTGCATAGAGGGTGCTAAGAAAATATAGAAGTGAGTAGTACAGTTGGAGTGATTTGGAACCAAAATCAAATAGCCAAATCTGATGTTTGTATTCTTGCTTCAAAACCATTTTACAAGGTGGATGGAAAATCTTTTCTTATCAACAAAATCTTTATTAAATATATATTATATAAAACATAAATGGTCCAAAAGTATAAAAAAAAGATTCTTTTTTTATAACACAAATTAACATTTTAGTAAAACTAAATTTCCTTTGTAGTACAGTAAACATCTCAAACAATAAACATTCTTAATAATATATGCTAGTCTTCATATACAGGAAATTATGAAATATAGGTAGAATATATTAAGATATATTTAAAAAATCATTAATTCAATAAAAGATAGTACAACTAAGATAAATATTTTATTGCCTCAATGTGTGAATACTTTATTTTGTTTTTACAGCACAGGGTTTAATTCTGGCGGAACCCAGTTCAGACCAACATTGCCAGGAAGGTCATTTTGGCTTAATAAAATCAAAAATATATTTGAACATATTCAACATTTATCGGAATTAAATTCTGTAAAATAATAAATAAAGTTAAGGAAAAGGAGGAACTACAACATCACAAAAAGTGACAAGTTGATTTTTGTTAAAGTGATAAAATAATTGTGAAGGAAACAGGTGTTATTTGTTCATATTCAACCTAGTTTATTGCATATGAATGAACAAATAATGTCTTCCATGGTTGGTTAGCTGTATCTTTTTTTAATTATATATATTTGACTATATTATTATACTTTAGGCATTTACAGCAACGGGAACTCAGAGATTGATATAATTAATTTTTGTTGTATCAATATATGTTTCCGTACAAAACTAATAAACCGAAAACATGTCCAAAATCAGAAATCTTGGCTAAGTTTGATAGACTAATTTTAAAACCATAATGTTTATTCATATCCACACGGATGTGATTCTATTGAAGCAAATAGACAAAAAGGTAACAAAAATTATCTTACTTTTGCTACTACAAGAAATATCGAATGCTGAATTGATTTTTATTAATTTATTCCTTATTACAGGCAGTTCATGATTTTATTTTGCTTTGTGTCTGATCCTTTATGAGAGTATTTCATTGGTTTACATTGTTTTTTGGTGTACACATTCTCACCTAATATATATATATATATATATATATATATATATATATATATATATATATATATATATATATATATATATATATATATATATATAGATATATATATATGAATTGAAACCAAATTCATTTTTTAAATCCTTATCCGTCATTATTTTCCCAATGTTTCTTTCTATTGTAATTGTTCCAATAGCATTGATATGGTTTAGCGAGTTTCTTGAATTTTGTATTACTTTCTTCATATGTTCGCCTGTTTTTATATCAACCTATTAAGACCCCCCCCTTATTTTTATTTTAACCTCCTTTTTATCGCTATACTTTAAGAGAAATAAGCAAATACATTTTTTTTCTCTTAAAGTATAGCGATTTTTAGAACACCAAACATATCAAATAAAGCTTGATAAACCAGCTTTAATATTTTGGTATACTAAATCATGTCAATTTATTAAGTAGAGAGTTATATGTACATTAAAAAAAAATATCTCGCGTACAAAATGACGCATATAATGGATTATAAATGCGTCAGAGACAAAGTAAAATTTTGAGAGGATACCTTGACGCAAATCTAAGAAACAATAATTATTTTTTTTCATAATCGATTTCTTATAGGCCAATACAGGCTCTGAATCATATGATGTAAACTCAGATTGTACTGAATTCTGAATAAATAAAATGCAACCAAGGTCATTTTTGGATTTAACATCTAAAGGTTTACTAAACTTAAAATTACTATTTTACTCTCAAGCGAACAAGTCATCTTCTACAGGCGAGTGAAATTAATTGCCACAAAAAGCTATGAACTATGCTAACATTACACACTCCATTTTTCATTGTTTTTACAGAAAACTAAAATAAAAGTTTAAAAAAATCGAAATACTTATGGTAGTAAATTAGATTTCCTTTAAATTAATAATTATTATTGAAGTCTGTAACGCCCACCATTTTCAAGAAATTTGTGGAAAACTATATTTTTACTAAATTTTTAAAACTTTGGCCTCGTTGAGCGACGTCGTAATGTTGACCGATTTTGTTCAAACTTTGTATGTCGTCATCTTTTATCACTAAAAAACATAAATCCACAATGTTGCTAACATTTCAAACATTTGAAAATAAGAACAGCCCTAATATATAGGTTTATATAATGAAATTAACGTCCATATAAAAAATCTTAGTTAACATTGCTCACTAAAGGCCTATTGATTGATTATATATCTGCTGGTCGTGGCCTTTTTATGGTATTTTCGATTTTTCAATAAAACAAAGGGGAAACTGCATTTTAAAATTTTATAGTTTTAATCCCCATTCTAGCCAATGATATGCATTAAATTTATGTAAATTCTAAAAAAATTATAAATATTAGAGATTTTGGTCCTAATTTAAAGCATACTTTTTTATAGCAAAATATCTTATATAAAAGAAATGTGGTTATTGATTGAAAACAATAAAATATAAATATAATAATTTTTAAATATATCTTTATACATTTTCTGGGGATAATATATCACTTCCTCGGACGCCATTGTCCATGAGCTTTCAAATATGGATAGGTATTAGGAGGCTCGAGTGAACGTTTTTGTCACAGCTAATAATATAATTGTTTTCTATTCCAAAAACGGAGATATTCATTTATTGGAATACTTTTCGAGTTGTGAAAATTTGTTGTCATCGGATAAAAGGATTTGCTAGCCCTGTGTAGATATTCTTCCATTTATTAAATGTTTTCCCCCATAAATTGATTTTTCAAACACACCAAAGCAATACATGAAATAGTATTGACACCAAAAAGGAAGTCTTCAATTATGAAGCAGGACACATCATTTTCATTGATGCGTGCCTCCTCTCAGCCATTCAAAGACCTAATATATATTCACATACGTCAGACCCGTCAATTACCTCCACTTCCAGACACAAATGCTGCCTTCCTCAACGTCTCAATCAAAGTGGGCGAAAAGTTTACTTAGAAAGAATTTTTAAGTGTTTGTTGAATAAAAGTGTTAGTATATATATATATATATATATATATTTATATTATTTTATGTTTACATTATTCACATTAAATATAGTTATAGTATATATATAGATATATATATATATATATATATATATATATATATATATGACATGTTGATTTATCGTTCATTTGTTGTCGTTCGCGAACGATGAACGACAAAGAAAATTTCTTATCGTTCGTTGTTGTTTTAGCGCCAAAAAAAAGGAAAAAGATTTTTATTTTCATGGAAAAAAAATTCCTTTAAAAAACGTCATCACTTTTTTCAGAACGATGAACGACGAACTATTTAATTTAAAAATAACGATGAACGATAATTTTTCGCGAACGTCAACAATATGATATATATATGTATATATATATATATATATATATATATATATATGTATATATATAAATAAAAAAATGCAATAAATGGCAAAACATTTATTCGACAAACACTCTAAACAAACTTAGAGTTAAATAACAATAGCAAAAATAGTGGAGTAAAATAATTGTAATATCCACGTTCCTCCATCATTTATTAGTTCCTCAGGAGGGGAAGCTTCCGGTTCAAAAGTGTCTCAGTCCACATAGGAATGCAGAAGAGTCCGATCTTGCTGCGTAAACAAACCGCTGATTGTAGCATATTATTTATCTATTTTCCAGTGGTTGAAGCATTTTGGAGTCGAGAAAATGAGCCAATCAGCTCTGAGAGTGTTGCTTCGAACACTTTGTCCATTCGGTTCATAAAAGCTCTAGCAGAGGAGCCACATTCATGCAATCTGCAAATAATTGACCCGAAGTCTCGATCAATCTTCTTTCCTCGGAAATAATGAAGAGTAGTGGTTCCATTGACTAAATAAAGCATGACTCTATCCCTGATATTCAATTAAGTTTATATGCACAAAGATGCCCATGAAGATATACATTCATATATTAAACTATTTAAAAAAAAATGCTCACACTGTCTCGATTATGGGTTTCGTGGACAATTTTCCACCAAATAAACAAAAATATAGGATTTTATAATGAACTTGTCAATCAATCAAAGCCTTAGTTTAAAATCTGGTTACAGTGTCATATTTTGGAGTGCCATAGTCTCGACTATGCCTTTTTTAAAGTATAAGACAGGGGTCAAACTAACGTGTGGTGTGATGTTTACTATCATAAATCTGGCTCTAAGATACAACCACAGACTTAATACTCTATCTTAATTTAATATAAATAGTCTCAGTCAGTCTTTGGTTAAAACATTACACATGTACAGCCTCTCATGTTAAAATACATGTCTTAAATTCATTCTAGAAATAAATGATGATACGTTCTTGAATACATTTTATTCACAGCCTTTTAGTAATAAAAAAAATACCAATAAATGTTCTTGGGAATGTGAGGGTCTCAATATCGATTTGATACAATTTTACAGTCGCTTGGTATTTTCATACTTATTTTGATATTATCAAAAATATATGGATTAACTTTTAAAAAATCCCTAAACTTGATCTATAAAAATAAATGACAGAGTCATAATCTAAATTTTTTTTGGCTCTCATGTGAAAGGATACTTTAGATTAGCAATATTTTTCACACATACAAAATAAATGAGGATTCGAAGTATCAAGATTTGAGCCTCAGATGTTCTTTGATCACTACGCCATCTTAGGAATTAGTCAAGATTGCCAAGGTGTTGTTTTTAATTAAGATATTCTGTAGACGTAATCAATGGTATGAACAATGATGACCTTGGCAACAATGTTGCAAAAAGTATAACAAAAATAAGATTAATTGAATGCTGTTTTATATAAGATTGGCAAAAATGTAGTATATTTTTTATACGCCCAAATGGAGTAAATGTATTCAATCGTTTTGAGTCGACATGACTTGTTATTTTTTTCCCTTAACGGGTCATTTATTTAAAAATCATACATAACATAATATATACAATAATAAATAAAAGAGCATGAGGGGTTGTGATAATAAACTCATATATAAACATTGTAGTTTAAAATTAACCCTCTGAAGAAGACCCATCAAATCATTAAAACATCAAATCTAAATTTTATAGTGGCAGTGAGTAACACGAAATACAGAAAAAATTGTAAATAGTATATAAGAACATCTTTATTGCACTGCTACCTCGATGACGTCATTGAAGTCCTCTTATATCTTCTAACAATGAGTCTCAAACGAGAGTAAAAATGACAGGACCACTGAGGAAAAACTTTGACGACATCCGCGGCAAAGTCCCATAACGTCACTTACTTAGAATGTGGAATCTTGAGATGACTATTTTACCGACAAAACAACTAAAAAACAAACACTAAAAGAGGTAAGCATATAAGCAGTTTTGTGCAATAAAAACGATACATTAAGCATGTACAATTAATGAGTTGAAAAGACATTTCTTTCACCATGTTATCCACAATCCTAGGAAAATAATGAGGTATGTGTTTTTCTTCTGTACGTAATTTATATATATTTATAATTGTGTTTTAGTCGTTACAAATTTTGGCGTCCAACATAAAAGTAAAGCAAATCTCTCAGAAATACATTTAAAACTCGTTAAAAACGGAGCTCCGAAAGTCTAAAATTTAATAACCTGAGTGCATTCTAAAATGAAAGGCTTTGGGGTCCCAAGTAGCTCCGACAGACTAAGACAGTGTTTCCCACCACTGTGCCGCGGCACACTAGTGTGCCGCGAGAGGTCGTCAGGTGTGCCGTGGAAAATTCTTGTTTTTTGATTAAAAAAACAAAAACGATTTCATTATTATCAGCAAATACTGCCTATGTCATTCTAGTAGTGTCTGCTGTTGACTGGCGTCCTAATCATGTAATATAATTCCTCACCACTAGGTGGCAGCAGGTAGCGATTGCATTGTAGTAATAATAAGAGAATTAGTGATGCATGACTTTGATTGTGTGACAAATTCAGGTATCAGTTCGTGTGGATAGCAAAAATGTAAACGTGATGGATAAGTTTTTGAAACGAAAAATAAACTCTGATCTTGGTCCTGGACAAGGCCCTGGACAAAATTCGGACGCAGATGAAGGCCCTAGCACCAGTGGATGTCAAAAGAAGGCAAATACCGTGAACTCGAGGCAATACAATGACAGTTACATTTCTTTTGGATTTACGTGTACAGGAGATGTATCAGCGCCGATTCCATTGTGCTTGGTATGTGGTGAAAAATTATCCAACAGTGCTATGGTGCCAAGCAAGCTTAGACGCCATCTCCAAACCAAACATCCTTCACTTCAAAACAAGAATGCGGACTATTTCGTTGGCCTGCGTAAGCAGACAGAGAACCAGGCAACATTCATGAAAAAAAAACAAAGGTAAATGAGAGAGCCCTTAAAGCTAGCTACCACGTAGCTGAACTTGTAGCTAAATCCAAAAAGTCCCACACAGTGGCAGAGACGCTAATATTGCCCGCCTGCAAAGCGATTGTAAATGAGATGCTTGGACCTGAAGCGGTTAAAGAAATAGCAAAAGTCCCTCTGTCAAATAACACAATTTCCAGACGTATTGATGACATGTCTGCTGACATCGAAAGTGTGGTTTTGGAAAAGATCCGTATCAGTGAGAAATTTGCTTTGCAACTTGACGAGTGTACTGATATTAGTGGACATGCTCAACTCCTGGCCAATGTGCGTTTTGTGGATGGAGACGCAATCAGAGAAAACTTTCTATTTTGCAAGACATTGCCAGAAAAAACAACAGGAGAAGAAATCTTTCGGGTCACATCAGAATATCTCGAACAAGGAGGACTTAAGTGGGAAAACTGCGCGAGTGTCTGCACCGATGGAGCTGCAGCCATGGTCGGGCGCATCAAGGCTTTGTAAGCAGAGTAAAGGAAATAAACCCAAATGTGATTACTACGCACTGTTTCTTACACCGCGAGGCCCTCGTAGCCAAGACTTTGCCAGCAGACCTAGCCCCTGTGTTAAATGATGTTGTGCGCATAGTGAACTTTGTGAAAACACGTCCTGTGAAAAGCCGCATATTGCATCTTTGTGTGAGGAAATGGGAGCCGAGCACAAGACCTTGCTTTTCCATACGGAGGTCCGATGGTTGTCGCGCGGCAAGGTGCTGGCCCGTGTGTATGAGCTGCGCGAGGAACTGAAAGTGTTTCTGACCAATGAGGGGTCCGATTACGCGAAGCTGCTTGCAAGTGATGAGTGGTGTGCAAGGCTGGCATACCTGGCGGATATTTTTCACCATCTGAATGAACTGAACACACGAATGCAAGGCCGAAATGAAAACCTGCTCACCAGTACGGATAAAATCAATGGATTTCGCTCAAAGGTGCACCTCTGGCAACAACATGTGGAAAGTGGCAATCTTGAAATGTTCCCACTCACCAATACATGGGCAACTGTTCACACCGCTGCACTGTGTGAAATAATAGCCAGCCATTTAAAAACTCTCGAGGAGAAGATGTCTTTTTATTTCTCTTCAGTCTCCACTGAAAGCCTTGACTGGGTTAGGGACCCATACAGCTCAGCAGTTGTTGGAATGGACATGTCTTTGCAGGAGCAGGAAGAACTAACTGAACTGAGACAAAATCGTGGTTTAAAGCTGAACTTTGCTGATCTACCTTTGGACAGTTTTTGGCTGACTGCTGCCAAGCAGTTCCCCATTGTGGCAAACAAAGCCATTTTGACATTGCTCCCTTTTTCCACAACATATCTCTGTGAAGTGAGCTTCTCAAGCCTGACTGCTATTAAAACTAAACACAGAGAGAGACTGAGAGCTGTTGAGGAAGAGCTTCGGGTGTGTCTTTCTTCAATTCCTGCCAGGATATCATCTCTGTGTTCCTCAAAACAAGCACAGGTTTCACACTAAGATTAAGTGAGTAAATTATACAGAGATTGATATTTGTACATGAATCTTCATATTGTAACAGTGAAATCTTTTCCTAATACCACTGCTACTGTCAGAATAATTAGCATTAATTTCGGTATTCCTGCTAGTAGAATGCTTTTGGACAGAATAACAGTTTGTAAATAGTGGGCCTACTTTGAAGTTTACACTTCTTTGAGAAGTGAACATGTTAAGTGCACTTTTTATTTGAAAGAGGAAATATAAAATATGATAATAAAAAAATACAGTTTTGTGTTTATTTGATTGCTATTCAAGACACTTTGATAAGAATGACTATATTGTTAATATAGGCGGCTACAGAGTATTATTGTTTTCATTATTTCATCATTTTGGTTGGTGGTGTGCCGCGAGATTTTTTCAAGGGAAAAACTGTGCCTGGCTCAAAAAAGGGTGGGAAACACTGGACTAAGCAATGCTTTCCTTTCGTAGATGATTCTACCCGTAAGGTGTTGTTAACTACTCTGTACCTAAACCAATACAGGGTGTGACTAAATGGACTTGACTGTAGACCTTTAGAATATACTTCACTGGTGCCTCCAGGCAAACTCAGTTTTTCTTCTCTCAATTTGATTCATAGAATGTAAAGATAAGATATTTTTATAGTAGAACAAGAACATCCATTATGCATGGATTTGATGTTCTTGAATAGGGATATTAATCTCTTTTCTCAATAATGACAACGGTGTAAGAACAATACCCCTGGAAAATGCCTTTTCGTCTCAATCAGGCCCGGCAGCAGGCCCAGGATTTTTAGGGGGCCCTATAGTTGTTCTGGGGGGGCACAGTTGGCACATTCATAAAAATCGGGCCCACGTCATCAGTGGGGGGGGGGGCGGGCCTACGTCACTCGGTGGAAGGCCTGGCTCCCCTCAGGCCCACCTATCCCGCCGGGCCTGGTCTCAATGTGCATTGAAATGATTCCAATCATTTAGCCAAGTATTTTATTTTAAACAAATGTATATTTATTTTTTAGAATTCTTAACCGTCCTTTTTCAGTTTTTGTGAACTCCATTTTGGCGTACAGAGAAATAATGGTAAAAAGGCCATAAAAGCCTCCAGCAGGCTCTCAATTATACACATGAACTCAGCAGACCTCCCACTTACCTGAATATAACAGTCTCGCCAGTCCGTTAAAATTTCGAGGATCCTGCGCTGACTAGGGCAGACTTTCAGCCCTCTGCCTCCATACAACAGCCCTCAGCAGTAATCCTCTCTCTGGTACCGCATTGTAAGAAATCCACAGTTATATTAGACAGTTAGGACCAGAGCAATTAAATCTTTGAATGACACTTATGATGCGGTGTACGACGCGGATGAAACAATCCTGACGGAGGGAGACACGGAAGCTCACAAAAAAATCACCAGGGCTACAGGTTCTGATTACATAATTTAGTATTTTTTCTAAGTTTGAAAGTGTTTCTACAATTGATTTCTTCTGAAGAAGAAGTGACTGGGTCCTCCAGTCTTCTGATGTTTCACCAGACATTTAAATCAAAAGTGTAGAAGCTCCAAACTCACAAAAAAATCCATACTATCTTTGAAGAGTTCAAGAAAAACAGCCAATGTTGATCTTATTCAGGCACCGGCTCTAGCCCCACGCAGTCGTGCTCTAACGCACCACAAGGATGACGGAGACGTGCCAATGGGAAAATCCATTGGACTACTACAGGAGCCAGTTCCTTGAAGTTGTCGATATGCTCACATTTTGGCTGACTCGCAAGTTCAAACAAACAACTGTACATCTGTTGATGAGCTTGAAGAATGCTTCTCACATCAGCTAACAGCCCCCCCTGGATGCAACAGCATCCCCCAAAAAATGTGGCCGAAATGTACACAGATATGTGGATCTGAAGCGGCTACTCATCCAGATGTCAATTCTCCTAGTTGTTTTTTATGCACATAACAGCTCCGCTGAAAAGTTGAGTGACAAAAATGACTTCAAATTGAATTCTTCTGTGATGTCGACAGGTAGAGCGCTGCTTCTTCTTCCTTACTTAAAACTTTTCTTCCCTTCTGTTCGTCACACAATACCAATTTTGATAATACTATGACTGCTCCTAGGCAGCCCCAAATATCAGATATAAATTGCTGAAAAAGACTCAATAAAACCATTCCAAGCCAAACTATTCGCAAAAATACACCACACCCCTCATCTTAGTGGAGCACATCTCGAACTATTGTTCTTCGTTCCTTCTGTTTATATTTTGATAAATTTATTCTTTGACACATTGTAACTGTACATAAATTGGAGTACAAGCAAAAATGCTAAGCATGTTATGGAAAACAAAAAGGAAGTAAATAAGACATTATGGAGTAATCTTGCAAGGGAATTTCTTTCTACACGGCAGCTGGTAGAAAATTGGTCCTTATTACTCCCATAAAACTCTTGAACTAAAAACAGATCAAATGAAGTACGCAAATGTAAGACTTTTATCATAAAATCAGAACGATTACATACTGACAAGTTTGTTCATATTTCAATTAAATGAAATATATCTATAGAAACTGCAAATCAAATGACAGCCCAAAATCCACATAAAATATATTGTAGTAAGTGACGTGACAATAAAATCTTGTATTATATTAAACGAGGTCACGAAATGCAACATGTCTCAACGACATTTATGTTCAAATTAATCAAAGAACATAGAATGGATGAAATAATCAATCAAAGCTCTCCTTTTTACTTCTCACAAGAGGTAGTGCTACAAAATCAAGTTTGGTAGTAAAAAAAAATTACCAGTAAAACTGATATAAATCTAGAGATTTAACGTTTCCCTCTCGCATTGGATTTACATACACAAACGTCAGTGGCTGAGAATGAGCACAATTGACTAACACAAAAGGATAGAGATCCTCTGATTTTTAATCATTTTTTTTTCATAGGCACTATAAACAAGGTAATATCAACGGTCCGTGGAGAAATAACATTTTTGCGATGGTTCTAATGTTGAATAAACAATAAAACAACCTATTTATAGAAGTCCACAGATAGTGGATTTTTAAGGCCCATATATTACCAATAGGTTTTTTTCTAGAAGAAGTTGATAGGTGAATAATCGGCGGATAGTTTTTCCTAAATGTTTAAATACATTTGTTGTGTATTACTGGGGGGGGGGGGAATTGTTATATGAAGCAAGATAAAATAAATAACTTTTAATGCTGTTGTACAAAACATCTTGTTGTCATTTATTGGAACGAAAAATGGAAGCAAAATTCTTCGCGTTTTTCAAGTTAAAGCGTCTTTTATCATTAATATGACCTCTAGAAAAGAAAAAAACGAGCTTTTTTCATCCATTGATTTATAGAAATTATCTTTATATATATATATATATTTGGCAACACTGATATGTAAGCAATAATATTTTAAATGTAATTTAGAAAATAATTTTCATATACCAAATGACAACAAGATGATTTGTACAGCCGAAATTCGCCGATATCGATGGTTTATAAAATGTACTATCGGCGCTGATATATCGGTCTGCCACTAGTATAGATCACATTGTTATAATGGTATATTGAAAATTGATGGAGAGTTATTATATAAACGTAGCTTATGGTTTCTTTTTACGATTGGTTGAATATTTTAGGTTTCCCAATGGTAAGTTCGGAGATTTACTATCCAAATAACTGCTTTGATAAATGAAAATTAAAACAAAATTTAAGGGGGACGTTTTATTTTCTTTCAATTAGTTTGTCAGGAAAAAAATCCGTGAGAGCTTGTGTTGAGGCTGCCAAGATATCAATTTCTCATTTTTTGGTTCTCATTCTATAGGGCACGTCAAACGTGTATATCTGATTTACACTTTAACGCTTTAAACGCGGCTCCGTTAATTGTTATCCGACTTTCTTCAAATTTGAAATATAATCATCCTTTAACCTTATTTGAATGTACTCCAAACGAAATTTAGCAGACTAAATTCTAAGTCATGTTTTTGGTATGCTCCCATTTGGGAACGTTGGCGCTTCTAGTTCTACAATTTTGTACATTTTAATATTGTTCTTTATTTCCTTTATATATATCTTTTCAACATTTTTCATCGACAATGGAACTTTTAATTGTTGTAATAAATAGGACTACATGCCTTGTGCAATCTTTTAATACACTTTGTACATTGAATTATAGTATTTTTATCATATAAACACACATTTCTTGAGTAAATGATTACAAAAAAAAATATTTATTCTGTCAAGTCTTATAACTCTGGTGGACTTAGAAGTACGTCCTCCAAGAGGCACTCGTTCACTTTGACGTTGTATCAGAGTCAATATCCCTCCTAAATTGTCGATGGCTCATTTATCGTTTTGGTTGGCCAACTAATAACACTTAAATACTCCCACAACCGACAAATTGAGTGGAAGAATAAAAGATTCCACCACCGTTTTCGAGCATGTATAACTAGTCGCAAATATTTACCCCACCCATTTCAGAAATATGCACTCTAATTGTCTTCCTGGTTTTGTGTTTTCCGGATTAAATATCGAAATTCTATGGATATCCATCGGAGCTACACATCATCCAAATTTTATTGCCAAATCTTATTGACTTGTTCTTCATATAATGTTTTGCACCTAGTAATCCAATGGGGTCATGGATTATCCACGCTAAGTCTTTCGTAAAATCCACCACACTGGAAACAATTTCTTTTACCATTTCAAGGATAAAATTTCAAAACTTAATATTTGTCTAATTGGGAGTTGCCATATAATTGTCACTGTCTTCAGTTGCTCCAACAAGAATGGAGTCTTGATGCTGATATTCGTCGTCATTTTTTCGTCACTAGGTATATCCCGCTCACTATTCGTTGGAAATACTTAGAACCACAATCTCGATTTCCTTACTTTTGATGTTTTCGATCTACAATAGTACAATTGAGGAAATCATGGGGGATATTTTATAGATTCTCTAAATCATTTGAATCATAAAATTAATCGAAATAAATTATAAATATTTCACGCAACCTTTTTTTAGCCATTTACACGCCAACGTTCCCCTTTGGGAACATCATTTAAAAGTCGATTTTAGTCTATTATTAATATTTAAAAAATCGTTCAATGTAAATCTTTAGTATATTTGCTTTTTAAAATAGTTATGAAATAGAAATAATAACAGTTTTTACCCCTATTTTTGTTATTATCAAAAGATAAGTCAAAAACTTGTTAAACTCGGTTTTTTCAAAGCCCTCAAACTAGTATTAAATCAGTTTTCGTTTATTTACAAAACAAATATTTTTTTTTCTAAGCTTTAATTTGTAATATTAACACATTCAATTTTGTTTTTATTGAATATGACGCGATGCAGAACACTTGAAAAGTATGTTCCCAAAATGGGAACGTTGGCGTGTAAAGGGTTAAAAAAGAGGTTGCGTGAAACTTTTTTGAAAATAGATGCGATGATAATAGGGTAGTTTGGATGTTTCACAACAATCAGTGTCTTAGTATAGGCTCTAAGGCACTGATAACAGTAAATAATGTGAGTATTTTTTTTACATATTTGAAAACATTTTTAGAAATATTAAACCTTCATTTCGAATCAAAAGCCTGCTAAAAACTAACATTTTCCAGGAGGGGGCATATTAGTACAATAGTAAAGTCATGATTTCATTGTGTAATATTAAATCAGTCAGCACATATCGGTTAAAGCTCCTTTGAAAAAAAGCTATAAAAATGCGTGTAAAAAAATACCCAATCTATATATCTCTGTCCGTCTGTATGTCCGCACGCTATTTCCTCCCACATTTATGGTCTGATTTGAACTTGGAAGGTACTTATGGAATCCATGGTCAAGACGGACCTAATAAAGCTATTTGCAAAGTGATGGGACCAGAAATGAAAAAAAAATTCAGACCTCGTCTGATTTGAACTACTTACTTTTCAAGGAAAGGGAGGAAAAAAGAAAAAGGAAGGAGTTAGAGAAATAGAAAAAAGCATCTCATGTGACATATTCTTTGTACAAAGTCAAACTTTTTATGAGGAATGTTTGTACAAAACAGAAAATTATTTTCTCTCTCCTCTCTTATATTCTTAAAGGTCTGTTTCACTCACAAATTAGCTCCAAAACCTATCCATACCCAAAGGGCGAACATATGGGTGCCGTAGGTCTCCAAATATGCGAGTAAATACAAATCGATCCTCACGTTTTCGAACGGGTAGAGATTTTTAAATTCCAGTATTAAGTGTTTATCCTTAGATAAAAATTTCTCATGAGTGTATTGGAAGGTATGTTGATGAGGTCACAGAGAGTGAGGTACTGACGTCTTTAGATTTACGGGACTCTTATGTAGGGATTGATGACGTCAGTGTTTCGCCTAACAAAGCCTCATCCTAAAATCATATTTATAGGTCATGGTATAAAAATGATTCATATGTGTGTTTATTAGACTGCTATCTACTATCGGCTGCTATTAGCCACATAAAGTTTATGAAAACAAGTTTTAAAAAAAGGTTAAGAGCATAAATATTACGACTATTTTATTGCCTTATTTTGAGCATTATCAATATTACTATTTTTCACCATAACTATATGCTCTTTTGAGCGGATAAATTAAAATATATCCTTTAAAAAGCTTATTAGACGTATTTGCCATTATTTTATATACATAGGCTTTATGATTCTTACCGGAGTTTTCAACTAAAAACCTTAATTACATATATCTTTTGGTAATATGTAAATGTATAATAATAAATAGTTAAAGATAATAAATTTAAAATATTGAAGGGTTTTATTGGTCTTCAAAGTTGTGGATGACAAGAAAATCTAGTATTTGGGTTCTGTTATATAAAAATCCATGTTATTCTTGAATATAACGATCGTGTAGAACATTACAAACTTTTCACATATATTATCTGGACGAAGTTAATTCGATCTTTCTTCTAACCTTATAGTGTAAAATCCTTATAAATAATAAGAAATGAAATATGGAAAAAATGTATATTTAAATTTTAATAAAGATTTAATATTACACGAAAATATTTTTATATTTTTGTCATGATAAAAGCCATACTACTTTGGTCAAATTATGTCAAAACCATATTTAATCCTTCTTTTCGTTTAAATTCATGATGGAGTAGTTCAGAAGAGTGGCGAATGATGTCCAGAGTAGGTATGGGACAAAGAGAGCCCCTGCCATTTGATTCATTTGAAAGAAGGCATAGGTCGTTGCTGCAATGGTTCCAGACAAGCAGATACAATTGTAAAATGCCTGAAATAAATAAATAAATAAAAAAGACATATTAACATGGATTCAGTGTATTAAAGCAAAGCTTTTCGTATCTGTGGATAACCAATTAATTTTAAGCTTCATTAAACATTTTTAATGGTGGTAACAAATAACGTTTCTGTGTCGTTTATTTATATGAAAGTAGCTCAATTCTTACCGTTAAAGCTATATGTTTGACGAACGATACTCTGGAGAACTAATTTTTATATGGGCTCCTCGAAACCTAAACCCTTTCTTATGAGTAGGATTCATTAAATCCAAATATGGTCTCAGGGGTCTTGTACCGGATTGACCTCCTCACTAACTGCAGATCAACTACGCCTCCTTATCTCACACCTCAGCAGATTCTTAATCTTAACAGGGCTCTCAAGTCTCACGCATTTGGCGTGTGACACACACATTCCCATCCGTTTACACGCCACGCATTGTATTTATCACGCAATTAAATTATCACGGTTCGTTCGTTGAAAAATATCAATCATTTTAAAATGGAGTGGTATAAGAAACATTGATTCAAGTTTTTAATACAAAAAAACGTCCACACTTATTGCACAGAAAGTATCTTTTAAAATTTTCTATAAAAACTATATAAAAGGACGAACGCCAACAACAAAAACTTACGTCGTCTGTTCATTTATATTGTTTTAAAACGAAAACTAAATGACTCAAAGCAAGCCCAAACAAACAACAAAACATAGACAATAAAATGATAACAAAGTTAGCAGAAGTCAATAATTATTTTTGTTGCATGAATTTATGCGTCATTTGCCAGACATCATCCTTGCGTCGACCAAATCTCACTCTGAACTCACTTCAAAACTTGAGAGCCCTGTCTTAAGTACTCTTGCCTACGGCTATATAAGCAGCAGGCAAGAGATCAATAAACACACTCTTTCTCTACATCATTGCTACGTCGCTAGTCTCATATTTTTTTTTTTAATCACAATTTTTTTTAAAGGTGCATCCGAATACAATTTCTTAATAAAAATCAAATTGATCTTTAAACTTTGGGGGGGGGGGGGCCTTATTTAAAAAGCCCCATATAAAATGCATAAAATCGTTGTTGCACCCCCCCCCCCCCCCTTAAAAATACAAATACTAAATGTTGAATTAATGTTTTACAGGTAAGGATTTTGCAAAACACAATGATTTAAGCGGTTCTTATCAATGATGTTATAAAAAGTTGAATCTCATATAATTGATAAAAAATTATTTATTTCGTATAAAAATCGCATTAACCATTTGAACTCATATTCCAGAGATATTTACCGTATCATATCCTCCGTACTATATTGATTCAAATTTATTTGATGTAAGAATCCGATTTGGTACACTCACTTATCAGACCCATTTTTCCACATTTGTAGCAAATCCAAAGTTTCTCTTTTTTACATTTCTTCGACTTTTATATGTTGTATCCTAAATAATATTTCATGAATTCCCTTCTACTCACCAATCTCAGCTGTGGCCCCAAAGAATAGAGGGGACCAAGTCCAATTGAGAATGAGTTGTGAGGCATAGAGAGCCAGAGGGATTTGAGCAGGCCCCGTCAGACTGCGACCGCCTTGCTCAAAGATCAAGTAGCTGGCATAGCCCATTGACGCATAGAGAGTCGTCCAAACGGGTCCAAATACCCACTTGGGAGGCTTGTAGGAAGGGAACTTGAGGGACTGGAAACGTAAAAGAATATGCATTTATATAGATGGTTATTGAGATGCACAATATATATGTGTTCCACGAAATGAGTAGTGTCGCAGCCAATCTATCATATTAGAATGGGTTTAAATAATATAGCCCACGTTAGTATTACTATCATTATGTCAAGCAGTAACTTGTTTTTAATCTATTCTTTCTCCAATGGTGGCATTTCCCGGCATTAGTGAAGTACTAAAGTACTCCATTGCATCTAAGCGATCTGATTGGTTGATAGCAACATGATGCATTACCTAGGAGAGCATCATCGTGGGTTCTTTAGTGTGTGTGTAATCGTCTTTATTTCCCAAGAAACATCCTAGCACTTTGGCTAGTCAGGGATGTCAGGAATTTAAAAAAAAGTTATACAATGTTAAATATATATATAAAACTATATAAATCGAACAAATACTAAAATATAAATATATAATTAAAAACAAAAGGTTTCTTCGAAGAAAAAAAAAACCCTTAAATTTAAAACAAAAATAAATAAATATTAAAAAAAACACTATTGTCTGTTTTATAGGGGCACATTTTTCCAAAGACTTGGCAACTACATAGGCTTCCTCAGTATTACTATTACCGGAGTATCAGTTGTTACTTCACATATTTAAATAAAACTTATCTCTCTCAACTCTGTCCCTTTATTATTGAGGTAATCATTTAATTAAGTTTTGCCCTGCATCAGGAATACAACATCAAAGCCCTTTTGGGGTTAGTACATTATCGTCTTACATAGTCCACTTCCCTTTACGAGTAGTTTATTAACAGAATGCGTTTTAACTACTGAAAAGACTAATTTGAGTAAAATATTCAGCAATGCACTTCTAATATGTAATAATATTTTTTATAACTAATTAAACAATGTTTGTAACATTTTCCAAAGATTAATTCTTAGAATTGCATTGGATATGATAATAATCGGCTTCCAAAAAGCACGGAATACATATTGAAGTCACTACATATTTCAATGAAAAATTCAGATAAATAATTATTTTAATTTCTCTTAATTTGACCAAATTGAGTTAAGTATTCCTGCATAAGGCCCAGTAAGCAAAACATGGGATGCACAGTTTACTTCAATGTCATAAAGATTAGTTAATTTTCTAAACATCTTAAAAGGATCTACTATTTACCGGCAGATTGGATATTCAAATCGCCTTTCAGCACTTTTAATATAAAAACTATTGCATATTTTATGACAAGTCCGATAGCTTGTTTGTTTAGCTCCTAGATAGATTAACTTCACCGAAACTTAATCAGCCGATAGTGATCTACTTAAGAACTATTGTCTTGATTCATAAAAATTTATTAGAAGTGTATACAATTGGAAATGCTTTAAAAATATAATCCTTTAAAGACCGTCTTCGGACATCTCCCTCGAGATATTATTTACATAAATTTTAATGGACGCAAAACATATAATGTTCAGACATGAGTGGTTAATGAACGGAACGCGTTTTATGCCAGTACTATACCGATTTGAGTAAGGTATTCTAACAGAATTTGACCTTAAAGGTTTCAATATGCAAAAGATTTGATGTACTTTTTATTTCAATATAGTAAAGTTTTCATGATTAATTTATATCAGTTTGTCACCATCTCCACAAGATCAAATATTTGCCGCCAAATTGGATATCCAAATCGCATTTGAATCACTTTAAATATTGGAATGATTACATATTCATATGACAAATCCGATAATTTTTCTCATGAAGTTCTCTACAATAAAATAACCCAACGAATTTACCACATATTGTCGTCATGTTTAGCAGAGCTGGGATTCCGTAGAAAAATCTACCGCCGGTTCGATATTCGGTATATACCGAATACGATGGATATCGGTATTCAGTAGATGTTATTATACATCGACAGTATCGATCGATATCAGTACGGTAGATTAGAAAAGAGAGAGAAATTTATTTATGTATCTGCTTTTACTTCTTTATATGCATTTATATTGTACAGTTTATAACAAAGGACAATTAAATACATCATTTGAATAGTTTATTAGATATTATTTGAAATTTAATACATACTAATCTTATATAAATTATATATGTACTTGGATTTTGTAGGAAATGGAAGGCTATAGGAAATTTTCTCATTAACTGTCTCTTATTGTCCAGATATGAATTGCACTTTCAGGTACTCTAGTATTCAATGCATAACATAAGCATATATTGAATGTCTATTTATGTATCTGCTGTATATTACTATAAATATAGTTGTTTATTATTTCGAAGTCAAGTTCTTCACACAAGGGAGCACTTGGGCAAAGCGACAGTTGAACGATGTTTCTCTGCTATTGAAGGGAATAAGCTCTATATGTTTATGTGTCTATATGAATTCTACAAAAGTCATACTTCAAATATACCGTACCGATTGTCGATCGGTATGGTAGTCGGTAGTTTGTACCGAATATCGTAAAAATCGGTTCGATACTTGAAATCGACCGTCGGTAGTATCGAATACCAATTTACATTCGGTAGTCGCAGCTCTGCATTTTAGATTCAAAGTATGTATGCATGGTATTATTTATTATTTTTAATCCCCATTGCAAAGGGAGAATTAAAAGTACACACCAAACGCGAATGAGGTTTCTGAACCCCAAAAATGCTAGAAAATACGTTGAGGATTTTGTGATTCTGTATCCTTTGTCTTCAGATATTAAACCTGACGACTTCCTCTAAGGGGCTTAAGAAATCATTGAAAGAATGCCAAAATATTATGTTTTACTTTGATGAGATCTTGTCTTTCAATTCCATAAATAAAAATGATATCTTCCATGAGAAGGATTGGGGATACAGTGTTTCTAAATATGTTTTAATCATATTACTGATGGTTACACTTTATAATAAAGTTTTAACTTTATATCGCGTGGATTTATCTCAAGGATACAGCTTTCACGGCATGACTGAACTAAACTATGTACCAAAGTATCCATCACACAATTAAGTAGTAAGTATTATATACACAATTTTTTTAAAAGATTTCAGCCTACCTCAATAAGTCAGATTATTTCTCTTTATATGAATATTCACTATTTTCTTTTATCATCCAAATGCTTCTTTATATACATTTTTTATTACAGATATAAATTCTTATTGAATTGCCTTTATTAATAGGAATGTTTCCAAATAATTTTAATTTTTTCTTAAAATTGTTTCGTTTACATAAATGTTATTTATTGATCATTTATTCACTACGTATCTGTACAAACTTTTTGTATATCTTTGGTTTAACTTGTCGAAAATATGCCCATGAGCCCATTGAGCCATATTTTTAACACATTTTTTTCTGCAACTATAATGCTCAATGATTGCATATATTGCTAAGCAAAATATATCTTTTATATAAGATCAATTTTCTTGATTCGTAATCGAGTCTCGACTTTTATGTTACAGTGGAAATGCGTAACCAAGTCTTATACATAATCATTTGTATTACCTAGACCAAAATATATTATTATATTGAGCTTCTCAGTCCTCTGACAATGACCCACCATCATGTTCCATGGGCATCAACCATCCATATTGTGGTTTCAAACCAAGCCTCCCATGAGCCTTGGAGTTCGGAATGTCACAATTATAGTATATTGTATTAATAAATCTACTTCAAATGGAACATAGGGTTCTCAGCATGACAAATATACCATATTAAGGTTTCAAAATAAGGGCGTCCAATGATTTGCAAGCTTTACATGATCGAATATCGGTCCATTTGGAATTCCAAGAGCCAGTCGTCCCTTGTACGCGTAATCTCTAATACAAAATCAAAAACGTACAGCAATACAATTCTTCAAATATGATGATGTCCATTTTACGTAGCTGTGGGTAACCACAGGTGATGTAGCTAGCCTTATTATTGCGTGCAGTCATTCTATTACGCATTACTCATTCCATTCCTAAGACATTGAGGCCTTTTTGTTATCAAATTGTTTGCGTTCAAATTCTTAGCAGAAGTATTGTAAATTGCTGATATTTAAATATAGTCGGAAGAATTATATCACTTCATAAATGTTTGGTCACGCAACATATCCCCCTTTTATATACATAGTAGTTACTTGTCCTGAAAATCCTTATAATGTATGTAAATCGTGGAGGGTGTAACAACTTTGTGAAAGTTTTTTTTTATGAAAGTCTCTCAATTATAAAAAATATTGTCGACTATCAAGCAATTTAAAACAAAAACCACGAGCAACTAAGGTAGTAATAATTATTGTATAAAATATGCATTACTTTTTTAAATTGTTCATTTACTTATTATTTAAAAAAATCTTTTGACCCTAGCCAACTATTTGAATTTATTCATTCACAAGTTTTTGATCAAGAACAACAATATTGAAGTTATATTTTTTATCACTCTTAATGCTACAGGTATTATGAGGTACTACAGCAGCGATACTCAACCCGGGGCTCTTTTAAGCCAACTGAAAATGTATTACATTATTACATAATGCTGTGTTAATACATACTGTGGCGCTACATAGCTCTTGCAAAAATATTTTTTCGTCAATGTGGCTCCTGATTATGACAAGGTTGAGTACTGCTCTACAGGATCAATATAAATGTATAAAGAGAGCCCAAGTTTTCGACAGGTCGTAAGTTCTTCTTCTTAAACATAGCAACCCTTGATATTCAACGCCTTATCAGAGATTGTAGTCATATTTTACCTCATACCATCCCGACTGGATGTGTTTTTTCGTCACGATGTTTCCATAGGCAGCTCCAATGAATGGAAGGCCAACAGCACCCACAAGAGTCCAATTCACCATCTTTATCGCAATAGTCTTTCCGTCGATTTGTTGAAAGACTAGTAATGATTAAATGACTGCAAGTATTTTCTCCTGACAGTACTACTACTACTACTGATACTTCTTAAAATGATAATAAATGCCCAAAGCCCTCGTTTTTACCTCCCTCTCTGGATCTGCTGAAGACAAATACATATTATATATACTATACGCAGACGCGTCCCTAGAAACAGGAGAGTATCGTTCTTTTTTTAAAAGAAGAAATGAAGATGTTCTCTTACATAAGGAATACGACGAAACCAAGGAACGAAACGGTCTAGAAAAAAAAGGTGAAAAAATGATCTACACAAAAAGGAAGTAATAGCATAAGGAAAAATGGTCAATATGCATAGATACATAGATTTTTGAGTGCCAAACATCAGAATGTAATCCTAAGGATTTCAAGCCAACGTAAACAATTATATATAATTGATACGGTAAATTAAACACTAAGGTTAATTTATATATCGTTTGTAAACAACTGTTATGAAGATCATTTATTTATTTTCCTTTTATTTTTATTTTATGGTATACATTAAAATTACACTGTATTTAACAGATTAATAATTCAAAAAATATGTTATTATTTTTTAATAGATTTCAGTTAGGAAAAAAGGCCTTTAGAAATAGGAAGTAATGACATGCGGAAGAAACGGTCAATATACAGAGATACATACATATATGAGTATCATATATAAAAATATATTCCTTTTTGAACACGATGTTCATTATTTATTGTTTGTAAACAACTGTTGAGAGGAGTTTTATTTCATTTCCCGTTATTGTTTCTGAAGTTTAAGGGTATTTCTTTTAAATACAATGTATTGAAAGATAAATAAAGAAATGTGTCCTGAAATATTAAAAGATTTCGTATTAATCAATTTTGATGATAATTATTGTATGGTCTATATTGAAGTGTATACAAATACGCGCTGAACATATATTTTGGCCGCTTTTGCGTATATTATAATTTTCCTTTTTATACATATCATTTATTCCTAGAAATCATTTTCTAAACCATAGAGATAAAAAGATATAGAGAGCTTATTCCCTTCATCTGTAGTTTTGTGTCCGATATAAACAAAGTATTTGTACTATTGATATATATATATATATATATATATTATATATATATATATATATATATATATATACAGGCTTGCACGCGTTCCACTTTTTTCCGTTCCGTTCATCGTTCTGTTCAATTCTTTCCGTTCCGCGGAACGCCGTTCAATTTTGCGTTCCGTTCAAAAATTGGATTTCAAAAAAATTTCTCATAACAAGGCTCTTTACTTTTCACTGCATCCTCGTATGTATCGGGTATAAATTTTAAACCAGGCTTTAATAGTTTCGACTTGAAGCTATTTACCGCAATTAAAGTTCCAAAAACTTTACAAAATGCGATGATATTTAAGATATAAAATAATTGAAACAGAGGCTCGGCCCAAAAATTAACATCATTTTTTACCCCGACCCAAAAATGTTACAATATGAAAAGTCAAACATGTAAAAATCCCACCCACATATGGTCCACCAAATTTCTTGGTCTTACTCATAATTATTGCTTTATCTGGGAATAGTTACGAAAAGTTTATTTATTTGCTGCTAGAAGGAGATGTTTTTCGAAATTTTCATCTCCTATCTTTTGCCTTGTCCTTCGCAATAAAAGTTTAGATTTGGAGAAGAGTCTCTTCGAACTGGCACTGCTGGGAAGTATAACATTATATCGAATGAAAGTCTTTTTAATCCTTTCAGAAGCAATAATTGATTCCATTGCCTCAGACTCATTGGTAAGAAGCGGTCAAACTCTGCTTAGCTGAGTCAGTCTTCTTCGGTCTCTTGGCAAAGAAATTGCCTTTTTCTTCCGCTGCTGGTTCTTACGAAAGTTGTCTAGAAAGAAAATCTTCCAGTCCTTCGGCCTCTTCTAGTAAATAATTTCTTGCTAACTCTTGCTTTGCGATGTCTAAAAAGCCTACTTTGAACACAGGGAGATATGCTGAAGCAATTAGCATCTCCCTACGTTCAACGTAGGCTCCAAATCTTCGTTTGATCCCAAAAGAGAGTGCATCAATTAACACCCTACACCTGGACGCAGCTTCCCTCTCCTTAGTTTGGTGGTCAGAACGATAATGATCGAAAGGGATAACGAACGAAATAAATAAAGTTCTGTTAGTAACTAAATAATTAAATTTAGTGATCGACAACAAACCTGATAAAAAGTGTAATACATACTAGAATCGAGGTTGGGCGATTTCTTCTTGAATATTATTTGAACGGAACGCAAAAAGACAAATTTTAGCGTTCCGTTCAATTTTTTCCGTTCCGTTCATCGTTCCGTTCAATTCTTCCGTTCCACGGAACGCCGTTCAATTTTACGTTCCGTTCACAACCCTGTATATATATATGTAGGTATATATATTCAGTATTTACGGGTCTAAACTTCCCCACAATGGCGCCATGAGAAGAAGAAGAGCGTTTACACGTGACTACAAACCAGAGGAATAATGAATTTCCGCCCGATTGCCTCGCCAAGGAGGGGATCCTTACTAGGCATCAGGAAATTTCTGCACCTCTGATTGGTGCATTCACGATCCAATTATCTCCCATATAAATGGACTCTGTACTCAGTCTGAGTCAGTTGTATATTGCAATCAATCTGGGAATTCACCTAACCTATCCATTTATATCTCGTCTTTTTGTATTTTATCTGCAATGTATTATTTTAAATAATTGTCCTTGGGTTTTAAAAGGCAGTCGGTATAGGGTCTTCTTAAAAGTACACAGTCAGTTTGTTTCTATAATACACATTAAATATCAGGGGTGGGGGGAGGTCTGTCTGTTTAATTTCAGCTCATCCATCTCTACAGTGTGCAACAACATACTTTAGGTTACAACAGATATTCAACGTCTACATTCGATATGCCCAATTCCGTTGATCCACATAGGTTGTTGCAGGAATTTGGAGGGAAGACTATCTGGAAATACAATGCCGACACAAAAAGCCTTTTTTTGCATGCTCTGTTCCATATCCTGTCCCGCCAACCGCCGCTGCACAGTGTGTCAGCATACTGAAAACACAAGGCCCACAAAAAGAAACTCAAGATGCAAAAGGACAAGAAGGACACAGGTATTGGTTCAGAGGTCCATCTCCAGGCTCTCTTGACGAATGGCCAGCTATAGAACCTAGCCAAAGCCAAAATGCTTGTGGAGTGCAACATACCAATTGCTAAGTCTGATTGACGTGCATTCCAGGCCTACATTGAAAGGTACTGCCACGAGCTAATGCCAATTAGGTGGTCTCTGTCACACGCAAAGGAGAAATATGAGTAAGTAATATGAGGAGAAGGAACGGCTGCAGGATCAGAGGTTGTTTGTTCTTGTGGATGAGGCAACTGACAGATGTGGCAGAGCGATGACTGCAGTCCTCTCTGGGCACCTCGATGGACGCTTCAAGGATCGACCCTTCCTGTTGGACATGCTTGACATCCATGTTGCCAACAACAAAAACATTCAACAGACCGTGACAGGGGCACTCTTCAAGGTGTATGGTAAAGATTTTGACTACAACAGTCTAGACCTGCTTGTCACTGAGCAACTTACTAAGGCCGGGCTAGGTTTGAAGGAACTCTTCCCCAACATGATACATGTCACCTGCATCTGTCACGCTCTCAATAGGGTGGCTGAATTGGTTCGTTACGAATTTCCTCTAGTGGATTGACTGATCTCTGAGATCAATAAGGTGTTTGTCAAAGCACCTCGACGTAAGAAGGTCCTTGCCGCTTCCAGGCAAGTTCCTCCTGTCCCAGAGCCTTTACTGACCAGGCGAGGAACTTGGCTCGAAGTGGGATTCTACTACCTCGACCATTTCAAGGGGATTGAAGACTTCATGAAATCTCTCTATGATGACAGCTTGGCAATCGTTTAAAGCCAAGAAACTGTCCGAGGACCCAAAACTGCCGGGTCAGTTGGCATTCATAAAGGGTGGTAACATTACTCAACTGGTACGCGCCATTTCAAGCCTGCAAGAGCGCCTTCCACTGACGGAGAACATTGGAATCCTTGAGAGGGTGCAGATGCAGCAGACCATTGACCCCTTTGCCAGCAAGTTGAACAGTATCCTTGAGAAGAACCCGGACTTCGAAACAATTAAATTTTACTCCAGAATTTCGAAGAGAGCGCCATTGGAGCTCAAAGATGATCCAAACTGCCGTTCCTCTTCTCGTGCGCTCCAATTAACTCTGTGGACTGCGAAAGACTATTCTCCAAACTAAAGTCTCTTTTGTCTGACCAGCGAACCAGTCTGACAGAGAGGCATGTAAAAGATATGCTCATCTTTAGTGGAACAATGATTATATGACATAATTTTTATTTATTTAGAATAAACATTACTTTTCCACATATTAAGGGTTTTTGTTGCTTATTAACCTTTTCCGCATAGTTTTTCGCATATTAGTCATTTCCCCCCGCCTATTTCTGGGCATATAGAGAATTGTTTTGTTCCAAATTCCAACAGCCCTGCTCATAAGGTTAAAATACAGGGGGCGTTATACTTCAATGTCTAAACTGCTTTAGTCATGGACATTCTCAAAGAGGATTGCCCCAAACCCCGACTTAGATGAAAAGACTACAATAAGGCCTTAAAAGAGACGCTAAGGTCTTTCAACTCCAATACGACTCTTGACCCACAATCTGTGAACACTGGAGACGTCTCGATCCTTCCTGAGAACATAAACTCAAGTGTAGTTGATGATAATGTAGAGAAACAACCCAGATATGTCCAACTCCCAGCAACCCTCTGTGGAGGTATACAGGTGGAGGATAACGAGTCCAATAGTGAGTTTTTTCAAAAAGAGGTGGATGGTTCTGCCAGTGTTCACCCATCAATCACTGAAACAGAAGCCCCTAATGTCAACCCCATTGAAGCTGTCCCTGTATCGTCATGCTCTCCTCAGCCCACCCGAAGTGGCTGAACGGGTTGAAGAACCCTCAGGTTCCCCTTTGATTGTTGATAATCACGAGGGTTCTGCAGTCCCATTATTGTGGAGCCTTCATGTATTAAAGCAACGAACCGTCATATTAACTCTGATTTGATCTTGGGGGCGAGAACTAGGTCAGGGTCAATATCAAAGAGAAATTTATCCAG